>SRMA01027045.1:767510-1203086 GCA_007224835.1 Danionella cerebrum | reverse complement strand
TAATAATAGCTAGTAACATTGTCACTACATTACTAATAATAGCCAGTAACATTGTCACTACATTACTAATAATAGCCAGTAACATTGCCACCACATTACTAACAATAGCCAGTAACATTGTCACTACATTACTAATAATAGCTAGTAACATTGTCACTACATTACTAATAATAGCTAGTAACACTGTCACCACATTACTAATAATAGCCAGTAACATTGTCACCACATTACTAATAATAGCTAGTAACATTGTCACTACATTACTAATAATAGCCAGTAACATTGTCACTACATTAATAATAATAGCTAGTAACATTGTCACTACATTACTAATAATAGCCAGTAACATTGTCACTACATTACTTATAATAGCCAGTAACATTGTCACTACATTACTAATAATAGCCAGTAACATTGTCACTACATTACTAATAATAATAGCTAGTAACATTGTCACTACATTACTTATAATAGCCAGTAACATTGTCACTACATTACTAATAATAGCTAGTAACATTGTCACTACATTACTAATAATAGCTAGTAACATTGTCACTACATTACTAATAATAGCCAGTAACATTGTCACTACATTACTAATAATAGCCAGTAACATTGTCACTACATTACTAATAATAGCCAGTAACATTGTCACTACATTACTAATAATAGCTAGTAAGATTGCCCCCACATTAGTAATAATACAGTGGTTCTCAAACTTTTTTAGTCGAGCCCCCTTTTAAACCTTTAAAAGAATCTGGGCACCCCCAGATGTAAAATAATAATTATTTAATAATTAATTAATAATTATTTTAATGTAAAATAAATGTAACTACTCCTTAATGTTAAATAACTCATTATTTATAGCTTATTTAAGTGGCAATTCGGTTGCATGGTGTTAAGATATGATCCTTATGCGCTCTTACCTGGTTAGGAACACTACCCAATTGCAGAGCACGTTACGTTTGTTATCTAGTATGTACATGTGTGAGATGTACCGTTGAGAGATGATTTGAGTTTGAGTTTATTAAAGAAGAGTTTCAGTCATTGAGAGCATTTTGTTTTCCTCACGCAAGCGAGAGAGAGAGAGAGAGAGAGAGAGAGAGCGCTGTGCATCTGACGTTCACCTGCTGTTCTAATAGAAATCCTTTTGATTTTTGTCAGCTTATGAAAACCCACATAACTCCATTAATGAAGGATCAAACTGTCCAAGTTTGTGAAACTGTCCAAGTGAATGTTTAGCGGAAAAAACCCTCACAGACTGAAGACGATGCAGATCGATCATCATCTTATCATCAGGCTCAAGAAACATCGCAGATAAACTATTAGCTGTGCCCATTTCACATCTTGAAATGTATTTTAGCGTGAGAAATCGGGTTTGTAGCGTGAGAGATCACTCAAATGCGTTGAATGTGTGAGAAACGGCAGCTGAGCTCTGTAGTTTCGCTCGTGAGTATGGATGCGGAAGCCAAAGGCATTGTGGGAAATGTAGTTTTTTCCCCGTTTTCGTTACGACCGCGCTATGGCAGAGATGGGCGATGACGTCAGCGCGCAGCGCTGGGTAAACAAATATGGCCGCGGCTTCGGCCTAGCTCCGGAGCTCTTACGCCTCTCATACGGCCGTGACCGGACTTCGCGGCGCTCTGCATTCGGTCGATAAGACGCACCAACTTTTCCCCCTCAGTTTTGGGGAAGAAAAAGTGCGTCTTATGAGCCGAAAAATACGGTACTACTCAGGAGTTTGAGTGCACTGGCCATAACGAACACCAAAACTAAGTGTAGGATTTTATTCTCTGTTCTTGTTGACAATTTGTAATCAGCAGTTTCCCAATGTATTTTCCAATTCCCAAGCAGAAATAAGTGCAATTAAACAGAATTGAAAAATACTGATGGAAAATGAAACAATCTGTTGACTAACATTAAATAATGTAATTTCCAGTGAACTTTGCAAACGATGAACACAGTGGAACACAACAGTGTGTTTTGCATACCTTCTGGTGTCTTTGAAAGCTGATATCAACCAAAGTGGTTTTTGAATATACACAGAGACGCTTTTTTTTCTCCCCTCAGACACACTAAGGTTTTGAGTAAAAATTGTAGCAGTAATCACATCAGATGCATGTTAGGAAGTTAGTAACTGGTGCTGTGTCGGTGCTTTTTGCTTGGAATTACTACACATTTAAAGCACCACAGTAAACTTCATCGATAGACCCGGCATGGGCTAAAATGGAAAAAAAACTCTAATGAATTGGAGGAGTGGAGGATGGTGCACCTTGGCTGGTGTTTGGTCACGTGAAAATGTTTCTATTTGAACAAATGAAAGAAAAAAATGGTGGGATGGGCCTCAGCAGACCCCTCTTAGCCCAGTAGTGCTTGATGATTATCAGCGTAAAAAGGGTGAATGAGATGAAGTCGGATAATTAAATATATTTCATTTCTGTCTGTTCTCTGTTTCCCTTGCATGAATCGGTCTCTGTTGTCACAGAGCTCCCAGAGAACTGGTCGGACACGCGGGAGACTTTACTGGAGGGAATGATCTTTCAGCTCAAGTATCTGGGCATGACTTTGGTGGAGGAGCCCAAAGGAGAAGAGCTCTCGGCCGCTGCTGTCAAGAGGATTGTTGCCACGGTGAATGAAACTATAAAAAGATGCATAAACATGCCGATGTACAACTCACTTGAATTTTGTGGCTTATTCTCTATGTTCACTATCGTTAATGATTAAACTCATTTTTTAACAATGGCATGCTAGATTTATAATATATGATAATATAGTGATAATGTGCACTATAAAATTACAAACCTAGATCAGCAGTATGAGGGATGGGGGTTGCAAGTAATGTAAACAGCTCTAATGTGCCTCTAATGATTTGTAAGTGTTGCAAGTGTGTGTTTGTGTCTGTGAGTGTCTCAGGGGGGTTCTGGGAGTGGTTCTGAACATGTTTCCACAGGGTTGAGGTTTGAGGTTGTCTACTTTATTGCAATTTGGCACTTGTTTAACTTTCATTTTCATTTTATTTTGATTTTAAATTTGAACAATAAAATGAATTTTCCTATTGAATATTATTACTTTAGTTTCATTTCCTATAAATAGAAAAAAATGAGGTATAATCATCATTTTGAAAGCGCTTGTTGTTAATTAAGTTATCTGTGGAACTGAATATATTTACAAATCAAATGAACACCTACCATGCAAACAATTGACCTAGTTCTCATTGAACAAGTTGTTTGCTTGGATTGATTGTTGAATGGAGAGAGTCCTCTAGTGTTTCCTCACTGATAGTCATCATTGTGTTTTGTGGTTAATTCAAGTAGTTTATTTAATCACATTCATATCTTTTTGTCTTGTTCCATCTCTAGTGTTGTATGGTCTCATCGTGTCCTGTCTAGTGCTGATCATATCACCACCTTGTTTTTGAATATTTTGTTTTCTAGGGTATTGTATTTCCAGTGTACAGTGTGTTTTTTTCATGTTTTTGTCTTGCTTTGTGGCTTTTATTACTAGAGATTACTGTCTTTTATATTTTGATTTTGTTTTCTACCATATTTTTTAGTATCTTGTTTTGTATATTAATATTGTGTTCACTTGGGTTTTCTCTAGTCTATTTCCATGTCTTATATCTTGGCTTCTCTTGTGTTGTCTCTTGTCCAGTGTATCTTGTTTTCAAGTGCCTTCTCTTTTCAAGTAGCTTCTGTTCTATATCTTCCCTATTGTTTTTAGTGTCTTGTCCCGTTATAAATATCTTGTCTTGTGTCTCGTTGTACCCAGTGTTGACCTGGTGTGCAATCTTTTTCTAGTTTTTGCTTTTTATCCTTGTCTTGAATGCAAATTTTAAGCCTTTCACCTAAGCCACATCTCTTATTTTTACTGTCAGGCTAAAGCAGGCGGAAAGAAACTTCAGAAAGTGACACTGAAGGTTTCTCCACGAGGGATCATCCTCTATGATGGCATCTCACAGCAGCAGATGGAGAACATTTCCATTTACAGGTGAGTTTTTTTTCCTGATTGGCAGATATTGCTGTAGCTTTAATAGCCCCGTGTTCTCTTGAAGACGGGGAGGGAGGGGTTGTGTTCATTCAGCTTTTCATTGATCGGCTTTAGCATCTATGAGACACAGACAGACTCAGTGACCCTCACCAGGGGAGCAGTTATTTTTGGATTCTCTCTTGCAGATAGATATGTTCAGTGTGCGAACAGATGCCTCCTGTGCTGATAAAAACATTATTTTCATCATTATATATTTATAAAGCAGATGTATTGCTTGACAATTCAGTGATTGGAAAAGTGATGAGTGGCATAATAAAATAATGGCTGTTCTATGTTTTTCAGAATCCTATTATTTTAAAATTTTATAATACAATATTGTTAATTTTGTCTTTTTTTCAATGTAGAATTTCATACTGCACGGCTGATAAGATGCACGATAAGGTGTTTGCCTTCATTGCTCAGAGTCAACGTAACGAAACACTTGAATGTCATGCATACCTCTGCACAAAGAGAAAAGTGGTGAGTGTTGTGTGTGTTAGAAAGCAACTTCCTGTCTTTCCTTCTGGCTATAAATAGGATAATGCCTTGAGCTCACTTCCTCTGACACATAGGATTAATCTACTGTATTTCTCACCCAAATATAATGATGTTTATGATTATACATATATTGGAATTGTTAATGTTTTCTTAATATTCATAATAAAACCATTTATTAATAATCAACCATTTGAAATATCTCAGTTTAAACCTGTATCAATCTTGGCTGACTTAATATTTGATTTTCCATCTCAGAGCTGCAGAAAATCTTTCACCGGAACTTTCTTATTCACTGTTACTGGCTGGTGGAATTCTCTTCCAGTCCCAATCTGGAAAGCAAAGTCTCTCACAACTTTCAAAAATCCACTTAAATATCTTCTTTCTCAGAGCACTTGCTAACATAAAACTAACATAGAAATCTAAAACACTAAATCAATTCTTAATCAGATGAAACCAAAGATGTTACAAACTGCTTGTTCCATTTCCTCCCGAACTGCAAGACGCTTTGGATAAAAGCATAATGCGTAAAATGTATTTTTTTTTTAAATTAGAAATATTGGTGTTTTTTTTTATTTATTAATTTTGAGTATAATACCACAATTTAAGAAGTTGAAGCACATCTGTTTAATTATTACCGAGATCCGATGAACACAAAATAATATTTTATGAATCCTTCTCACTGAAATCTACTATATGGAACAACTGGCAACTATGTCCAGAAATATTTAAATGTTTATTTTTGGGAAGTTGGGCAAGTAATGGATATTTGCTGCAGATGAATTACCTCATTATTAAGATTTTTTCCCCTCTCCATGTGACTCAGGCTCAGGCGGTGACGTTAACAGTGGCTCAGGCTTTCCGTGTGGCTTTTGAGTTTTGGCAGACAGCTAAAGAAGGTACTGTATTCCGAATACTTCTCCTCACCTACACATCCATCTCTTCTGCCTGCTTTTTAAAGTGGTTCCTTTTTTGTCTTATATCCTTTTAAATTAGTATCCTTTTTGTCATCTATTTATTGATTATTTTATTATTTTTGCAGCAACACAAAGAGATACAGGTATCATACAGCAGCATATACATGTTTTTTTTTATCTTTAAAACACTACCATGTGGAGTCACGTGACCCCATTCCGTTTCCCTCAATTTTTTTAAATCAAGTAATGCACCCTTCATTCAACATGTCTCACTTGCAATATGTGAGCATATGTTCTATGCAAAACTTATAAATAACATTTTGAAAATTACCTTTATAAAGCAGTGGATTGTGTTGTAGCAAGCAAATGCAGCTCTTGCCTTTAAGATCAGGAGAACATCTAGGTCATTGACTGCATGTCTGAACATGTCTCTTTTAATCACACGAGTGAAGAACAGGCAGCAGTCTTTGGTGAGGTCTTCCTCAGATTCTGCCTTCTCGTGGACGCTTAGCCTGTTCTCTGGATACTCATTGGATTCACTCTACAAATGATTGCATGTATATAATAACATACATGTGAGAGCCCCCCCATTACAATCACTTTTTCCAACCCATTTTTCAGAGAAAGAGAAGCAGGCGAAATCTGGATCAGATGGAGAAGCAGCCAGCGGATTTCAATCAGACGGTTCAGCCGGCCTGGGGAGCACCAGTGGAGGAGGTGTGCTCACAGACACAAAACTCTCTATTTATATCTGCTTCTTAATTTGGATTTAATTAACCCTTTCCCAATGAGACAATCAGCAGGGAATCAGCAGAAAAAAAAGTGTAATAATAAGGGCTTTTCACACTTGGAATGGGTAATCCTAAACCCTGGATAAAAGAAATAAATTAAATCCTGGGTTAACTGTAATCTTGTTTTACACTGCTTATAGTAAACCTGGGGTTAACTGTTAATCCTGGTTATTCATTAACAGACGCTTCACACTGCACATTCCTAAAACCCGGGTTAACATTCTTATTTGCATATTTGTGGTGTCACGGTATTTACCGTATTTTCGTTGTATAAGACACACTTTTTCTTCCAAAATTGAGGGGGAAAAGTTGGTGCGTCTTATACTGCGAATGCAGAGCGCCGCGGAGCGGTGGGCTTTCACGGCCGTAGGAGAGGCATAAGAGAGGCCGCGGCTTCAGCCTAGCTCCTGTTATAAAAATATACCTTCTGAATTGATAATAAACACTGGATACCGTTTGAGAGAGAACACAGCAAATGAGGCTATTTATTGTAAAGATTTAGCAGTCTCAACGCATTTCCTCAACGCGGACCCGTCCTCCGTTCTCATTTCAACTCTTAAGCCCTGAGGCCTATTTTCCGAAAATCCTATACTTTTACTTTTTAAGGCATTTCTCAGCTTTTACAAGGTCTAAACTGCAAATCTTGGTATCAAAATGAAGATAGGTTCTTGGGGAGTGGTGTGGATGAGTTAATTTGACAGTCAAGAACACTGGGTAAGAGTAATTGATGTTGGAATGGCCAAAAAATGAACTTCGCCTAAAAAAAAACACATGTTTCCTCCAATATCTCCTTATTTTACTTATAACGAAGCAAATAAACACAATCAATTGTAACCACTACATGTCAAGAACATCTGTAGCAAGTTTGGTGTTCATACTACAAGAAACTAATATTCTGTAAAGGTTTTGATTGAACAAAGTTCAGGCGTAATCCATGTTGGCACAGTTTGGCACAATTTGGCACAATAATTGAAATATGGAAAAAATCTTGTCCAAAGCTTCAGCTACGTTCATAGTCTTCTTTTCTTGCTTATGGGACATGATTTCAACAAAAAAAAACTCCTAAAGAAACGCTGTAAAAGGGGGGTAGAAGCTCATTTACGCCATCTTGCTGCGCTTTTGGGAACCTTTCATTCACAAACGCTTTCGACGTCGAGCTTCTGCGTGTCCCTACCCCCTGACCATCTGTCCAATCCGGGAGCTCTATATATCGCTGGAAAGCTCTGATTCTGAGGAAGCCAATGAGATCAACCATTTTGAGACTGACGGGATCGCCGACGAATCACACGACGCGCAGCATGGAGAGACCACCTCTTACGCACGGGGAGTCATTCCATATTTGGTGACGTCATGAGACCAAGGAGCAACACAAAAAATCAAAAATGGCGTTTTCGCGAAGCTATCGACCGGACATAACAACAAACGGACTTTTATCGCTATGGAAATAACTTTTTGTTAAAAAAACGGCAAAGGTAAGACAAGATTTACATGCTTGCTTGTTTTTCGCTGGAACTTTCGCTCCCTGCTCTGAAATACTTCATTCAATGTAAATGAGTTGCATATCGCTGGATTCAGCTGGTTGTTAGCTTTCATTTAATGTCATGGTTTTGGTGTTTCCGTTTATATTGTGGGTACATATCGCACATAAACAAAAACGTGGTCATGAATTATAATCCGGCTATGTTGTTGTTTATTTGCATGGCGTTCGAGCTGTGGTTAACGGATATGAAATTTAATTAGATACGTTTTTAGAGGAGTTTCCGCTGAACACAACAGTATTTAATATGTCTGGGTTATTCTCAGGGTTAGTGAGCTATGAGTGAAAATGTAACGCACAAGGGGGCAAGTCCCCGGTACCGGGGACTCTCGGGCTTAAGAGGTTAAAAGCCTCCTCAAGGGGTGGGACTTAAGTATGACGTGGGCTCTTAAAAGTTTCTCAAATCACATTTCTCTAAATGACCACTAGATGGTAGTATTATATAGGTACGTGCTGAGTCATCTCTGCCCATCTCTGATCGTCAATCCTACCATAGCTCCGTGAAGGAGGACATTATTATAAAATCATTTAAGAAGTATGGCATTAGTAATGCCTTGGATGGAACAGAAGACAACATCTTATTTGACACCAGTGAGGAAGAAAGTGATGACAATGACTGCGTAGATCTGTCCTGACGAAGAGGAATTATTGGGGTTCGAATAAAAACATTACAGCCTTTTTTTGTTATTTTTGCTGTTTACTGACTTTACTGACTTTTCATGTTTGGCATATAATTGTTCTTAAACTGCTGTTAACGTTTACACAGTTGATATAAAATATTTTACTACAGTATTTGGTTCAGAATCTTTTTTTCTAGATCTTCCTCATTTAAAATTGGGTGCGTCTTATACGGCGAAAATACGGTAAATGAGAACATCCATAGTTACAGCAAGAACAGCTTCAGACCAGAGGTTTTGGAGTAATTGAGTTTAAATTATCCAGAAATATTCACGAGAAGGTCTTATTCGGATAAACCTTGCAAGGTTTAGACAGTGACACTGCCACTCGATCTTCTACAATCACTTGAACAATTAAATTGTAAAACAACAGTTTAAAACTGAATCAAATGTGTAATCAGATGCTGTTTGAACATGGAAAGGGTTCTCCAGTTATTCAGAGGAGCTTTCCTGTGGCTCAACCAGTAGAGCATGTTTTTGAGCGCCATGGAAACAAAGAGTAGATGAATTTGTTCATTTCTTGAAATTAACGTCGCTTTGAGCAAAATGCATAAATGGTTTTTCCTGTGTCAAATGTATATTTGTGTAGCTAATATAAACTCAGTGACTTTCTCAGAAATGGTAAAATGGTACAAATAATTACCGTAATACACGCACACATGTGTAATAGTGCATCATGGATACATGCATGTCTTTATTTTTCCAAATTTGTTTCTCAATAACTATACATTAATTCCTAAAGAGCAGAACAGGATATGCTCACTCCAAATTTTTAAATATTCACTCTTTCTTTCCCAGCAAAAAGTAATCAACAAATCGTATTAAAATACAATGTTTAGTGTACAAATAAATATAAAACCATGTTGCATTGTGCAGGGAATATATTCATCAGAAACAATAATAGGCTACTTAATTGAGTTTGGGAATAACCATTAGTTGCTGCCCTAATTTCCAGACCACAGAATATGAAAACAACTAGTTTTAGATTTAGGTCTTGATGGGCTAACTACAATACTTGGAGCTGTAGTGAACTCTGAAAACAAACCTTTTGACAAATACAAGTATATTTTTTATGGAACAATAAAAATCTGTGAAAGAGTAAGCATTCACAAGCAGTCAAAATGGATTGAGTAAAACGGTAGATAGCATTCAGAATTCTGCTACTTTTACCCCAAAGATAATGAGATGCTCTGTAGGCTACTGAACCTACTCAACCTGATGTGATGTAACTAGCATTTATCATGTGCCAATTATTTCCTCAGAAAGCCATTATACCATAGACTCCAGTATCCTTTCCATCTGTGAGAAAACATTTTCTTAATTTTCTGATTGAACATGTTACACTGGCTACAGTTTTGTCTCTTATCAGAGCACTTCTGAGACGTATATGTTACATTGTTGACCAATCAGTAAAGTAAATGATTCATACCTCTAGACAAATATTTATTTAATTTAAAAAAACATTCAAGATCCCATTATGCACATGAATGGCTCAAAGACCCCTTTAAATGGCTCATTTTTACAATCTAGAATAAAAAGTACCGGTACTTAGCTTAATTTTGTGAAATTAAATTACTTTCATATAAACACTCGTTTCTTTATATATAGATTAATATATAGAAATTTTATTAAAAAAATATGAATAATTAGACTCAAAGGAGGCTAGGTTGCAAGTTCAAAGTCTTGATTGTTAGATTGGACAGAAGGAATGAGAGCCACCGATCCGTGCGCCACGAGACAGACGCGTGTGTGTGTGTGTGCGTGTGCGTGTGCGTGTGCGTGTGTGTGTGTGTGCATAAATGAACAAAAGGACTTTGTGTTTCTAAATCCCATCAGATAAAAGACACACGATTCCTTCAGTCCTCAGTGCCGCCTCTCTCACACACTCTTTCTTACATGCTCAGACAGCTCATGAAAGATGAGAGCCGGAAAAAATTGGACACATTTAATACCTGTGGAGTCAGGAGGGAACAGTATGAGGGCGATTAGGGATAGTTAATTTCAATTTTAAATCTTGGCTTGATCTCTTTTCTTTTGAAATGAAATGCATAGGTGTTTTTAAACTTCAAACCTTAGATGGATTACCACTTCAATCTGCTTTGTTGTTCAGTTCATTAGCTTAACAGTATGTTTGCTAGTCTAACCTTTCAAATGTGGCTCATCCAATCAGAATTTCAGCTTTTCTATGACAAATATTACTTTCTGAGTATATTTTTCTTGATTTTGAAAGATTAAAGTAAAGTGCATTTGTTTACAAACTTTGCATTCTTAAAATTAACAAAAAAGCATATCAATAAATATTATATAAATATATTAAATGTTTTTTTTAAATAATCAACATTTATACAAAAATGATAATAATTGTTTACAAATCAATAAGTAATATCTATTAGTTATTATTAGTAATAAATGCATAATGACATTTTAAATGGCACAATGACATAATAATACAAAAATAATTGCACTGAAGTCAGAATTATTTACGTTTTTTATATATTCTTATTCATTTTATTACCTTCTTTCTGATTAAATGATTGAATTTCTTTGTTGATTGAAATTCTGACATTTGAAAGTTGTTTTTCTAATACATCTGCTTGATTTTATTTTGTTTATTTTATTAAAACATATAAGACAAAATAAGATTATGTTAAGGAACCGATTTGTATCGAAGAATCTTTCTGAATGTAATTTGAAGACCCCAAGCCAAGAACTTATTTTATCTATATAAAGGAATTAATATAAACATGTTATTGATATATTTATGTCGATTTCGTTGTATGTTCAGAGGTGGCTATTGGAGATCTACTGGACCTTGAATGCGGACTAAAAGATCGCTCAGGCAAAGACAGGACAGAAACTGCGCAACGTTTTGGTACCGAAAACAACAACACTGTATGGGTGAGAATGCCCTCGGCACACTTCCTCTCCACAAACCATGCCACATAACCCAAACACCAAGTCATCCAGTTTCATTCACCATTTAACCTATTAAAAAGTTAATGATTTCTGTGGTGTCTCTCCCAGGAACTCGAGGATGGTCTAGATGAAGCATTCTCAAGGTTGGTAAAGTATCGTACATTCTTTCTAAAACTGTAAACATTACAGAGAAACCATATTGCAATTCTAAACTACTGTATAACTCCGAAAGCTATTGTGAAGAATAGGGCAATGCTATTTCTGCTGATCCATTAGATGACCACAGTGGTATTTTCGATGGGCACACTGAGCTCTCTGGATAAACTCTTTGGTTGGCCGTCTGCACTCCAGACTATTTCTGTGCTTCACTGAAAGTTACTGTGTTTCATAGAAAGAAAAACACAGCTGGAGACACTGGAGACCTACAGACGTCGAACTAGAAATTGGCTGGCTTTTGTCAAAAGACCTTCACTGATTCACTGTTAGAAACAGCTCTTGGAAAGTAAATGACAAACTTAAAAGTGTGTAAAGTTCCATTTTATGGGCAACATTATGAAAATATTTGAAAATAAATTCGCTTTTGGAAAATTTTCCATGCAATTTCATTTAAGTTGGACGTTTAGCTTAATTTCAGGCTTATATTTGAGACATTCGTATCAAAATTATGCAGTCATGGGAATTTTATAGCTGTGTGCCCTATTCACAAAATTTTGGTGATTTGTAAAACTGCATGCGTGGGTACTACCCTTTGTTTACATCACTGATATAAGACGTTTTTCTGTTTTGTTGGGTAAACATATAATTGCACTTTGAAGCTTTTAAGCCAATCACATTCTTATTATACCTCAGCGTATTTATATCTTTTCTCATTCTTAAATTTTTTGTTACTCGAGAAAATATTCTATTGAAACATTCAGATGTCAGCAGGTAAAAACTATGTTTTCTAACACAATCCATATTTTACATATACCCTGCCATTAAAAAAAGTGTGGTGGCGCTAAAGAGACGTTTTTCAACACTTACTTTTGAACCCAAATTGGACTTAATTTTTGACAGTTCTGACATGTGTTTGAAATTCGGTGACTTTTCAAGGACACGTTAGACCCTCAAATAAAAGCTATGAAACAATATAACTCGGAGCAATTTCAATAAATAAATGTAACTAAAGACCCTACTTGAATGAAAATAGTCTGGATGTTTTGCTACTCAACAATCTTTTAAGATATCTTGCATTGAACTTTTAAACATTGTCAGTGTATGGAGTATGGTCCAATGCAGCAGTTGTAATGTGTTGTCAGTACATCTAAAATTATATAGAGACTACAGTGTCACTAGAATCTGTTTCATGCTTATGATTCAAAAGTGAGATCACTTTCTTACTGAAAAGAACCAAACATGTTTAAGTATGTTTTGTTAGCATAATCAATAATCAATCAGTCCAACATAAATAGCCAAAGGCATTGATGTTTTACCAGTAAACCCTGCATGTGTGAAAGGGGCCATGAGAGTAGCTGCCTTTCCCTGTCTGTTTTCTCACAAGGATATTTTTCACTCTCTTCAGCCGCAGTTTGGATAGTTTTGAGTCCAACACAGGTAAAATCAACTGACGTCATGGTCGTTGTGGTCACACCGCCTGTGTCCTATTCCTCATCCATCCATCCATCCATCCATCCATCCATCCATCCATCATAAAGCACTCTTTCACATACATGACTCTAGTGGACTCTTCTTGTCATTTTTATAGCTTGGGGTTATTGAAATATTTCTATGATTCATCTTCGTTCATCTTGTGCTGTCATTGATGTCTTGTCATTGTATCAACAAAATCTGATTATTTAAGACCCTTTGTTATGTTGCAAAATATAAAATTCCAAAATATCTAATGGTGAAGACATTTTAAGCTTAAATCTGACCGTGTGAATAATTTTGCTGTAGAGCATCATGGGTAATGTAGTTTGTCAATAATTGCAGCATAGTGAGGCTGTGTTTTATTTTCATTAAAGCACTTGACTTTTAGAATCGCCGTCGTTACATCACATGATGGTTCCATACTACGAACGAACCATACCTGGGTTCTTGCAGTCACACTTGTTCAAACGAACTGAGCAGTTGGATCAGGGCTCAGTGTAATCGAACCAAATGTGACAAGTGTGACCACGCTCGAAAAGATATTTTCAGAAACGACTTACAACATCATCTCAGGGCTCACTACAGTACAGACCTCTTATAGCTTGTTGAGTTCAAATTTAAAAAGTTAAATTAACTTTAGAACTTTTTGACTTTAACTATAAATAACAACATGCAGAAGAACTCTCTTGATTAATAATAAATACATAATTTATACAGAAAACTGTTTTATGTGTTTATTACATGCAAGACTAAATGTAAACACTCTTATCTGTTAATTTCTGGATCAGCGTTTTCCATGAATATTTAAAATGTTGTGTTGCATTTTCATATTCCCTTGACTTTGCATGATTTGAACCACTGCAGATAATCTTACAATGCTTGAGATGGATGCTTCTGAAGATGTTTGACCCTGTCTGTTTCTCTCTCTCTTTCTGTCTATGTGACTGAAGACTCGCTGAGTCTCGCACTAACCCCCAGGTGCTGGACATTGGGGTAAACCCACAGGACTTGAAACCAGAAGAGTGTTTATCACCCAACAGCTGGGACAAAGTCGAAGCAGATGAGACCATCGGTTTCTGATGAACGGCTCTTGAGAGGAACACATCAATCGGTCAAATGACTGAAAGGGGCATTTCACACTTTAACCCAGGGTTAATTTGATACCGAAATTAGATAATCCTTTTTTTATTTCAAGTTTCAGTCTGCTCATAAAATATTTTTGTTTAGCCGAAGAAAGGCATCAACTTTAAAAGTATTCCTTCTCCAAGTATTGGAGATAAAATATTGATTAACTTGGATTTATGCTGCTGCCTTGGCAGTAGGAGACTGCAGCTCATAATCATGTTTACATAATAGATCTCACATTTCTCATCCTCCTACTTATCAGTTGCTAAAGTTACAAAAACATATCTTAGCATCATAATGAGACCTTTATATCTGAACAGTTTCTATAATTCACTCCAGTTCTTTCTCCACAGTTCATTATTCCCTGCTAAAACATGCTGTCTCCATGACACCACATGATTGTCTCACAAATTCTTAACAGCCTTAACTGTGCACTGTTCACTGTAAAGAAAGGTTAATCTACACATCATTAATTCTTCTTCCTCAACCTCCAAACAAAATGGAAATATTAAAATCCTTTTAAATATTTTAATGGAAAGTAAATGCAGAGAGTGTATATTTAATTTTGTGCCAGCTACCCCTTTAACCGTGCAAGTCTGTGCTAGGATCTTAACAAACCAAGGTTTCTTAACCATGGGGGAACAGTGATACAAATTTTATTTTTTTTTTTTGATTTTGCACAACACCATATATTTTTGTGCTAAAAGGGAGTTCTCTGTTAAAGGAAAATAAACTCATTGTTTACTCAATGTTATGAAAACCATTTCTGGATGTGGAAATTCTGAACTGTCATTGAATTGTAGTGTGATAGGCCCTGTAGGATTTGGGTACACCATGCATTCTTGAGTGCTGCTTTGAGTTGAAAAATGGACTCAGCAAAAGCACAAACCAAAGCAATACAATTTAAGTATTTTTTCACTTTCTTTTAAGTATATTCATTTTTTACTCAATGTATGTTTTTGTATTTTACTTCTTCCATTTTACTTTTGTGCATTACTAAAGAGTTGTTTGTATATTTGAGTGGCTGTAATATATCATTTTAATTAATATAATTTTATGTACATGATTGCTAAGGCTACCTTTGTAAATCTATGCACGCATATGTTGAATATAATTTGAGGGTAATGCATAGAAAGTTGTATAACTTCAAATTTTGAGGTTTGTGTGAAATTTAATCTCTTTTTTATTTTTAAAGGGTATTGATTATTGATGTGATTTTTTTCTGCCCTCAGACACGTGAAAATTGGTAAAAAAAAATGGATTTTTTACAAAAAAGTCAAAGCAGGGTATTTATACGAGACTGTCTTATTTTTTTCTATTAAAAAGTATTTTTGCACTCTCTCACCGTTTGGTTTCTGTGCTCAGTGTAAGTACAGCTACAAACCATATAATATCGCAACATTTGTGACGAAAAAATAGTAATGTCAGGGTCTAATAAACCTTTGTGGATTTATGGCTATCCTTCATACCTGTTCTAAAAGAGAAGTCACAAACATTGCAATATTATTATTATTGTTGTTGTAGCAATAAATGTAGTGGCAGTAGTATGTGTGTTCAATCGATATTTTAAAGTTATGGAGCCAAAACTGGCAATATGTGTCGCTAGCTTCATTTAGCTAATCGAGTGCTAATGCCACTAGCTCCAAAGTTTCAATAACTTTACAGTGCCTGTCATTGCGCTAAGAATACTATTTAATTCGTTATAAATATATTATAAAATGTTAAATATTATACATTTTTTTGTTTGTTTCAAATATAAAAAAGGCGTACCTATCAGGAACAAGTACTCACTAGCGTTTTGTGTTTTACTCATTTAACATAGTAAGTTTCTGAAATATATTTGTAAATGTTCCTTTCGTTACATGCATGTCTATATTGAGCATGGTTAATTAGCTTTTCAAATCTATGCAATGTGAAGTGAACAGTTATGATGTAGATTTTAAAAAAACGATCACATGATTTCTACCCAATCAGCAGGCGAGTCCTGAGTGAAAGGTTTTTAAATTACTGGGTACAAGTACAACAGGTGCAGTCAGTGAAAGCCTGTGGATATGTTATTGACAACGTCGTTAAACGTATAAAAAGCACTTAATATCGTAACATTTACTTCTAACGGTGAGTATTTACAGTTGCATTCACAGTAGGTTATAGTCATCCTCCTAAATGTGAAGAGTAAAAACTTTTGTAATTATAAGTTTTGACTGATCTAATTCGAAGCACGTGCTATAAAACTAATTTGTAACACTATTTTGTCACTCTGTTTTATTTTAACCCAAGATATACCTACATTAAGAACATAATTAACGTTAGATTATTCACTTCACTAAAAAGGAATGAAAATAACGTTTAACGTGTAGTTTTATTTTGAGTTTATGCTTGAGGTATAAATGACTCCCTTGGTGCTTGTGTTACTTTTTTTTTTTGTATGTGCAGAAAGACACTGAAATTATAATGTAATCAGTTCTTATGTTATGTTAGTTGTGCTTTCTTAAAGGGGTCCTGAATGAAAATGTCTGACACAAGTCGCTCAAGTACCCTATTAGTAAATTAAATCCATCGACATCCATCTTATTTTTACTTTTGTTAATCACCACAAAAATTCACTTGTCTTATATTAATTGTGATGCTCTCTGATTTGTGTCTGATAGCTATACAGTGGTACCTCGAGATAATTAAATTAATCTGTTCCAGGGTGGCTTTTGTATCTTGAACATTTCGTATCTCGAAGCAAAATTTACATGTAAAATGCCTAATCCGTGCAATGGCTCTCAGAAACAACAGTTTAAATTTATATATATAAAAAAAAGGAAAACCAGAGAAAAATCAAGTAACGTTTGCTAAATCTACACAGTGTTAATGTAATAAATGATAATACAACTGAATTAGATAAATGCAATATAACATGTACAATAGTAAACCTTACCTTCTGAGTGTGGCGAGGTGTCGGAGGAGGTGGAATGGATGCCAGAAAGTATTTTGGCACTACATAATTTTGTCGAGATTATTCACGAATTATGAACAGCACCAAGAAACCAAGCCCATGCGTAGACAGTACCAAAATCACGTGTGAAGAGATAGAGAGACCTCTTCTGAGAAGGTGTCATAGGGTTTCTTCACTAACTTGCACTTCAGAACAGCACATTCTTTTCTTTTTTTTCTTACGTTCTTTCACGGTGGTGAAATGCGTTGATGATAGAATAGGGGTACAAACAACTCTTCCTAAATTGCGTAGTTTGTAAAAACATGGTTTTTGTTTAAAGTTAAAATTAATTTGACATAAGATTCATTACAGGTATTGTTGCATCGTTAAATAAAATTCGCTTTTTACACTTTGCCAAAGTTAACGGTACTTTATTTCTGGGAACAACACTTCTTCTTCCTTAATATTATTTAATAATTAAAGCAAACCAATAGCAGATCTTTCTTATCAATATTTACATCCGTAAACAGTGCACTGCATCATGGTCCTCTTCTATTCTGCAAATGCATGTTGCATCAGCACCACATATGTTGACAGGGCCAGATTTGAGTTGCATATTACAAGTTATGTGAAGAAGTACACCAAAAAAATGTTTCAGATTGGATTTTTCGTACTTACTCAAAAAATCTGAGTTGAGCATTAAGACCTGTCGTGTGACCGTAGCCGTTATTGGCCTTCTGTTCTCTGTGTTTTGACACTGCTTAAACACAAACAGCCTCTCAGCAAGTCCCTCTATCCTCCACAATGATTGGATGATAATGTGAGCTCAGTGAGCTCAACCATTTCTCTCTGTAAAGGGCTAATGATAAACCCTAAAAGATGGATCTAAACAAGAATTTTAATAAATCGTTTTCATTAAATGAATAATTCTATGATCTCTCAGCCCTAATCTGATGTCCCTTTTGATTTTAATTGGCCATGTTGTCAGCTGTTTAAAAATTAAGATATAGAGTGTTTTTCACACATTAATCCTATTTTTCCCTCCCTTAGGTTTACATCTGGTTCATGTTGCACTAGATCAAGAGAAGACCCAACACTCTATTTCTTCCTTTTGCAGCAGCAGCACTTATTCTTGGAAGCCATGTCCTTTGATCACTTGAAACCATTATCAGCATATTCCCATTTGGTTTATTTAAAACGGTCAAAAAACAGCAGCACTTATAATAACATAAAAGTACACATTTCCAATCAAAAGGTCGTTGGGGTTAAACGACGACTTGAAGATGTCTGCTTTGAGGATTCCCCTCTTAAAAGGCCATGTAGTACTCCAGGCTCACCTGATGATGGCTATTTTTCTTTTAATTCTCATAGATCCACACCTTTGCAAAATTTAATTATAACAAAGACGGTCACACCTCCCCGGTCAAAGGTTTGTAAGCCTTTGGTACCGGTGGAGTCTACCCCTCTGTATAACCATATCAACGCTGCTCGGGAGAGGCTTCCCTCGCTGATTCCTCTCCTAAACTTGGAAGGAGAAGTTTCTACACATATAAATGGGTCTAATAATGGGAGTACCATTCCTCTGATTGGCACTGAAGAAACTGTAAAGACCGGAGTCAAGGAAGTATTGCATAGTCTTTTTGAGTACATTGAATCAAAACCTAAGACTGAGGTCCTGGAAACTGTGGTGGCAGTAAAAAAGGAGGAAGTGAGTGGTGGAAATGAAGTGAGCAGTGGAAAAATCTTTGAAAGTGCGCTGCCTCTTGAAATACAGGTGTGATTTTCTTTTTTGTTATTCTTTACTGCTTATTTTACTCATCTTTTGCTATTTTTGGCTTCAGAAACATTGCTTATGGGATTTTGCAGTTAAGCTGTTTGTAATATAAAATATATTGCAATTGAATAAATGGTGTTTATAATATGCTAACATTCAAAACCATTACCTTCCACAAGAAACAGTACAAGGCAATGCATTCTGAAGGAAAATAGTGCTATTTATTTAATAAGAGGTGAATATCCCAATCTGCTTGTAAAACGCATGTTAAGAATCAATCCAGGGATTTGCTGAATTGTAATGGTTGCGTTAAACTGAAGATCGATTAAAATCGGACAATCAATATTTTTTTTACTCAGGAAGAAAGGTGGATAAGAAAATAGAACTATGTGTCTTACTTTGCAAGTACTTTAATAAAAATCAGTCTATATTAGGAATGGGGCAATGGGCAATAAAGTAAAAAAAAACAAATGTTCTAGTGTTTTGTAATAACTATACCATTGATATCTATTTATAGCCCTTATATTTCCAATTTTGGGAGCAAAGTTTATTCAACACTTTCATTATTATTTGTCTAAAATGAATTTTAAAAATTAGATTACATTTTTTTAAAAAGAAATAAACCCAAAATAACTGAATAAACTGTAAACAGTTAATATACTTTGATTCTCTGCTTCATCTTCTTCTGTAATTGCCTTTCGAGACTTTCTGTTTATGAATGGTGTCAATGATGGTCTTCTGCACAACCAAGGTCAAGTCTGCATTCTTCCTGTAGATTCTTCCTGGAACCATTTGCAGTGTTCCAGCCATAGTAGACTTGATTGAGACACAGGGAGGCTACACATTTTTATCATGATATTTTAGTTTTGTGAAGCACTTTTTTATATATCTTTAATCCATACTGATTCTAATTGAAGTATATAAAGGTTTGTCCATTTATGTGTAGTGAAGAAAATATACAAGTTTAAGATTTTGAAACAAAATATTGAAATAAATTGATCTTGATAATATTGATAAATTTCTTTGACCTCTGAGCAGGTAAAAACCGAGGTGGAGTTTCCTGAAACTAAGACGTTCAATGAAAAGGAATGGGAGGCCAACAAAAGGATGTATGTGGCGTCCGTAAATAGACACATGACAGAACAGAATGGTACCACACCTCACACAACAAACCACACACTGATAAGTCCAGCACCATTGTTCCAATGTCAAACGGTTGTAGGTGACATTAGCACAAAATGAATGGGTTTTTAAAAATGGCGAATAGACATGCAACTGTGGGATGATGTGAGTCATTGAACGAACTGTAAAGTTTGGTATCATTGGTTATGCTTCTGTTTGTTGTATTTGTGATAGTTTGTTTCTTAACTAATGTTGTGCACTTTTGTTCAATATTTGAGAGTGCTCTAATGAGCCTTAGGCAGGGAGAAGAGGTTTCTTCTGTTTGATGTGATGCATGTTGTTCATTGTTGTGTGTTACCAGGAGTGATGAATGAGCTCCAGAGTTTAATGAACACAGTCGCAACTGTGAAACCTGGCGAAAATGGTCAACCCTGGCAACACCCTTCAGACCTTACACGAAGGTAACTTTCTGTTTCAGATTTTTATCCATCAACCCCATTCCCCAAGATGGCCTGAGGATTTACAAGCAAAACTGGATCTCTTGTTTTTGTCTTTATTGGTTTAGTCCTCCACTAGATGGCATTTGCGTAACATCAAAAGGGAATAAAACTGTGTTGAACTATGCTGAACAAAAGTTCTTGTTTCAAAACAAGTCTGATTGTTTTTCTTTACAGATTGATTCAATTATTTACACAAGATTTCTTTATGAATTCAGTCTCTAGAGATATTGTGGAAACTACATGTGAAGCACATTTATCGTGAACTACATTTATCTTTGTCTCTAATCATGGAGGTCTGCTAATAGAGATATTACCAATACTTTTACTAAAATTACCTTCAAAGCAGTCAGTTTCAGTGAGTGTGTTGACTGAATATTTGGCATGAATCATTTAATTCTCTTGATTGGTTAACAGTTTTTGCTGTTTATCTTTTTGAGTCAGCTGAAAAAGATGCTAGCTTATATGAGACGAAACTGGCCAGAGTGGGAGTTAGAGTTAGAGTTATAGTTTGACTGGAAATCTATTTAAAAAAAACTTTTTTTTCCCCAAAAATGGCTTTTTTGAGGAAATGTTGAGGAGATTGCCGTTTAAAATAAAAACCATGGGTTCAAAAAATAAACGAGAAGTGGTTGAATTTCTCAGGCAGTTATGAGGAGTGCCCACAGACCAGTCATTTCTCTTCACCCATACTGTGAACGTAACTGGTCATCTAAAAGTCAAAATGGTCAAAAGTTGGCTCTCTTTTTACCAAGCTGCTGAAATAAGTGTATATTTTGATTGCCACCCTTTAGCAGTCAATGTTTCATCTTAATGTGTGCCATTCTTCAAACTACCCTTTACAAACAATATATTTATCGGGATTTAATTGGAAAAAACAATGTTTAAACTGTTTCATTTGTGGATGAAGTAGAAACTGGAATGAAACGTTCAAACTGAAGATTCATGAATACAGAGAGGGGTAGGCAAGCAGTTTTTAGTTATGTCCACAAATAGTGCTTAAAAATAATTATAATGTTTCTAAATTTACTCAATCATTTTTGTGTGTTTCCTGCTCTGTGATTGTAGGAATTATAAACTTTCTCGTGTCACGGTTCCATTAATCTCCCTGGACAAGTGGCAGGAACAAAACCACCGGATGTTTCGACGCTTTGCTCATGTCACAGAGATTCATCACTGGAGCCCAGTACCCTGATTTCTCCCCTGACACCTCCCTATCCTCCCACTAAGTTTTGTATCTGTGTTTCTCAATGTTTCTAAAGGTGAGGGTCATTGAACCATGTAGCAGTCCAGAGTAGTCCTTCTGTTTTACTGTTTAAATGTTAGATCTGTTTACTAAAGTTGTTTGTACAATCGAATTACTGTAAAATATCACCATTTTAATCAATATACTTTTACGTACATGATTGCTAAGGCTGTCTAACTATACGTTAGGGTAATGCATAAATGTTTTTTTTAATGTTTGAGATTTAATTGCACTGGAATTTCTTTCATTTTTAAAGAAGTTGCTTTTTTTTCTGCCATCAGACATGTGAAACTAAACATTGCGGCACTATCTTCCTCTTATTTGTTGCAATAAAAAGTAATTTTGCTTTCTTTTCTGTCTTCTTTTCTGTGCTCAACAGTAAGGAAGAGTAAGTCTGATTTGCCTTTGTTGCCTTTTGGCTACCCTTCGTCACTTTTTATTATTTGTTCCCGGGTTAATGCCAGTATTTCTCTTAGAATTTTTATTTTGTTTCGTTATTGACCATTATGCGTTCACAATGCACTTGTACTTTGTTTAGTTTGACTGTCTACTGCCCTCTAGTGGTGGAATAATGTATAACTAAATTTCTGTAATTATGTTACATTTTTATATTTTTAAACACTTAATGAAAGAGAAAAAAAAGCTAGAAATGGGTCAGCATTTATTTAGAAAATGTTACTCAAAAGCGGCATAGTTGGCAATGATTGAAAGGGTTTTATCTGACCATGCACTAAGAATATTATTTTGTTATTATTATATTATTGTTATTTATTTTTTATTTTATTTTTTTACATTTTATAAGTAATTGAAATCTCCGCGTAACGGATATGAAATATTTTAAGACTAAAAAAAATTAAACATCTGCCTTTCGGTACCAAATAGTCAACTCACTTTTTTTCCATGAGTCAAATCCTTTCATCAGAAATACAGTTGAATTTAAATTTGAATTTCTTTATAAATTTAGTTCATTTCCACTTAATTCCTATGCAGAACTAAGTAGACGGTTTAGATGCATATTTATTTTTAAATAATCACATGATTTCCACCCAATCAGCCGTTCGACAGGTGCAGGCGAGTCTCTGAAAATGTGATTGACCACATCGTGGAAAGCCAAAAGAAAGCACTTAAAAACAAAACAGTTACTTCTCACACGTAAGTATTCTGTTTAATTCACAATAATTGTTCTTGTAACTGAGAAGAGTAATAGCGTTACCTTTGTTGGTTTGAGCTCATTCGAAGCACGTGTCAATCTGCTATAGAAATGATGCATTGCTAATTTGTTGCTCACAGTTTTATTAGAGAATTTTAGCGGAAATTATATCAACATTCTAAAAATATTTTGACTATGCACTATATTAAAAGGATTTAAATAACGTTAGTCATTGCTCTTCAGTTTGACCAATATTTTACACCTTTGTATAATGTTAAACATTTATCTGGCATGTATTTCTTTTTTTGCCTATGTATCGTAAAACACCTGCAATTATATTATTAACATTACTTTTATTATTTATGTTTTTAATATCTGTTTAAATACATGTAATTTAAACAAGGGTGCCAAACTCAATTCCTAGACGACTGGAGTTTTGCAAAGTTGTTCCAAAAGCTCCACAGAGAGACCTAGACCTAAAGCTTGCAAACAACCTAAAGGACATAACGAGCTGCATCTGGTGTATTTAGTTGAAAAGGCAGTCACATTGTCCCTGAACAATGCAGATTTTGATCGCACAGCAGCATCTGTTATGATACGACTCACAAAACGTTTTAAAAAAAGAAATAATTTACTATCAGCAGCGTGCTCTGTAATTTACTTTAAAGCAAACTCACATCATAAAAATGTACATTTGCTTCATATTGAGTAATCAAAAAGCTCATGCATCTGACCTCTCCAATGTGGTTCTTCCCAGCTGAACTTTCTTTTGGAGAGGAGGCAACGTCGACAGGACTTTTGCATGGTCAGATGAAATCCGATTTAACTCTATGGATTTTTTTAAAGTAGGCTTATTACTGAACAAAGTGGAATCTCATTGTATCCAATTGCAAATATGGGCAGGCATGATGAGCCCGTCCACAAAACAAAGTTGTTTTAAGTTAAATAATTCATAATATCATCTAAATTATAACAGGGCTGTCACACATTACACATTGGTTTCATGACACTTTAGTGTCTTACACAACGGCCTAGCACCCAGTAGGAAACTTCTGCCTGACTGCAGGGGAAGAAATCAGCAATACCATGAGATCATTTAACAGGCCAGAAAAAAGACATACATGTATTTTTGAACTGAGAACTTTTTGACTAAAGGAGCATTGAATCATCAACTTGTGACATCTGATGTCTCATTTAAATTAAGGAAGCAATGAGCATGGCTTTAGTGCCTATTACCACCTGTTAACAAATCCAGATATAAAAGGTTTTTCCACTAATTCATCTTGTTTATCCTCCCTTAGGTTTATATCTGGTTCTGATGCACTAGAGCAAGAGAAGACACAACACTCTTTCTTCCTCTTGCACCTGTTCTTACCTTGGTTAACCATGTCCTTTGTAGATTCATTTGTTTGCTTAAAACCATCATCACCGAATTCCAATGTGGTTTACTCCAAGCAGGAGTCGAAAACCAGCAGCCCTTTTCATAAAATAAAAGTACACATTTCCAACCGAAACGTTGGGGTTAAACGACAACATGACGACTCCTGCTTCGAGGATGAAACTCCTTTAAAAAAGCCTATTTTCAAAGGCCTTATTTCAGCTTCCCCAGATGAAGGCTGCTTTTCTTTTAATTCGCATACATCCTCACCATTTTGCAATCTCACCGTAATCAAAGCGGTCACTCCTCCCCGGCCTATAAAGGAATATAAGCCGCTGGTACCGGTGGAGTCTACCCCTCTTGGTGAAAATCAGGATAACCATATTAATGCTGCTCGGGAGAGGCTTCCCTCCCCGATTCCTTTCTTAAACTGGGAAGGAGAGGGTCCCACAACTGTGAATGGGAGTACCATTCCTTTGGTTGACACTGAGGGAGCTGTAAATATCGGATTTGAAGAAGTGTTGTATAGTCTTTTTGAGTATGTTGGGTCAAAAACAAAGATTGAGGCCCTGAAAAGTGAGGTGCCAGTGGAAAAGGAAGAAGTGAGTGATGAAAATGAAGATAGCAGTGGAGAAAGCTTTGAGAGCACGCTGTCCCTTGATGTACAGGTGTGAATTTCTTCTTTTTTATTGGCTATTGTGATTTTTACATTTTTTTCTATGTGAGTTTCCTCTATAGCAAAAGTTTCAAAACACCAAACAAAAATGTGAAATATTTGCCATTTCTGTTGTAAAACATTTGACAAAAGGAACAGGGCAAATCTGATGGAAAAAGCTTTTCAAATTTTTCCTAACTAAGTATGCTCTCCTCACTTGTGAGCACCTTTCCATTTTTTCCTTAATAACCAACTTGCTGCACATCCCCCTGCATAGCTGATCTGTATAAGTCTAACTTGGCATGCAACCGCACATGTTCCTTCTGCTTAGCCTTAGACACCCCCCTCCTGTGCATTTGCCCACTTTTTCTTTGCTAACCTCTTCCTATCCTGCACTTCCCCTTTCCATTGCCAAGTTCCCTTATCTTGATTTCTCCTTCCATACGACACACCCAGCATCTTACTTTCTAATCTCTCTCCCTTTTCCGCCTTACAGTCATTGATTTCTTTTAGATTCCCCCTACCTCTTGTAAGTCACTGGATGCCCCTCTCTCTTCAGGAAAAAAAATTAACCATAGCATGTCCATGGAAATTCCATTACCAACTTGTCTATTTCCTCTCCCAGACTCTGGGACTTTGGGATGACCTGTTTAAATTTGTCAACAGCTAAAGGAATGTGGGAATGTGTTTTTGTTTCATGCAAGCTTTATGTCTGGCATATGCTCATTTCCTGTCAGTGTTTTGTCATTTGATTCCTGTAAGTAATGATTTTTGAAATATGTCACTTTGACCTCTGAGCAGGTGAAATCCAAGGTCGTGGTTCCTGAAAACAGGAGGATCAATGAAAAGGAATGGGAGGCCAATAAAAGGATGTATGTGGCGTCTGTAAAGAGACATATGACAGAACAGAACGGTACCACACCTCACACAACAAACCACACACTGATTAGTTTGTCATGTAGAAGTATCATTATACTGCAGAGATGAGAGATTGATGATTATAGGATTTGTAGGTTGTAGGTGACATTAGCACAAAATGAATGCGTTTTTAAAAATGGTGACTAGACATGCAACTGTGGGATGATGTGAGTCATTGAACGAACGGTAAAGTTTGGTATCATTAAACATCATCCAGCTGAATAGTTACATCTATGGATTAAAGTAGTTTGACACTTCTGAAGCTTTGTGTTGCAATGTGGCTCGAATAAACTGTTATACCATTATGTTAATTAACTTTTAAGACCAGAACACGCAACACAAACTCTTGTTGCAAAGTTTTGTGCGACCATGGGCGCCAACTGGACATCACACATCGGACCGAACAAGTGGTGCAGGTGAAAAAGAGATTTGCACTGCTGTATCGAATCTGTTTTTGGAAGGAGAGTGACTGATGAAAGCTGCCTTTTTTGAAGATGTGAGTAGGACGTAAAAGAGCCGCTCGGTGGCGATCACCTTGTCCTTTTCATAGCGAAATAAGCGTTCCGTAAATCCAAACAGCTCCCTGTGATCAGCCACCAACATTATAATCCGCTCAATCATCATGATCTGTTCTTTGATTTTTTTCACTGGCCACTTCTTTCCTATTTCCATGTGGGGTGCATCTGATTTAGTGCATATGCCATCTTCAGGCAGGAAGCATCATTGCATCCTATTTTACTTGACTCAGACAAAGAGCACCCTGCCAAGAAGTCATCCGAATATTTGTATGAATCTCAATTTGGACCGGTGTGAGAATAAAGAATAGAGGGGTCGGTGTACTAAAGAAGTCATAGATGATAAAGAAACAGAGGACTAAACCGTGGCGTCTTAAACCATTTTAAATAATTGTGATGTGTACTTATAATATTTGAGAGTGCTCTAATGAGCTTTCCGGAGCGAGGAGAGGTTTCTTCTGTTTGATGTGATGCATGTTGTTCATTGTTGTGTGTTACCAGGAGTGATGAATGAGCTCCAGAGTTTAATGAACACAGTCGCAACTGTGAAACCTGGCGAAAATGGTCAACCCTGGCAACACCCTTCAGACCTTACACGAAGGTAACTTTCTGTTTCAGATTTTTTTTACCATCTATAAAGATGGCCCTGGGGGTTGATGTAGTTAGAGAGTATCTCCATGTAATCAAATGTGAAGACATATTGTTTGCAACTGTGCATAACTGCATGCAAATCAAATTATAAGTTTTTGCTACAAAACATGTACACAGTCACACAGCCCATTTCGATTGGTGCACGTAAGATTTCAGAATAAATTCAGAGATTGTGGTCTTTTTCATCCTTTTTTATCTATTCTCTCAGATTAGAGGTCTGCTAATAGAGCCCTCACAGTAAACCAGGCTAACCACCCGTGCTGTGAAAGCAACTAGTCAATCTTAACGATTTCTATCTGTTACTTTTTTAATGTAAAAAATTTGCAAAGTAAAAATTGACCCTGTTTTTGTTTTGTTTTGTTTTTTTGGTTTTTTTTTGCTGAAAAACTTTGTTGGCCCCAAGTTAAAGGAAAAACATGTTTTTAAAGTGAGAATATAGTGACAATCATAATAAATACAGTAGATGTCTCCTGTACAAGAGTGTAACTCTTCAAATGAACCTTTTCATCACAATATTTCTTGGGATTGAATAGGAAAGTGAAAATAACATGAAGTTTGCTAATTTTTAGGTTTTTAGATTTATTTTGATATTATTGTTTTAATATCATAAGTGCCTTTTGCCATGAAAATAGCATTAGAGCCTGCCATGGTATTTGAAAAACAAGACATTGGAGTGATGTGTTCTTGTTTTTCTTTTTTCTTAATCAGTTTCATAGGTTTTGTGCTACTCGTTTAAAAAAATAAACAGTGATTTGATTAGAAAATAAGTAAATATTAGCTAAATTTTTATGTGTTCTCTGCTGTATGTGATTGTAGGAATTATAAACTTTCTCGTGTCACCGTTCCATTGATTTCCCTGGACGAGTGGCAGGAACAAAACCACCTGAAGTTTCGACGCTTTGCTCGTGTCCCAGAGATTCATCACAGGAGCCCAGTGCCCTGATGGCTTCCCTGTCAACACACCGTCCCCACATTCAGTTTTGTTTATTTCAGTGTTTTTTAAATGTTTTTAAGAGGGAGGCTCATTGCTTGCTGAGAAAATTCATTCAGTTTTATTATGGTTAGTTTGTGTGTTCACTGTGTGTGTGTGTGTGTGTGTGTGGTGAGTGTGCTGCACGGTTTGTCTCACTGGTGTGTCTAATTTTTGTATTTTTATGATATTTACTTGTTTTTCTCAGTTTAGTATAATGCTTTACCTCAACCAGCTCTTATGCTCTTTTTCACTTATCTAGTAACTAACTAATCTAGTTTTAAGCTTTTTGTATTGTTATCTGGTTTAATAATTCTTAGAAAATATTGAAATAAAAATTGAAAATATAAGAAACACAATTTCTGACGTCTAACCTCCGTCCACATCTTGTGTTCCAGTCTCACCTGAAATTACTCAGTTACAATTACAGTGTTTTACAAGTATAGGACAGGAAGAGCTGTACGACCTTATAAATAAAACCAAATCCACAACATGTGTGTTAGATCCTGTTCGCACCAAACTGCTAAAAGACGTGTTACACGCAGCTGGAGAGCCTATTCTTAATATCATCAACTCCTCGCTATCCCTCGGTCATGTCCCTAAACCTTTCAAGTTAGCAGTTATCAAGCCTCTCATCAAGAAACCAAATTTAGATCAAAACGAACTATCAAACTATAGACCAATCTCAAACCTTCGTTTTATGTCCAAGATTTTAGATTGTGTCTGCCCAGTTTCCTGAAAGAGAACAATATCTTTGAAGAGTTTCAGTCAGGCCCCATCATTGCACAGAAACTGCACTAGTAAATTACAAAATAATGCTATTGACTTACAAAGCCCTAAACAGATTAGCGCCCTGTTATCTATCAAACCTCCTAACACGGTACAACCCCACACGCACTTTTAAGATCCCTAAACTCTGGACTTCTAGTAGTTCCTAGAATAGCAAAGGGCACTAAAGGAGGTAGAGCATTCTCACATTTAGCCCCTAAACTCTGAAATAGCCTCCCTGACTGCGTCCGTGGCTCAGACTCACTCGCCCAATTTAATTACGTATTTTTTTAGCAAGGCCTATACTTAACATCTCAAATAACTTCAAATTTACATTAAATTGTGTTAATATTATGAACAGCAGCTACGCTAATTCCGCTCCACTCTTCTTTTCCATACTCATCCTGATCTCCACCCACCAGCTCCTCACCCTAACAACCAGATTCACCTGGAGATGTTCCGGCGCCCCCTGGACCTACACCTAACACAGTCATCATCTGTTTATACTATATTTTATATAAATCACACTGCTGTTGTCGCCCAAATGAGGATGGTTCCCCTTTTGAGTCTGGTTCTTCTCAAGGTTTCTTCCAAAAAGGGAGTTTTTCCTTGCCACAGTCGCCCCAGGTTTGCTCATCAGGGACATATACACCATTAATTAATAATTTTTTTCTCTTTGTTGAGTTTAAACTGGTTGGTTTACTGTAAAGCTGCTTGGAGACAATGTCTGTTATGAAAAGCGCTATATAAATAAACAAACTTGAACTTTGCTTTAGATGCATTTAAAAGTCTTCTAGATTCGATTTTATAATACTATGTGTACAACTATAAAGTGAGTGATTACTGTGTGATTTTCTCTTTTGTGGTCATTTATGTTTATGCTTTTCCTCGAGCACCAGTCAAGCTGGAGATCTGGAACATTTGTAGAGGTTTGACTGCACAGGAAGGGAGTCCAGCAAGGTGAGTATTGCAGTAATGTTTCTAGGTATGACCAGAGCCTGAGCTAGAAGTTTAGTTGAACACTCTCCATCAGCGCAGATCTCTTTCATTCCTGGAGCTATACACTCTCTTTTAATGATTTCATGTTCAACGCAAAGCACAAATGTGTTAATTATTATTTATTACTACTATAACTACCAGAACTTAAAAAAGGAATTAAACACAATGTACAAGCCTGCTGTATAATATACATTAAATACAAACAAAAAAAATATTAAACACATCTCTATAAATAATACACAAAAAACAACTTTATTAAGAAAAAGCAACAAATATTGTTGCCAGGACTACCCAACGCTGACAGCAGTGGCATTGGTAAACAATTCGACCTGTTGGACACTTTGCTAGCATGTAATCCGAGAATCCGGCTTCCTATATGGCAAGGAAATTTGTAAAATTTGGATCGTTACATGGCCTGATCACTTTCAAACATTCTTTACAGCACCAGGAATGTAACATATATTTTATTTTAAAACATGTCACTACTTTCATACTACCATCATGGAAAGTGGTTACTTTTGATTCAATATTCTAGCATCTATGCATCTCTCTTTGCCTGTGTCAAATGAGTTTTGATTGAATTCATAGTACACGGAATAAAAACGGCAAGAATTAACTTGGCTTTCCAGTGAGAGTAAATTTTTTATTTTATTTTTTTACATTCTTGACTGAAAATCTTTACATTTCTTTCTTTAATGGCTGAAGCCTTTATTTAAAATGAAAGGAAGGATGGTGGAGAGGGGGAAGGATGGGAAAGACACTAAGCTCAGGACTCGAAGCGATATTGCCCTGTTGCATTTCCTGGACATTTATCACTTCTCCACGGTGCATGACACTTCCCAGATTTCTGTGTTAAACGTTTCTACGATAAATCCCAAATCCTGTTTGAGATATTGATATACTGTATGCTCAGGAATGCTATTCATCTGTTTCACTAAAGTCAATACTCATGAAGCTATGAGTCAAAGAGCTGTTTATCAATTATTTTTACTTGCAATGTTTCACTTGACAATCAAGCGGAAGTCTTAAACATCCCAGGATTGTTTATCAAAGTAAACTAAACAGAATTTTCCCTGAATGCAAACACTGAATCAGCCCTTAAAAGAAAAAAATTTCTAAGACCGCTGCAATCTCTCTAAACCATATAAAGTAAATCAATCGCCAGTGTTGAGAAAATGGTTTAAATGGCAGCATTGAACTTTCATCAGTACCAAACTAGTTTGGCAGCAACTTTCAAAATTGCATTTAGGAATTCAAGTTTAAATAGAGATGTTAACTGTAAAGGCTTTTTTTGTTAAAGATATGTGTTAGCTGCTTGTTAAATGCTTGTCTGACATAGAGTAAATAATGGTTTTGAAATGTTTGCATTGGGTATTCTTGTTTACTTTATGCTTTGCAGGCAGTGTAAGAGTTTTACCGTTTTGTGTTTCTCAACATACTACACAAGACAAATGTTGTTTGGAAGAGCAGATGGAATGCTGAATAGGTCATCAGACTGTGGATCAAGGATCTTGTTCACAGCATAGTTCATGGGCTAGAGACCAGGTACATATAAACGTATACTGTACGATGACTATAGCTAGTTAGATGCGGTATGGAAGATCTATACCAACACTTTAGTTGAGCCTGAGCAACTTATTACAGAATCACACTCAAATTGTGGGGGAAAGCACAAGGAGAACATGCAAACTCCTTCCAGGAAGGTCACCTCGAACTGGCAACCTTCTAACTAGAAGGCCACAGTGCAACCCACTGCGCCACCGTGCCGCCCTTTTTAGTCTATGTATACCACTAAATGTATGTAAGTGGGTGTGTCCAATTTACACACAGCACTCATGAGGCTGAGACGTTGAATGCTAGACTGACGAATACGCTATAGGAGGTTGTAAAAACATGGAAAAGGAGAAATGAACAAATGAGGAGGGATCAAAAAAATCCTGAGCAGGAGGAGGACCTCGTCATTTATTTATATTTTAAGGTTAAAAATAAAATGCTGCATAATCAAATAAGATCGAGGTCATTTCTTAAACAGTCAAGCTAAGTTATTATATAAATCCCCTTTGTACATTTTCCGGAGTAATTACTTATATTAACACTACATCTTGAAAGACATTGAAATTGTCAATTGTGAAATAAATATTTTGGCCATACCGGCCAGCCCTACTTGTCTCTGAATTTAATTTAGGTGGACTATAGGTGAATGAATACTTTAGGAAGAATAGTGTTGGAAGCTGATTTTCGTTTATGAAAGATTTTTACTATGCGAGATTACAGGTCATTTGATCTGGAGGTGTTTGCTGTTCACAAAAGTTTGGTTTTCAAATAAAAATATGCCAGGGGCAAGCAGTAGAAAAATCAAATTCACAATCTGTCAGCTCTAGGACACAAATGAAATTCAGAAACAAGAAAAATCAGTTCTCTAAGAGGGGATTCTCTGAGGTGAAAGGGTCTTTCCCCTTGGAAAACAAACTTTGTGCCAGTTGGACAAATGCTCAGAAATGAGGAAACCAAAAATAAAGTAAGTGGACAAGTTAATTGAGAAATATTTTCATGCCATTTTAAACTAAGAGTGAGACCAGTAGTAAAATGAACAATTTATTTCTGTAATGTTATCAAACATAGCATTTAATTGGTTAAATGTCCATAGGAGCAACAAACATCCGGATCATTATCGAAAAGCTGAACACCAAGGCTCTTATGGAGGCAGTAATCAAACAGTAAATCTGGAATGAATGTTTAGGTCTGTTTATGTATATCTCTTGGAAGATATCTTCCCCTAAAATGGAAATCACAATGTCAAGGAGTGGCTAGTCTGCAGATTCTCTGCAGTTCTTGATTTGTCTTTGGGTTGGACTCGTCCTCTCTGTTCCTGGGCTCTGAGTAAGTGCATTGATTTCAATTTAATATTTGATATTGTTAAAAATAATGTTACAAAAACTATTGTCTATGTGGAGTAAACCAGGATGTATCAAATGTGTAGTTTTGCAGATTAAAACTTGTGTCTTTTTTTTCAAGTATTGGTGACAAACAGAAAGCAATATTAACGTGATTGTGTTCCTAAACACAAACATGTTTGTTCGTCCTCTAGCTAGTATTTTTTAAACATCTAAATGTGGTCTGATGGAGAAAAATTCTGTGTCCTTACTCAATATGTGTCTTTTCTGTATTTGGTTTATTTGAATTTGTTTCTCACAATGTTCACTTATTTTTAACGCTTTTTACATGTGTAAAGTGACCTTGAGTGTCTTGAAAGGCGCCCTCAAATAAAATGAATTATTATTATTAATTTTAAGGACATACTCATAGCATAGTCATACATAAGTGGATAGCATTTGATAGCCGATATGTTAGCACAATATATTATATACTATATACAATATATTAATCAAAGGTTTACATTTTTTAACCTTGTGTTATTAACTCGTTAAGGTTGAATCATTTTGTGTCCAAGTGACGACTGTACACTTTTCCATTTGAACGGTATCAAAACCTTCAACAGTTGTGTTGAGGAGATGAATTAAAAGCTTAGAAGTCATATTAGTATGGGTTTTTTGTTTGTGATAACTTTGGTGTCATACTTTTTTTTCCTAGAGAAAAGAACCCGAGAATGGGGAAGGATTGTGCATTGCTCCTCTTCCTTCTTTCATTGTGTTTTAATACCAATGGCCAAAGACAAGGTATGAAGTGGATTTATTAGGATTTATTGAAAATTTATTTCCGCTTTATTGAATTATTACATTTTTCTCTCTCGTAGTGTGTAATCAGGAGAATGAAGCAGACATTGTGTTCTTGGTTGATGGCTCTAGTAGCATCGGCTGGGAAAACTTCCAACAAATTCGTAATTTCCTCTCCACTGTCATAAATAACTTTGAAATTGGTCCTAACAAAGTCAGAATTGGTCTGGTGCAGTACAGTACCTCACCACGCACTGAGTTTTTCCTCAACACTTATGAGAGCAAAGGAGATATCCTCAACTACATTCGAGATCTGCGTTATCAAACCGGCGGGACAAGAACTGGTCAGGGTTTGGAGTTCATTCTGAAGAACCACTTTGTGGAATCGGCGGGAAGCAGAGCGCATCATCACGTCCCTCAGATCGCTGTCGTTATCACGGATGGTGATTCACAAGATGACGTTGCGGTGTGGGCTAAAGTGCTGAGGCAAAGGGAGATTGAGATCTTCGCCATCGGGATCAAAGAGGCAGATGAAAAGATGTTGGAGGAGATTGCGAGCGAGCCGTTCGATCAGCACGTCTATAGTGTGACTGATTTTGCAGCTCTGCAGAAGATTACTCAAAGAGTTACTGGGTATCTGTGCACGGCTGTATCAGACAGTCTCGAAGTAACAAAAAGTAAGGTTTTACAACTTCACTGACTCAACATATAAACTTTGAAAAGGTTCTAATTTACCTTCAAACCAATGGCTGTTGTAGCAAGTACAACTAAAGTCAATATGTGGAACACGTTTACAAAAATCTCTACAAAATCATTGTTAGGGTTCAGCAAAAGCATGAATTTTAAAAAAGAGGTAGCAATGATGATTTGCATTTTATTTTTGGGTGTGATGCCACTATTATACTAGTGTTTAAACTGAACAAACCTGTGGAGGAGTTTTAGTTTGTTTTCCTCTCTTTTTGAATCTTTTTGAGTTGGTCCATTCCTATTTCCTGAGAGGGAGTTCAAATTATGCTGTTTGCTTTACTCTCCCTATTGGGTCAAGTTTCCTAGAACTCTCCTAACATTCATTCATTCATTTATTTTCCAACCGCTTATTCCCTTTTGTGGGAATGGGGGTCTGCCGGTGCCTATCTCCAGCGCACATTGGGCGAAAGGCAGGGGTACACCATGAAGAAGTTGCCTGTCCATCTCAGGCTCCCCTAACAGATCTGTGCTAATCTATGTTCAAAGTTTTTCCAGTCCAAGAGAATAGCATTTTAAACTTTAAACTCAACTTAATAATTCAATAATGATGCCATCAGTTTATATAGCGCTTTTCCAGACGCTTTACAATTTTCCTACGTCTTAAAACTGTGCCCAAGGCCAGAATGGAACAAATGGATCTAGCCAATACTTTGGTTATAGGACGACCCACCTCCACTTGAGGTATTCTTACCGAAGAAGTTTGGGGTCTTCTTTAATGTTTTTTTTTCTTTATTTATTTTTCAATACTGAATTTGTAACCAATAACGGGAAAATGACTCCCTTTGAATTCTGAACTTCCATTCTCACTCACACTTTGGCATCTGCTGAATTCTGGTGTCACTTTTGTTCCTAGAAAAACACAAATGAATTGTGTTGAGACATTTTTACTTTGCTACATGATGTTAGATGTTAAATTAATGGTGCCCATAACAATTGGCCAGTAAATAGTTTATAGTTGTCTAGTTGATTGTTTACTGCAAGGAAAGGCTGCAAGAGTCTGGACCTGTTCATAGATCTTTAACAACTGATTGAGAACAGATTGACCAGTTATCATGATTTGTGGCTTTTAAGGAAAATGGCATTTGCTTATGATAGGCTCATTGTGCATACACTTGCAATACACCCATATTCATTTATTTTGCATTCAAAGTCCTCTTTAAACCATTGCCTTAAGTTATTGTTTTAAATCCATGAGACAACTCCTCGTGAAAAAGCATCTAGTGATACTTTTTTTTTTAAATGTAGACAATTGATATACTTTTGTAGCATATGCATTTATTCTTTGAGTCAAACTTTTAACTAGAACTCTTCCTCTTTCACATAGATTGCAATGAGACTGCTGAAGCAGATGTAGTTCTCCTTGTGGACTCCTCTGATAATATTGGAAACACTGATTTTGAAGAAATCAAGAATTTTCTCCATGCTGCAGTAGATAGGTTTAACCTCAAACCAGAGAAGGTGAGATTAGGACTCACCCTGTTCAGTGACAGACCCCACCAAGAGATCCTGCTGGGTGAATATTCGGATAAAAGGGACCTTCACCGAAAGATGGATCAGCTTGTCTACAGGGGAGGAGTCTCAAGGATGGGTCAAGGCCTGAGGTTCATACAAGAAAAGTTCTTTGATAATGCCAGGAAAAATGTTCCCTGGATTGCCTTTGTCATCACAAATGGGTATTCAGTCGACTCTGTGGAGGCTTCTGCTCAAAGGTTACGAAACTTGGGAGTGTCAATCTTTGTCATCAAGGTGGGAGAGAGCAACATGGAAAAACTGCGGGCCATTGCTAATATCCCACATGAAGAATTTTTATTCAGTATTGACAATTATCAGGAACTGCAAAACCTGAAATCTAGTATTCAGAACAAAGTGTGTTTAACAGTTAAATCAGGTAAACTCATTTTAATTGCTTCAATGTTCTTATATTATTGCTTTCATTTGGATAAATGATTTTTTGTACAAGATTTCTATAATGTAAAGACTTTCCAGTGCCACATAAACACAAAAGCAACCTTTTAACAGTTTTCCTATTTTTCCCTGGGGCAAAAAAATAATTTTTGTTGTGTTTAATCTTCACTTTTTACATGGGTCATTTCATTGTCGCAGTAACTGGATTAAAGTTTGGTTAAATAATACCAATACCATTATTTTAGGTCTTTTTTTAAAAAGAATTCTAGGACCTATGCTCTTATTGTTATTGTATGATTGAAAATCAGGGGGGTATTCCAGAAAGCTTGGTTAACTTACCATATGATAAATCATAACCTCTGGGTTGATTTACCCCAAACAGGCATACCATGAGTATGTCGGTTCCAAAACACCTGAGAAGAGTAAGTTTAACCAACCTCCAACTGGTTACCCAGAGTTAATGCGCGTGCACGGTGCATATATAAAGACATTTTCAATGGATCGCCGATTTCACGAGTCACCATGGAAAGTCAAAGTGAAAAAAAGAGGCGGAGTTGAAGGTTTTAATGCACGCTTATGAGGAGTTTAAGCCAATAATATTAAAAAGAAGCAATACAGCTGCATCAGCTAAAGCAAGAGAGTTGGTTTGGCAAAAAATAACGGACAGAGTAAATGCGTGAGTGTATTAAATTACAAATTTGGTATTGGCTCCCGTTTTATTATAATACAAAATAATGAAGTATGACTTATACAGCCTTTTGAATATGTTATATCACTACGAAAATAATTAATACATGTATAGATATACATAATATGACAAAATATTAAATATGCGTCATAGATTTTACTACAAAGGACAAACCTGCCACTCTGTGGAATTCGTCTTTAATAACAAGCAGAGGTTTATGGCCAGGGAACTGTACAAACGTGGGTAAGAACTGTTTAAGTGCCAGACATACTGTACGAACGCCTCTACACACAGTTGCCTTTCCCACATGCTCTGAATCGCCCACACTGTACAAAAAATGTCCAGACGCAAAAAACCTAAGTGCTATGCACAGAATGTTTTCTGTGCTAAGCGCAGAACCGCGGTTTGTCACATTCGCGATATGCGGTTTTAAAAGACGTGTTAAATAAACTAACGAATCTTTTGAAAAACGATAACGCTCTTTCAAATATTCATTAGGGTATGCAAACACATCAATACGCCGTCTTATAACCCTCTCCCGACGAAAAAAAAACTCGTATAATTTGTGCTTCTACGTCCACAGGATCCTCATCAAAAGGGCACGCCATGCTCACCAACCTTCTGAAACGAAGTTACACGGAAACATAACCTGCTCCCGAGCAGGTTATCTTCAGAGAGTCAGTTGCTATGGTTACATACATACCCAGAAAGTTACCTCCGTTTTTGAAACGGAAAGTTGAGGTTATCCACGAACTTATCCTTAAACATACCCAGGTATGTCACATAACCTGCTTTCTGGAATACCCCCCAGGAAGCTGCTTGGCAGTAGTAAACAAATAGCCCTAGATTGTTTTTAGCTAATGAGGCTAATATTAATAGTATGGGCTGTGAGGAGGGATTGAATTGAAACCTCTGCAACTATGCTTTATATAGTTAACCAGTCTATATCCGACACAAAATACAGTGTTGTTTCAAGTTAGATGACTCCTGTTAATGTCTGTGTACTTTAAGAATTTTAGCGAAATGATTTTACTCTCTTTTGATCTTGCTCCTTTACATGGGGTCACTGCCCCAAACGAATGGCACTGATTGGTGTAGCATTTATTTGGCTAAGGCATTTGTCATGACACAACTTTTCACAAACAAGTAAACAAAGTTTAAGCAATACAACATCTAGTTCCAGCTTTGCAGATTCTCCATTATCAAAATGTAAAGGTTACTGTAATAAGGGTATAGACTGCCTTCTTAATATATTCTCGAGAAGATGCCACTTCTTCCTCCTACCAATAATCTCCTTGAATTTCTTGAGTTTAATACTACACAGTTATTACTTAATATATAGAAACACTGATATGGAAGCTGCCAGAATAAGTATCCAAAGATAGCCAAACCCTGCATTTGGGTTACAACTCCGCAGCTGTATTAAAAACACAATAATAACCCTCTAAAAAATCTACCCTCAATGGCAGTTAATTAAATGAACCCAGCATTTTTTAGAGTGTGGAGCTAGATTTTCTTTAATATGCCATTATACCATGGCTCTAGATACTAAGTTTAAAGGTACCTTTTACAGTGTACAGTAACTATAACAGTTGCACAGTTATATTGCTTGTGTGTAATCCAGTTGTTTCCTAATCTTGATGTTTCCATTCTCTTCAGATTTCAAGCATCAGTTTGCCGACTTCTTCATATTAGTTGATGCCTCTGCAAACAATAAAGAGCTTGGCTTGATAAAGTCTTTTCTCTTGCAACTGGTGAGGCAGCTCAGAGTGGGAAAGGATTTCAATCACATCGGCATTGCTCAATTCAGCGAAGATGTGGAAGAATTGTTTCCGCTCAATAATGGCAAAAGCAAAGCTGAGATGGAAACAGCTATTCAGAACCTACAACTGAGGTCACAAGGGAGGCGACGAATTGGCTATGCAATCGATTACGTTCACACCAGGTACCTGAAAGAGTCCACTGAAGATTTAAAGCAGTTTCTGCTAGTCATCGCAGCTGGAGAATCTGCTGATGGTGTGGTGCAACCAGCCCGTAGAATCAAAAAGGATGCAGTGACTGTTTTTGCTGCTGGACTTAAAAGAGCTGATGCCACTGACATGAAGTTAATTGCTAGTCAATCACACAACTACACTTTATTCGGTAATGTCGGGAATGTGATGAAGAAAATCAAATCTTCCATTGAGGATGAGGAGGAGTTTACGGTCACTGAGGGTGAGTAAAGCCCTTTTTTGTTCTTTGCATAATACATGAATGACTTGAAAAATTGTCCAATCGTTTTCAAGGAGTTTGCATGTTCTCCCCGCGTGGGTTTCCTCCGGGTACTCCGCTCCCCCCCACCCCCCCAAATTCCAAAAACATGCGTCAGGTTAATTAAATCATCTAAATTTCTCTGAGTTGTGATTGTGTGTGTTGCCCTGACCTGTCCAGGGTGAACCCCCTGCCTGGGTCAAGCGGGTATGAAGATGAATGAATGAATATTTCAGATATAGTTGCAAGTTTCTTTAATAATGCAGCACAACTAGACTCTCCTTTTGGCCTGCAGAGGCTCTTTCAGGGTCTCACTTTCTCCTCTAAATTTTGTTAATGAAATATTAATCATAACCCATTATAGAAGACTCTGGAAACAAGGTCTACGAAGATTTAACAGAAAATGCGGCTTTATTCAGCTTTAAACACTGAACATGCTAACAGCTAAATACCATGTTTCATTGAGGAAGGAAAGAAATAAAGGATGACCGGGGAAGGGAGAGTAGGAAAGGGTAATCTGAAAGAGCCAGATGTGTTTCTCTCAAGATCTACAGAGCACTAGGTGAGAGTCTAGTTGTGGAGCCTAACTTCCTGTTCTATCTCAAACAATAAGATCCAATTTATTTCTGTTAAAATTTCTGGAGTTTACAAGGGATTGTTCTCAAAGAATATGCCAAAAACAGCCCAGTAACAGTTTTTTTCCCTCCTACAGAGTGCAGGACTGATTTGGCAGCCGATATTGCTTTTATAGTCGATCAGTCAACCAGCATCCAGTCAGGCAACTTCCAACTCATCCGTGACTTCCTTGAAAACACCATATCAGGTCTGCAGATGGATGAGAAAAAAATCCAGGTGGCCATCATCCTCTATAGTGACTTTCCTCAAGCTGATGTCTACTTCAACACTTTCAAAAATAAAAGCCAAATCCTGCGGTACATCAGAAGCATGCGGTATGGTCGTGGTGGCACAAAAACTGGAGCAGCTCTCAAGTTTGCCAGAGAAAAGGTGTTCATCAAAGAAAGAGGAAGCAGGAAAGATGAGTTTGTTCAGCAAGTGGCCGTTGTCATCACGGATGGGAAGTCTGCAGATGATGTAGCCAAAGAGGCGGCCGATCTACGGAGGTTTGGAGTGACCGTGTTTGCAGTGGGCATCAAGGACACTGACGAAAATGACTTGAAGGAGATTGCGTCCTACCCACCAGAGAAATTTGTGAAGGGCGTCAGAGATTTTTTGGAGCTAGATTCATTAGCTGGGGATTTAACCAAAATGCTCTGCAATGAAATCTCAGATTCCAACTTGGAGAGTTTCCATTTCGACAATGTAGTGCAAGGTCAGATTTATTTTTATCTTTATTTAAACATGTACAAAGCGTTTCTTTTTGTTAACACTATAAAAAAAAGTAAAAAAAAATGCAATGAGGAATTAATGACATCCCACCCGTCACTGGGGTCACAAATAAATCAACGTAATTTGTATGGTTTTAGAGGCAAATGAGACAAGCTTGAAAGATATCTTTAAGGTTGAAGTTTGCTTGGATTTATTTTTTTACTTGTGTTTATTTGTATTTTTCCAGGTTGTAAGCAAACAGTCAAAGCTGACATATACTTCCTTCTGGATGAATCTGGAAGCATCTTGTACAGGGACTTTGAAGACATGAAGAAATTTGTTCAGGAGTGCCTTGATGTCTTTCAGATTGGAAAGGACCATGTTCGTATTGGAGTGGTAAAGTTTGCCACCTATGCCAAAACCGTTTTCAGAGTACATGACTTTAGCACTAAATTTGAAGTTCAGAGAGCAGTGAAGAAACTCCAGATGTATGGAGGGGGCACCAGAACTGATAGAGGCCTGAGAGAAATGATTCCATTGTTCAAAGAAGCAGTGCAAACACGAGGGGAAAAAGCTCGTCAGCTGCTGATTGTAATCACTGATGGAGAATCCACTGGAACGGTGGAGCCAGTGCAAGTGCCCGCTAATCTCCTGAGAGTTGATCAAGATGTCTCCATTTATTCCATTGGTGTGAAAAATGCTTCCAAGGCAGAGCTTGAGTTAATTTCTGGCGACCGACAGAGAACCTTCTATGTCCAAAACTATGATGCCCTCAAAGACATCAAGAAAGAAATCCTTACTGAAATATGTTCATTTGAAGGTGAGGAATTCAAGTTGTTGCATTTACTTTTTTAGAGTGCATTATTGGACTTAATCTAAAAAATGTTCTGAGAGCTTTGCGTTTCCTTGATGCTTTAGCTGTAACAGTAGTGTTTAAACATTGAACACTACATTTTTTTAGCTAGTATGTAAATAAGATATTCTAAAAAAATAATAAGCACACACATGTATATAAAATTCAGTTTTAAAGATAACACTAGTTGAGTCAGTTTAACACTGACTGGGGTATATAGTAATAGAAATAGCACTCAGGTTGCATTTAACACTTGGATAGTGCTTAAATAGGTCCACACCAGTAGTGTTAAACACTGAAATGTGCTCTGTCTGTGCCACAAAATGTAATATCAAGGAAAAGTTTATTTCTATAATATACTTCAAAAAGTTAAACTTGAATTTAAATCACAAATTCAAAAATGCCGTTTGATCAATTAAAAAACAACACGCATGTTGTACTTAAAGGAGCGCCGAGTCTCCTTTTACTCTAATCCCAGCATTAACCCTTAGAAATCAGTTTTTTTTTGCTATTATAAATTACCTTTTTTATGGTAATTCTTGATATAATTTTTATACAACCCCAGATCTTTTTTTTTGTGTATAACGTTTTAGCAAACATTATACACTGTTCCAAGCGCTTTATGTGCCATTGTTCTTTGTTTTGTGGCAAAACTTTGAAAACACAAGCAAGTTCACAGGTCTTGTACTTCCAAGGGTTATCCCTTCTTTTCACCACTAGATGTCACTGATGCACCAATTTGGAGTTTGTGCATTTTCTCACATTTTTATTTAAATTACCTCGCAAATTATATTCGTCATAACTATTTTAATGTTCATTTAAAACAAAAAATATCAAAACCTATAACCTGTTTGAAAACTACACATTATATTTGAAATCAGAATTAAACAATAGGCCATTCCTACGTAATTCAAAGCAGTCAGTGTGTTTGGCACACGCACACGCGTATAGAGACTTCTAAAGGTTAACGCAGCATGGCATTTAGGCAATCAGCCTTTGACACCTATTAAGTGTTAGCCCAAGTTTTGATATAGATATTTGCGTTCAGCTCATCTGCCTTTCAGAATGTTTGTTCTCTCATCTTCCTCTTGAAAAAAATCCCATAGACTTTCAATTGGGTTGTTTGAGATGAGTTTGCCAGTCAATTCGATTTATGATTGGGACACAATGTTGAAATACTGTTTATACATACTGATCATTGTTCTGGCCTCACTGGTTGAGGGAAATGACCATAGTTGTGTCTTCAATGGTGTAAAAAGGAAATTTGAGGTCTCAGTAGGCTATGTTTATCTGTGCTCATGTAACTTTGTGCATAAACAAAATCTCAGCACAACAATAGCCTACCTGTAACAGTATAGGTTGTAATAAACAATAATAAGCAATAATTATATCCAGCACTCTGCATTGGTCATAAAACAATTCAGTGGTATTTCATTTTTGTAATAACGGCTTATCTATAGCGTTTTCTTTCCTTGATTGGGTGAAACTCCTTTAGACATTTTACCAAATAAATTTACACTACATTGATCTAAAAACAATAACAATCTTTTTTTTCCAGGTTGTGAAGGACTTTTTGCAGATGTTGTTTTCCTGATCGACGGCTCAGAGAGCTCTACCCCTGAAGATTTTATTAAATCTAAAGAAATACTGACATTTTTGGTAAAGAAGTTTGCTATTGGACCTGAAAAGGAGCGTGTCACAGTACTTCAGTATGACACAAACACATATGAGGAGTTCATCTTGGAAACACGTGTCGATGAAAAGATGATAGAACAGAAAATAAATAATATCAAACAGAGGATGGGTAAAACATTCACTGGAGCAGCACTGAATGAATCGTTGAATTATTTTAAAGAGTCTCGAGGAGGACGGTCCAATGCCTTAAAGTTCTTGATACATGTCACTAATGGAGAAAGTCGGGATGATGTGGCTAGTCCTGCACAGTCGCTAAGAGACAATTCCATCAATATATTCAGCATTGGACTTACTCATGCCAACAGGAATGAGATTCTGGCCATCGCTGGATCCCATGGTGGAGTGTTCTATGAGGATACAGTTGCTTCCCTTAATGATTTGAGCAGTGAGGTGCTATTCAAGATCTGCAACACCGGTACTATAACATTTAACCATATCATTTTAATACACACTGTGTTGCTAAAATGTATTCGATCAGCATGACAAATAATTGAATTCAGATGTTCAGACTGCATTTGTGAAAAACGGGGCTATTCTCAGGAGTTCAGGGAATATCAGCATGGTACTATGTTGAGATGCTCCCTGTGCGTTAAGTCCAGTCTTCAAATTTCTACTGAATATTCCACAGTCAACAGTCAAGATTATATCAAGGTGGAAGTGGTTGGAATGGATGGCAACACTAGCAGAAAAGTGATATTCCACTTTAAATGACAGAGTGGGGTTAGTGGATATTGAGGGGCAGAGACGCCAATTTTCGTTTCATTTGCGAATTAGCAGAGATGAAAAACAACTCCTCACTCAAATTTCATCTCTATTCCTTGCTACCACACACTAAACCAGAGGTGGGCAAGGAGGGCCGCAGCCCTGCATAGTTTTGTTGCAACCTTCATGAAACACAACTGATTCTACATATTAAGATCTCCTTGGTCTGTTTAAAACTGCCAATGTTTGTACTGAAGCAGGGCTGGAACAAAAACCATGACTTTGCCCACCCCTGCACTAAAATGATACACCTGCAATTTAAAGATTTTCATCTCAATCACTGGCATCTTTGATTCAAATGTAGTTTACCACAAAATGAACTGTGCAGGAGTTTGCCTTGACTCACATCCAATAGAGTATGATCTCACCAAAGTCGGTCAAATGAAAGTTATCCTTAGGCAACAATAAAGTCATTCACACAAGTATCGTTTATAAACCTATTAAAAATAATTGTATTTATTTAATTCCATATTCCCAGAGTGCAAGACACCGGAATTGATCGACATCATCTTCCTCGTGGATGTGGCTGGGCGACCTGGAAATCTGGGTTTTGAGGAAATGAAGAACCTAATGCAGCATGTGGTGAAAAAATCTGTGGTGTCACCAAACCGAGTACAATTTGGCATTGTCACCTTCTCCGACACCATTGATGAGAAGCTTCACCTGATAAAGCAAAGCAGTCAGGCTGAGGTCCAAAGGGTTATATCCGATCTTAAATGTTCAGGGGGGATTAGAAATACTGCCAAGGCCTTGAATTCTACGCTCCGGTTTTTTGCTGAACTGTATGGTGGCCGCATTCAGAAAAATGTACCTCAAGTTCTATTTCTGATCACAGATGGCAAGGTTGATGATTTCAGTGAATTGGGTACATGGTCTGAAATGCTGCAAGAATCCCAGGTCAACTTTTTTGCCATTGGTGTCGGAGATGCAGACAGTAATCAGCTGGCTACGATTGCTGGGGATAAAAGAAGAATGCAGTATGTAAAGACCTATGAAGAACTCCAAGGACTACGAAGTCCCATCACCCAGGAGCTCTGCAATCTCACTAAACCAAGTACAGTGAATCTAAATCTCTTCAATTATGTCACATGTAAACCTTGACTGTTACAGTCATATAGATAGATTAGTGTGAGAGTGTTAAATTTATTAATAACATTCTATATTTATTTCACATGAATAAATTACAAGTTCATACAGCTCTCTTATAAAGTGTAAATGAAGAGAGCAATCAGAAAATTATTTATAAAGAGATTAGTATGGTGTGGTAGTCCTTAACAAATGTTAAAGTTATGCTCATAAGTTTACACCTCTGGCAAACCACAGTTTTTACTCTTTTTAAAGCAAAATAACAACACAAATCAAATGACCACGGTCAAAAGTTTACACACTTTTTGTGTTTTTACACATTGGTGATTTTGGCCTGATAACATGCACAAGGGTTTGAGTGGCTGGCAAAAGTAACTATCCTCACCTCACCTCATTTCTTGGAATCAATGTTTGTGCATAAAATGATTTTCTGTGCTCCTTGCCTCTTTCATCCAGCACAATAAAATGTGACGTGGCTGTTTCAAGGAGCACAATAAGGAGACACTTGAAGAAAAATGGGTTGCAGGGTTGAGTTGCCAGAAGAAAGCCATTACTGCACAAATGCCCCAAAGTAGCCTACTTACAATATGCCAAACAGCTAAGAGACAAGCCTCCAAACTTCTGGAGGAAAGATGAGTCCAAATTGAACATAAATGCTACATTTAGGGAGAAGTCAGACCTTTATTGACTGGAACACCATCTCTGCTGTGAAATGGCGGGTCACTGATGTTTTGGGGAAGTCTGAACTCCAAAGGCAGAAGAAACTTTGTCAAAAGTGATGGGAATATGGAGGATAATTTGCACTCATCACCCTGGAAACTATAAGCCTATGGGACGTTATTGGACATTCCAACATGCCAATGATCCAAAACTTGTCGTTGGTTACACCAGAACATCTCAGTTTCCTGACCTCAATATCGTTCAGCCACTCTGGGGAGAATTTACTAGAATTTTCTAGAATTAGTCTTTTTGCAAAGAGAAAATAAAGAATTGACAATCACCCCAAGAGATTTTGATGCTAAAGGCGGGAATACAAAATATTAAGAGCTGGAGTGTGTACGTTTTTTGATGAGGGTCGTTTGGAAAGTTTTAGTTGTCATACAGATTTAAAAAGTGTAGACGCAGTTGTTTGACAATAAATTGTGTTTTCAAGAGATTAAAAATTTTGTCTGGGTATATAAACTTATTAGTCATTAGTTACTAGCTCATTCTCTTTATCAGAACTTTTTCTTAAGCTGTAGACTCCAAGTAAAAAAAGAAAGGTTCTGCTATTTTAATAATGATGCTTTCTGTGAATAATACGCTGTTTGATATTTCTTTTCTAGTTTGTGAGATGCCTGCTGCAGATCTTGTTTTCCTTATTGATGGTTCAGAGACCATCAGTGACCAGAACTGGGTGGCAGTAAAGGACATCATGATTGGCATCGTGAAACAGTTGGACGTCGCTCAAGACAAATGGAGAGTTGCTGTTGCCCAATTCAGTGACATTTTCCTCCATGAGTTTTACCTCAACTCATACACCAAGTTTTCAGAAGTGAAGACAGCTATAGAAAATATGAATCAACGGAAGCAGGGCACACATACTTGGGAAGCCTTGAGATTAATCAAATACTACTTTACCAAAGAGAATGGATCCAGAATTGAAGAAAATATTGCTCAGAATCTTCTACTGATCACTGACGGCGAGGCCAGAGATACCAAAGATCTGAAGGCTTTAGAGTTTTTCAGACAAAAGAACATAGCAATAACTATCATTGGAATAGGTAGAACTATCTCAGTCTCAGAGCTCAGTGAAATTGCTGGGTCAACAGATAGAGTTCTCATTGCTACTTTTGAGGGGATTAAACAGAACTTGAAGATCACCATAAAAAAAGTGTTGAATTTCCTCTGTCAGGACCCCCAAAAAGATTCTCCTGGTAGGTATTCCACCCCCTCCCCTCAACATACACAAACAATTTTTTTTCATCATATAAATTATGAATTAAAGAAAACGAACAGCCAATTTTTTAGTGTAAAAAATGCTAAATCTGTTCATATCAAAAGAAAAACCAATACACAACTCAGAAATCTGAAAAATGTCATTTTCATAAGAACCATTCAAAGGATTGTAATCATATGAATTACTCTTTTATCATTGTTTTTTCAGGTTGTTCAGTTGACATTGCTTTTGGGTTTGATGTGAGCAGTCCAAAACCATCAAGAGCTCTGCTGGGACCTCATACAAATGAATCTGTTGCTGCAGCCATTCACCAGCTCTCAATCATTAGTGATCTATGCTGCGTCAAAGCTGAAAACATCTCAATGAAGTTTGCCTACAGACTGGTATCTGGGCAAGATGGCAGAACTCTGGATGAGTATGAATTTCACAACTATGAAGAGGCTAAACTCAAGAAAGTGTTGGCATGGCAACCGAACGAGCTACTAGCTTTTAATAAGGGTCTGCTAGACTCCTTCAGAAATTTATTCATTCAGAACTCCAACGCCAGTGCAAAGGTGAGAACATTGCTTTTGTTTTTTTGTCCATTTTCTGTTTATATTTTTTGTCCATCTTCTGTTCATCAGTACACTCTTTAAAAAAGGTTCTATATAGAATCAAATCTGGGTCTTTGCTTCGTAATCATTGGGGAACCTTTTTGGTGCCATTTCACACTTGTTCTTCAAAGGTGCTATTTAGAACCAACAATCAAAGGTGAGTGTGTATAGCATGTAAAAACAACAAAGAGCTGCTTTAGAACCACAAGTACCAAAAGCGCCATAACATTTTCCTTACGCTAACAAAGTTCTATAACATTACCTCAAAAACCACAAAGAACCGGTGAAGAACCAAAACGAGCTAAAGGGGTTCTTTATAGCAAAAAAAAAAAAAGTGGAAGAGAAAACAGGTGAAGAGCCTTTTTTAAGAGTGTAAACGCTCCTCTGGACAATGTCCTACACGCCGTTGTCACACTTACTACAAATGACTGAGTGACTCCAGTTTTGCACTGTGTAGCAATGATTAGCCCTCAGCTAATGGATAGGTATGAGGGGTAAGTGAGAGAAACGCAATGCTAGCATTTATTAACCAAAGAAAAGTTTCATTATAGACGAATACACATGTAAATGTGCATTTTTTGCTCTTGAGTAAGAAGGACTGTTCCATAAGATTAGAAAATCAAATTTACTGGTTGCATAGATCATGTAGTGTTCGTTTAAGCTAACTTTACTTCATAAATGTTTATTAAAAAAAAAAAATTCTTGTTTGTCTCTAGATTTTGGTCATATTCTCGGATGGCTTGGATGATAGTCTTGACCGATTAATAGAGAGTTCAGAGAATCTTAAGAACAGTGGTGAGTTTTCTATTGGTGTGGCGATCCTTGTCGACACAAGTCCTTGATTCTGCTTGTATCCATGCACATGTTTTCCTGTTCTTACTAAAAGTTTTTGAGTGTGTGTGTACATTTTACACACTGACTGCAATCGAATCATCAAAACATGAATTACAAGGAAAAACATGATTGGTAAAAACATGAATCAAGTCAATGTTACAAGGCATGATGTCTGGTGCATGTTGTTTGTGTCACATTTAAATCGATACCACTTCTGCAGACTCTTTTTGGCTCATATGTTGTTGCTAGTTACGAACAGCCCAAAATGGGCCCAAATCTTTTGCCGGCTGGGTGCTCACGATTTGCAAATGAGTGAAAATGAAAATGTTTGAATACAGTGTCGTCGTATTCATATGTTGGTATCTGATTTGCTTGAAAGTATGTCCATAAATAAAATAAAAAAACCACCACATTATCTTTTTTTACATCTGGGTTTGTTTAAGATAACATTTTAGTTTACATATTCAAGAAATTCTGTGCAATAATTGTAAAAAAATATTCTTTCATGTGAAATTGAAAAGGAGCTCTTAAACTTAAAATTTTCACAAATATTTTAGCACAAAATAGCACAAATTGCTGATTCAGCCGTATTTGGCACCAATCCAACTTTGCATATTGGTCCAAATGGCTTTGATAAATCTAAAGAACGTAATGAAATATCAAGCACTGCAAATCATAGTACAGGACTGCATCTGTAAGGGTTTTACTCTGACCAATCTATCCTTTCATTTCGTACAGCATGGATTGTACAACACAAGAGAAACTAACCAAACCCTAAATTATGTATTAATTACATTTTTTTCTCTCTTTTGTGCAAACTAGGAGTCCACGCTCTGCTGATTGTGTCTCTTAGTGGAAAAATGAATGTTACACAGCTGGAGTTTGGTAGAGGCTATGGTTACATACCACTTCTGAGAGCTGACACGACTTTAAGCAGTGCTCTTGTGAAACAGATTGTAAGTATCAAAGCAGGGATACGAAAGAACGCTAATCAATTTAAATAACTCAGTTCATGGTTTTCCTCTTTCCAATCTATTCTCATTCGATTGAACACAAAAGCCATGTCCCGTTTTGATGGCAAGATCCAGGCTGTCTCACATTAAGGAATACTTCCAAAGCAGCATGCAAGGATTGTTTAATTAAACATGTTTCAGGAGATTGTAATTACGACGTGTCCGCCCATCATTTATTCTATTCATAGATCATTTAATCAATCCTGTCTCTCTCTGACTCAGTCTGATCAGCTTTCCCACCTTCCTCCCCTTCTCCACTAGATCTTTAATGTAATTAATGTAGCATTATTTAACAGAACACGTCAATTTTGTATACTTTTGTTTACTTTTAGGTACTACTACTGTAAACGGGAAACATGAAGTAATAACTACTGCACACTAATACACAGTAAAATCCTAAGAGTTAAATTAACTCTACTCAGAGTGTATTTGGTCCCACTCCATATAGAGTTAAACCAACTCTGAAGGAGAGTTATTTAAATAAGTCTATTTGAACTAAACGGTCTATTTTGGTCTGTTTTTACTCTTTCTGGAGTGGACTTGGTCCCTCTCTGAATAGTTAATATTTAGTTTGCATTTTCCATGCAGATTTGGAAAAACATGAAGAAAATAGATTATTAAATTACTCTTTCTCAGAGTCGGTTTAACTCTATATAGAGAGGGACCAAATATACTCCGAGTAGAGTTAATTTAACTCTTAGAATTTTACTGTGTAGTCAGAATCACAATCTAGCAGTTCTATATAAGTGTTATAAGTGGTTCATTATTTGAAGGCAACTGTGTGACCTTGTATTGGTAATGAGTTTTTGGATGCATGGTTTTGTTTCTTCAGAAAGCAAATCTATACATTTTCACGTTATTATCTATTTTCTGTGGTCAGGAAACTGTTTTGCTGAGAGAATGCTGCAATGTGACCTGTTCATGCATTGGTCCTCCTGGGCCTCGAGGACCTTCTGGATACGTGGGAGAAAAGGTTAGAGAATTTTAAAAGTCTCATTTGTTGGTTTTCAAAACCTTGAGGATGAGCTAAAGATATGTCACTGTTAAGTCACTGTTAAGAAGAGAGACCCAATTAAAATATCTCTTAATTCTACACTTATATGTGTATATACAAATTACAGACCTTGTTGAGGATATGAGCTCATGGACATTTTTGGGTGTACCATTCCTTTGGTTGTTTGTTTAGGGCTGGCCCGGTCAGGATGGACATCCTGGGTTTCCTGGAGACGAAGGTGCAATGGTGAGTGTATATTCCATCAATAGCATACATTTAGATTGTGATAGGGTATACAGTAGTACAAATAAAAAAGAGAAGGATATTGCTTTTATTTTCATAAAACAACAATGTGAGGAAAAGTTAATAAGGAATCAAATATTTTAAACGTAAATAACTGCGAGGTGATGCTGTCTGTAGCAGATGTTTCAATGATTGTTTTGTTACAGTATGGGCGGATCTGTAGCACTCTATCCCTGTTTATAGAGAGTAGATATACATTGTGTATGTCATGGATAAATAGACTCTATCATGTCATGTTTCTTGCAGGGAGAGCGAGGACCACCAGGGCAGAATGGAACAGAGGGACACAACGGATGCCGTGGTAACCGAGGGCTCAAGGTGATGTAATGTTAATTTGATTCAGTGTAGAATTTTAACATTATTGAAAGATTGAAGGATTATTTAAAGGATACTAAGCTGTATTTTCTCACCATCCAGCTGTATTTTTGTTACCAGTTGTTCAATAGTAGCTTCAATAGTAAGTCAAACATTTTTAGGAGGGGGAAACAAAGGGGAAATAAATTTTAAACATTTCACTCAAGTCTGGTTGAACAAATAATTTCACAGTACCTACTAAGAAAAATTCGCAAATTGGGAGTGCTGTCCAACTGTCCAAAAGACCCTTTTAGATGATCATAAGAACCTTAAAGAATTTATTATAGGGACAACATGGAGATGTCTAAATCATGGAAACTCATTCAAGCTCATCAGAGGTGTAGTGCCAGAAGCATGATCACATGATCTCATCGTTTGGGAACTGGAAAACACGTGGCACTTCATCAAATTCAAGTTTAGCCATTATAAACACATTAATTAATCTTTTTAATTATTACGTTTGGAAATTTAGAGAACCTTCTAAAAATGGTTCTGTTCCAGGAGGGTCAAGAGAGAAAATGTTCTGGTCTGAAATTTCCTTTTTTGATCTTGATCTCAATCTTTGTTTGGAGCTTGGTTTCTGTGAAAGTTGCGGAACTTTCAGGGTTAGATTTGGTGCATTTTATAGTTTAAAAAAAACAAGTCGGGTGTACCATTCCAACCCATCCAGGTTTTTTTTTTTTAACAATCATATTGGATTTTTGTCCTAATATAGCATTTTATAGATGTTCTGGTCAAAACATATTTTGGGTTTGGCACTTTGCAGACCCACTAAACGCTCCTGTATCAGGCAGCTGCACATACACAGCAATGTTTTTTGACAAAGGTGGAGAAAGACCTCTTTTAACAAAAATAGAGTTGCAGCTTGTCCGTTACGTAACACAGATTAAACAGAGCTGTCTTTTGTCTATTAAGAGCATTTGGGTCTGCTTCTATTGAGCAAAGACACCTGAATCTGTAAATCTGTGAATCTGTGAATACTGAACTCTGCTCTGCTGTGGCCACCAGATTATTGCTATTTCTTTTTACTGAACGATGTGAAATTCATTCACGCTGGTGCTGCATTGCGTCATCGCATTACATATAGGTTATCACATTTGACTTTTTTCTGATGAAAGTCCATCAGAAACTGACAACCAAGTGTCACTTCAAATAGAAATAAAACAATTACAAAACACTGTAAAGAAACAGTGGGTGATATCTAATTTCATAGTTTGACACAGTTTGACTGACAGGGCCCGGTCCTAACCTGTGAGGTGGAAGAGCAAGCTCCTGCATGCCCCTGCACAAATTAAGCACTGTTTATATCCCTTTTAAATAATTTAAAACATCTGTGTTTTCTGCAAACTCATTTTTCATGTGGAGTGTTCTCAAAATTATTTCAGTTTAGAAGTATTTGAAGTATTAAACTGCATAAAATGAATAATAAGATTCAGCACTTCCAGGGTTGCCTGCTTCCCTGTGAATGTTGGACAGTTCCATGATTTCATTTTAGGCCTCACAATACCGAGGTCTTGATGAAACACTGGGGTGACACAAATCAGTGATTTCTTTCTGTAAATGCTCTTTGAAGTAATAAAATACCTTCTGACTTTAATTGACTTCAGTTGAATAGACATTGTGGATTGCGGGGTAGAGCATTACACTCAAGATCAGTTGTTTATTTATTTATTTTTCACTCATATTGCGACTGCCAGTCAGGATGTGGCTAATTTTGGCAGGATTTTGTTAGTTGGGTAGGATTTTACACATTGACATAAAATCACTTCCAGCTTTGCTCATTAAAATAACCGTTTTAAAATGTTATTCCAACAGGGCTCTCGAGGTTACACTGGAAGCAAAGTGAGTAACAAGATTTCTAGGTACTCTACACTGAAAATCAAATCACCCCTTTTTTATTAAAGCAAACTGTTTATTAGTTAGAGATGTAAAGAGAATTTTAAAGTGTTGAGGTTATTTCAATGTTCAGAATTTTTTAAAAAGGCTGAATGTCAAATGTTTCTGGTTAACAGAATTTAGATTTTTTTTAGCAGCATTTGGACTGCAGCTGTTACTTTTGGAAAATGAACAAGAACATTCTTAGTTTTTATTTGTACACAGGTTGTTGAGGTCTTCCCTAAACATTACTTTAAGTGTCTTGTTTATCTCTGTTTGACAGGGTGGACATGGGGAGGATGGGCTAGATGGAGTGGATGGAGAACAGGTCATTTATTTCTCTTTTATTGCATTTTTCTAACCCATTATAGTATCTATTATATAACACGTTACAGTGTCTATTCTTATTGATATTCTATAGTAGTGTTTTAGGTTGTTTTTTGATTTGGGAAAAATGCATTTATTAAATAGTTACGTGTTCTATTTTTTGGTTCTGTAATTTCTGTATTCATGATCATAAACATTCCAATACAATTCAACTCAACAACTCAACAGGTTGTGATGTCTTTTTGATACCTCCCCCCCCAAATGAAAGTATCCTTTTTCAAACAAAAGAAAAGTAGCTTTCCCATGAGCCATTGAGTCTCACCCTTAAGATTCATAAATGAAATAACTTTATTTTCAAATCTGATTGCTGAATATTTCATTCAAAGTTAATGTCATAAGATTTTTCTAAAAGTATTCAGTCCTTTACTCATACGAAGAAAAGGCAGTGTGTTGTTTAACTGCCACACATGTTTATGTTACTCCACAGTCCCCGAAGTTAAATAAAGACAATCTATAGTAGAAAATGTAACTAAAACATTTTTTGTCGTGTAGACTACTAAACATAGCAGAAATTGGTGGGAGAAATGTAATTTCATTATTGAATAACTTCAAGCCCCATAAAAGTAACTCAGGTGAAGAGCACCTTTTTGCTCTGAATGTATAATTTTGAGTTTTAAAATCAACCCAACATTGAAATCAGAAAGTAGATTAAGGTCAAAATTTGACACCAAACTGGTGATCCTCATTTGCCACAGGATGGAAGCAAAGAATAGTCCCAAATGTCTTGGAAGCGAAAAGCATTCTGAGATCCTTTCATTGGAACTCAGGGGGCTAAGCCCAGCTCCTGAAAACAACATTACACCATAATCCCCCTCCACCAAACTTTGTTTCCGCAGGAAGTTGGTGCCTCACCATCTGCTGACCATGTTCTACCTCCTTGTAATATTCTTGATTTTAAACAAAACACATATCGGGTGAAAGCTTTTCAGGATGCATAAACTGCAAATGATTTCCACCTCAGTGTAATAGATTGTTCCCTTGAATCATCTGCAGGGAGATTCTGGGACAGACGGTCTTTCAGGATTAAAAGGAGATCCTGGCAGATATGTAACTATCCTTTTTTACCTTCAACGTGGCTCTGCATTAGTTTAAACAAGAGTGTAATCAATTAAATAAACCTGAGGCTTCTTTACTCGCTGTTCTTATGTTTCTTTCAGGGAGTCAAAGGGTTCAAAGGGACTACAGGACCTAAGGGAGACAAGGGTGTGAGAGGAGATCCTGTGAGTGTTTAAAGAGGTTTTTCTTCCCAACATCTAAACAACTTGACTTGATTGGTCTGTGTATGATTCTTGGTTTACATTTCAGGGTCTACCAGGAAGAGACAACTTCAATCCAGGTCCAAAAGGCGAGAGGGGAGATGATGGGCTCCCGGTGAGGGCTTCTGGTTCTTTTCTCCTTCTGGAAGATCTTAAAAGGATTTGTTTAGGTGGAAGTGACTGAATGTTTTTCTTTTGGAAACATCTGCAGTAGGGCTTCTGTCGGATAATGAGCTTAGAGCTGTAAACAGTTTTAAAGCCTCAGATTTTTGCAGTATATATGTTTAAACAAAAACATTCTAATACATTCTAAATGCATTTTTTATTGAGAGACCTGATTGCTCTGTGCAATTTGTTAAAAACTAATTTTAAAAAGAGGCTTGATCATGTCAAGAGACATTAGGAAATCATAATTGTTTTAAGTACTAATATCACTGAGAGCAATGGATGAGGCTCATTTGCAGCATGCAAACTATTTTTTTTTAATTGCCATTTTTCGTTTTGGCCTGATTTGGCACCCATTACATTCCTCAAAGCACAGTCAGTAGTTTTTCTTTCTTAAGGTTGCCATACTGAGCAAAAAGAGGTGGGTCATTAAAAAATCAACAAAAAAGCAATAATAAATAGCTTTCCTGTGGTACATCTGCCATTTGTGGTCTGACAATAAATGTTTTTTAATCCTAAATGTAAAAAAAGGGACAGCCAATCTGGCATCAGCAATACTGCAAGCAACCAATAGATGTACTTGGATCTTAATGAAGCTTCAGTTTCACTGGCTGGGTTTTAAATGTGAATGTGAATTGATTACTAATCAAGTCTTTCCGAGTCAAAGGGGTCGTTTCTGAGTCAAGTTGCTGGTCCTCGGGGTTCAATTCCAAGTCGAGTTGCAAGGCTTTTTCGTATAATTGTATTGTATTATCTTTATCGTAATGTCATATTTTGTCATATTGTCAAGTTTAGTCTCAAGTCACCAAATTAATGAATTGACTCTGACTCATGTCCAAGTCCACACCTCTGTGAGCAACAATCTCTGATCAGTCATTTTCCAATCCGCTTATTCCCTTTTTGGGGTCACAGGGGTCTCCCGAGGCCTATCTCCGGCACACATTGGGCTCGAGAGGCAGAGGTACACCCTGGACAGGTCGTCAGTCCATCGCAGACAATCTCTGATCAGTAACAGCTAAAACTAAACTGAAAAAAAACCCTCAAAGAAATAAAACAAGGAAATATACAGAAGATGCTTTTGAATCTGTCGGAGATTGATGAAATTGGGGAAGAATTTAAACAGAGATTTTTCATTTTCTCTTGGAGAGGTGAGATACAGCTAAGATTAAGTTTGGCCAACATTCTCTACAGTTAAATAGTGCTCTGCTTGTTAGTGAAAGTACTTGAGCTATTATGTTCATGGGCATTGCAATGAATGCTACGACATTGGTACGACGTTACTGCTGAACGGACTTTTAACAGTCAGACATTTTAACTACTTGACATATGCTTTGTTAAGAGCAAGTATTATTTAAGATGTTTTTCCTTCATTTTGATTTTATTCATAATTCTCTCTAGGGTGATCCAGGAGATAATGGTGTTTCTGGTAGAGGTGGTGAAAATGGGAAACCTGTGAGTATTTCTTGTATTTCTGTGATTTGCTGTGGCCGTTTGCTTTAAGCTTTTTTAAATAACATTTTTTTAACAAGAAACATTTGCTTAAAATTGTGAAATGGTACATAGATTTCTAATGTTTCATAGGATTTTGTTTTGTGTTACTAAAGCTCCCTTGTTATAACTCTACCAATCAATATTCAATAGAATCAAGGATTGTCTAACGCTGAAGATTGGAGTCAAGTCTCGTCAGATTTGCAATGTTGAAAAATAGAATTTTGAAATAATCTAAAACTTGCTTTTTCTATAGGGTGGTCCTGGAAGAAAAGGCCCTCCTGGAACACCGGTAATATTGAATGAACTGTAATATTAACACTTCTGGCATAATGATTTTAACTTAATGTAGCAAATTATAACCTATAGTCATAAAATCAAACCTTGTGTCTGTTGTTTAACTGTTTTAATCCGCTCTAAACTCTTTAATGGATTAAACATGTCTGATGCTTGTATCTGTACTCAATAAGTCAAACTAAGGTGAGTGTTATATACTCTATAAATGAGAGGAAACACAATGTATAAGACAGGACTGATAGTCCACAGGAACCAAGCTTAAAGTATCTAAAATAGTGTAAGGGTTTTGACCTGAAACAATAAGTGCTTGATTGGTTAACAGCACATTGTAGGTGGCTTCAAAACAGCTCAGATTTTTAAATGCATTTTATCTTGTGTTCACTCTCCATTGTTTTGCATCGTAGATTGTAAGCAGCACATGTATTTCTATTGTAATGTATTCCACTCTGCTTGCTTTGCTGTGGATCTGTATTGTGTGATGACTGAATTTCTGTTTCTTCACAGGGTGAATCTTCTTATGAAAAAGGAGAACCCGGTCAAAAAGGGTTCCCGGGTCACCCTGGACAAGTGGTGAATATCTTTTTTAAAATGCATTTAATTTTAAAAGATTGATCAGTCGTTCTTTGCCATTCATTTATTCACTTTTCAGGGACGACCAGGCGACGGTGGAGCCCCTGGAGAAACTGGGCAGCCAGGGTTACCAGGAATCATAGTGGGTGCTAGTGTCTAGTTTACACTAATAACTTGTATGCACACAAATAGAACATTGTGTTCAATGTCTCTTGTTTTTGACAGGGTCCTTTTGGCCCTCCTGGTAATGGTGGTTCAAAGGGAAGCAGAGGATCCAGAGGCTCAAGGGTAATGCACTGGTCTCCAGTCCCTTTCAGTCCTGTTTTGGGAAAGGCAAAATGCTTTAGAGAGGAAAAAGTGAACATTCAGAAAGTAAAAGCTAAACAAAGAAATTACATGAATTGAAAATCAGAAAGTCAATTGTTGTTCTGACATTATTGAATTTTGATTAAATTTGAGCTGCATAGTAACAGAAAGCAGACTCTCCTTGTTTGGTGTGAGCACCATTTCTGTTAATTAATTGGCAGGGGTATAACAATAAAATCGTGGCACAATATTTACAATACAAAATTGTCAATACATATTGTGGAGCTTCTTGGCGATGTCGTTTTCTAGTCACTTCTGAAACTTCTTTATCTTGTCTTCTTTTTAAATTAATATTTACTAGGGGACAATTGTCCTTGACTCGCATTTTAAATTAGAAAGATTATAAACATACCTCTCTCCGTCAATTAGAGTAAAAAAGATGACTTATTGCAAACATTAACACTGCCCCCTAGTGGATGGATGGTGTCGAATGTGCTCATACAAATCCATTACAATTCCATTTTTTATTTGATTGTTGCCTAACACGTTTCTCTGTTGATATCTGGTGATAAATGTATTTTTAGTATGTCGCAAACTTCATAAATACCTTTAAAAACACAAACTTGGACATATGGTTTTCCACGTTTGAAAAAATGTAATAAACCCCTCAAGAAAATTACCCAATTTTCATTATATTATTTTAGGATGTAAATAATCTTTCTTTTAAATATTTCGATAATTGTATTTAATGTAATGAATTTAATCAATTTAAAATTGCATATTATATTAAATACTAAATGGAATAATCACCCCAAACCTACAACTACCATCACAATTTGCAAGGATAAAACTGTATATAAAGGAAAGTTCATTTTAAATCCAGTACTAAGGTGAAGTTGTAAAGTTGCATCGGGCTCATAATGATGATCCAAAATGGTTGTCATCGTTTGACTTAGGCCCCGTTTACGCTGCCAGTCAAATGTGACTCAATTGCGTCTTTTTGCTCACATGTGACTCAGATCAGATCTGTTCTGTGATGGTGTGAACAGAAAAAAAAACAGAAAAAGTGGGTAGCACTGTGGCCTTCCAGGTAGAAGGTTGTCGGTTCGAGGCTCGCCGGTGACCTTCCTGGAAGGAGTTTGCATGTTCTCCCTGTGCTTGCGTGGGTTTCCTCCGGGTACTCCGGTTTCCCCCACAATCCCCAAAAACATGCGGATAATTGAATGAGCTAAATTCCCCTTAGGGTGTGAATGTGTGAGAATGTTGCCCTGTGATGGACTGGCGAACTGTCCAGGGTGTACCCCTGCCTCTCGCCCAATGTGCCAACCGGCAGACCCCCGTGACCCCGAAAGGGAATAAGCGGGAATGAAAATGAATGAATGAATGAATTCATGTGCGGAAATAAATCAGATCTGCACCAAAGTGACAGTCATGTAAAACAGATAATCAGATTTTTGGTGCATCGCACCCTAAACATAAGTTAATTGAAACAATTTAGTTTGAAGTTCGCAGACTTACCTGGGAAGTCTGTGTGGAAGTACAATAGTCCCTCTCAACCCACTGCTTGATGGCAAATATTACAATACTAGTATTCTCCCATCATGCCTAAGATCACTCATGCACCCAAACGCTCTTCAGAGTTGTCATGGCATAATAATGTATGGATATGCGCATGCTGCGATAATGACCATTTTCAGTTAAATAGTTTACTTGCAGCAAAGAGCTGCCATCAAGCATATTTATCGAGCGCCCATCTTTTCCAATTTGCATTACTACAACATCCTGGTGACCTTTTGCATATTGCTTTTACAAGTTTAAACAAATTAAACATATGCGGGTCGCATTTGAAAGACTGTGTAAACAGAAGGTGAAAATTATGGATATAAGCATCAAATCAAAATTGAGCATCGAAGCCTGCAGTTCCTCCTCTGGGCTGCCAAAGGTGAAAAGACAACATTTCTTCTTCACCATGTTCTGATCCAGGTCAATCTGTTGGCCACAGCTTATTAATGTCCTTTGTCTTAATTCCCAACCTCCAGCAGACCTAATATAAGATGACCCACTGAGTCGTAAAACATTTACAGTAAGACTTCAGCTTTCTCAATAAAGCCTGCTCTGAGTCCACATCTGAAAGACCATCCACAATATACACAATATAAGTGAGCAGAATTGACTGAAAATGTTAAAATGGTTTAAAGTAACGTAATGCTCCTCTTTTCATAAGCCTCTCTGTCTGTATTTAGGGTCTGCCGGGTGACCCAGGACCAAAGGGATCCACTGGACCAGAGGGATTTAGAGGCTCCCCGGTTAGTTTATGTTATTTTTGTAATAAACCAAGTTTTTGTTGTGTTTACTATGTGACTTTGCTAACAGGGACAGGATGGAAGAGATGGATTTGGACCTGACGGGGCAAAAGGAATCAAGGTGAGTGGAACAATTTAAATAAAATAGATTTTATATGTCATTCTTAGACCAATCTTTACATGGATTGTGTTTGTTTTATGGTAAATGTTTTTAGTATCAATGAATGACTTGTACACATACTGAAACTACAGCGAAGCACTTATAAGGGTAATGCATTTGTGGAAAGCTTTAAAGATTATCCTGTATTGGACACATTTAAACTAATAGAAAGTAAAAATAAGAGTTCCTGTACTGAACGAGGATTATGGATGCGTCATGGCAGATACAGTACAGTGGTACCCCGAGATACAAGATTATTCCGTTCCAGGGTGACGTTCGTATCTTGAACATTCCATATGTCGAAGCAAGTTTTACATGTAAAACGCCTAATCCGTGTAACGGCTCTCAGAAACAACAGTTTAAGTAGATGAAAAAAATGGAAAACCAGAGAAAAATCAAGTAACATTTCTTCAATCCTTAAATCTACACATTGTTTATGTAATAAATGATAATAAAACAGAATAAAACACTAGCAAAATTCGTAATACGTACACAAATGTGAAACATTACCTTGAGACTAAAGCGATGTGTCGGAGGAGGTGGAACGGATGGCAGAAAACATTACGGCACCACGTATAAAAGTTAACTTTCTCAAGATATTTCAAGAATTACTAACACAAACACGGTTTCAAGCACGAGTGCAGACAGATGGAGAAACGCTTCTGAGAACGCGTCACATGGTTTCTCTAACTTGTGCTACAGAACAGCACTTTTCACGTTATAAACGTTATTTCTTTTACGACATTTGTTATAGCACTTTATTAGTAATCTATTCATAATGTTTCGCTGTGTTGTTGAAGTGTTTTGAAGCGTATCAGACCCTTTTTGCACTGGGAGATAGGAGCGCCAGAACCAGGAAGCGCAGCGCAACATCATACAAACAAGTGGAAAATATGGCTTGAAGTTGTTCGTATCTATTTTTCCTGTGAGACCTTTCGTATCTCGAACATTTCTCGAAGCATTCGTGTCTCGGGGTACCACTGTATATATTTTCTCTTAGTGAAGAGCTGTCTTTACTATAAACCATTGAGATGTTTTTAACATAACTTGAACTTTAAAGTCAAATAATAAAATAAAGTTGTCCCATGGATCTAAAGCATCCTGGAAGCTTATTAACAGTAAAACACGGCAGTAGTGGACACATTTCTACAATGTTCTGTCATTACAATGAGAAACTCTAACCTTTTGGTTCAGTTTGTCCTCGGATCCATCCCTTGAAGCAGGCTTCGTTGAGGTAGTTGTGATTTCATTCTCCGTTGATAAGCGAGTGACTTCCGCTTTGAGCATGTCAACATGAAGGTGAAGCTGAGTGTGGCATCAATTAAAGTACGTCACTAAGAAACCATTTTTGTTCTATCTGGCTTCAATAAAATAAAAATTTCACTTGAATAAAAATATCTGAAGATCTAAAATGTTGAGGGTTTATTTATTTTGACGCCGGCTCAAGTATCTTAATCAAGGACTTTTTGGTTTCTTGTTTCATCAATAACTAAAACAAATACAGAAATTTGAAATAATTGAACTAACAAAAAAATTGCTTTCAGGGAAACGTTGGATACTTTGGCTTTCCTGGTTTGCAGGTATAACGCATTTTTACGAAACACACATACATTATTGCTTAATGAATAATTGCATTAATATCAACAGATGAATTGGAAATAAAGCAATAAAATTGGTAATGTTGATTGTTTTCACAGGGTGAGAATGGGAAAAAAGGTTCCAGTGGAATTAAAGGATACAAGGGTTTTGTTGGAAAACCGGTAAAACTTCTTTTACCTTTAATAGTTTGTTTAAATTTTTGTATCTTTTTCAATTATATAATTATATAAATAAAAATTGTCTGTAATTACAACTGTAGTAAAAACACAGAAATCTGATTGTTCATTTAAAATACATCCATAAAAAGACATTTAAGTCACTTTTTACAGTGCATCTTTGCTACATGTGCTCTGCGGAGTTAAACTTCATCCAGTGAAGCATTTTGTAGAAGGATAGATATGGGATTAGATTTAGACATTAAATATACAATTGTTAGATTCGGCTAGGAATCTTATGTTCCTCTAAAAGAGACTGTAGTTATACACTACAATTCAATGTGAGTGCATTAATTGTAGCTGTAAGAAATCAAAATTGAGAGAGTAAGAAAGAGTAAGTTTATTTATATTTAACTGTATCATATGAAATAAATACGGTTTTGCAGTTTTGAAAAATTTTGACCATTGCATTATATTTTTAGATCTGTTTGTCATTAGGAATTTCTTGTGATTTTATTTTTGACCATGCAAAAATACGTCTTTGCAATTGCAGTCATTGGTTCCTAAACTTGCACAATTTCTTCAAATATTTTGATGAATCCATTTTTTGTTCCAGGGAGACTCTGGTCGTTCGGGTACCCCTGGTTCTCCAGGAGAAAAAGGGATGGATGGACACAGAGTGAGTACTAAAAACACCCTGTTATTTTGTAAAATGGTGGTAAATACTGTAAGAGATCTTGTGATGAAACAATATCTGGATTGTCTTTTAAACATCGATTTATTATTGAGTCTTTGAGTCTTTTATTTTGAAAGCTTTTCTCTGATTACATTCCTTATAAATTTCATGAGTGCTACCTCTATGTATAACCACAATTTCCTCAATGCTATTTCAACGTAGTACAATTTGATCATACAGATTAATATTTTTTTATTGTAGGGTGAAAAAGGACCTCCTGGAATCCCTCCAATGCCTGTAGGTTCAAATCAGAGATAACTGCCTCTTTGATGTGTATTAGTTCAAGTTTGGTTTATGTTTGTATGTTTGTTTTTATTATTAAGGAATGTGAGCTGGTTGAATACATACGGGATAACTGTGGTAAGATTTTATATCCGGTTCTTTATCTTGAAATGAAATCATTTCAAATGACCAATTTTTTTTTTTCAATATCCACAGCATGCTGCTCGGGTACGCCTTACATCCATGCATCAGAAAACTTTGAATTGTTTATTCAAAACAATTTACATTTATAAATATGAATTTATAATTCTGTATGTTTAGGAAATGGCACCCGGTGTCCGCTTTACCCCACTGACTTGGTGATAGCCCTGGACATGAGTGCTGGAGTTACCGTTCAAGACTTTGAGCGGATGCGTAATGCTGCTGTCACTTTACTTCAAAACATCTCCATCGCTGAGACCAACTGTCCATGGGGCGCTCGAGTCTCTGTCATTTCCTACAACATTGAGACCAAAAACCTGATCCGCTTCTCAGACCGCGTAAAGAAGAATAGCCTTGAGGAAGCTGTGAAAAACATAGCTCGAGAGGTGACCACTAAAGTCCGAGACATCGGTCAAGCCATGAGCTATGTGACTCGACACATCTTCAAACGGGTTCGCACAGCAAAGCTGTTGAGGAAGGTGGCTGTGTTTTTCACTACCGGGCCATCGCAGGATGAGTCAAAACTTGCTACAGCCATGCTGGAGATGAAAGCAGCAGACATCACCCTCGGAGTGATTGCTGTTAATCCAGCGGATGATGTGAGGCGAGCCATGCAGGTATGAGGTTCAAGGCTCGTTGGAGTTTGCATGTTCTCCCTGTGCTTGCATGGGTTTCCCCATGCGGTTAGGTTAATTTAATTATCTAAATTCCCCTTAGGTGTGAAAGTGTGAGTGAATGTTGCCTCTCGCCCAAAGTGCGCTGGAGATAGGCACCGACAGACCCTGGTGACCCCAAAAGGGAATAAGCGGGTTGGAAAATTAATGCATGAACTATTAGTGGATGGAAAATGATGAGTGAATGATTTTTATTTTTGTTCTTGTTATAACTAGCTGTGATATTACAAGATTCCACTTGTAGAACCAATGGGAATGTAGGTAATTGTAAAAAAAGAATTCTGTCTCATTGTATGTGTTTTTGATGAATATTTTTTTATTGCATTTTCATAAATTTTCAGTTGTGATGAGTAGATTCAGATTGTAAAAATCTAGATGGAAGAATCTCCAAGTCAAGTCACAGCTCATAATATGTTGTTATCATTTACTGGTCTCAAATCTTTGTGGGTGTTTTATGTGGAACTTTTTCTGGTCAATATTGTCAAACTGATACACTAGTCTGTGATTTAATATATTCTCAGTCAAATATGTGCAGTATATCTGCATTTCCTTTAATCAAATGTTGGTTTCAGGTTGATGACACGGGAAGCTACATCATGGTTGATGGTAGAGGAGTAAATCGCATTAAACGCTGCATCATTTGTTTTGGTGAGAACACACAAAGACTTTTTATTTCAGATCTCTGTGATAAAAATAATGATATGCATTGAAAGGTTAAAAACGTGATATATTTCTTGTATTTTCTGCATTTTTAATGACACATGAACACCATAAAATACGAAACATTGTTATAAATGGTTTTTCTAGAGTACATTCAGGGTGTAATAGAAATCATGTTTTTTATGTACAATAAACTTTTACAAATAAACCCAACTTTAATTTTTACATTTTAAGGCCTGGCGACTCTATTATTTTAAATGTTCACATGAAAGAGATCACATGATTAGTTGCAAAATAAATTCATGTGGATTCATCACATTTATTTTTTTCAAATACAAGGAAACATTTGCTACAATAACAAAGTTAACAACTAGTTAACCTAGTGCTGATGTTTTTTATACCAATATTTTGTATAATTAATAAATAATATATGTATATATATGTATATAAATATATAAATACAAAGAAGAAATTTAGAAAAATAAAAACAAAATGTACCATAAAACTAGGATGGTATTTTTAAATGACAGAAAATGTATTATAGAGCTGCAAAGTGTTCCTGACATTCTAGAGAGACATACTTTTAGAGTTTTATTGAACATTTTCCCTCATTATGATGGAGGGATTATTATCATGAAGAATATTTTCACAAATACATTCTTTTTGTGCAGATCGTTGTAACCCAGACCCAGCATGTCGTATAAACCTGCAACCTCAGCCTTTGCAGATGGATCTGGATCTGTCGCTTCTTATGGATGGCTCTGAGGACGTCAAAACTCACCAGTATTTAAGTGCAAAAGATCTGGTGCTGTCTCTGTTGGACCACATCAGTGTGAGCAGTGAGCCGAGTCGACCAGATGGGAAAACCAGAATTTCCATCTACCAACAGAGCTCTGTTTACGGCTCTTCTTACATCCACGAGGAGTTTGGCTTCACCAAATATACAGACAGCAGAGTTATGAAGCGCCACATTGCTAGTGCGCTAAAGCAAGTGGGTGGGACGTCCCATCCTGAGATTGCTTTAGAGTGGTTGATTTCTAATGTTCTCCTGAAAGTGGAGAGAGCTCGAAGCAAACGGATGGTGATGGCTGTTTTCAGTGAACATTATGAGCACAGCAGAGCGCAGCTTGATTATTTATCAAAATTATGCAAGTGCCAGAATGTTGTGATGTTCATCCTGATGGCGGGACAGAGGTTTGACTGGACTCGGATGGAGGAGCTCACCAGTGCTCCTTTAGAGCAGCACCTGGTGTTTCTGGAGGATCGAGAGTATGCTGTGCGGTTCATTCACGCTTACCTGCAAATGCAACACAGTAAGGAATGTTTACAGAGGTGTTTAGACTAACAATGTGTATTATTTTAAAGAGCAGTAGTATTTACTAGGGGTGAATTAATATCTTGAGATACAGAAATGTCACAATACATATTGTGTATGTATTTCAGATACAATACACAAACAATTATGACAAACAGAATGCATTTTTTTAATGTTTAAATGATGAAACATACTCCCTCCCTCTCACATATTCCTCAGTAATGTTACTTACATTAGTAGTGCCCCATAGTGGGTGGTTATTATTAAATCAAATCAAAATATAAATCAAATCGGACCATGTTGTCTCGTTTAGACCATTTAAACATGGTTTCTTATTTCTCCCTTAGAAGTCTAGGGGGATTTGCTATGTTTTTTGTGTGTGCAATGCTTGATATAAGAATTTTAGTTCTACCCCACCTTCTTTTTTCACAAATAATTTTAATTACATTGCACAAGTTATAAAAAATCACATTACACAATGTAACAAAAAATACAATTTCGAATATCAAATAATTTTTTTACACATTTTTTTATGTTTTATTACAAAAATCAAAAGTGTTGAGATGAATAAAAATGTATAAATCCCCCCAAAAGCAAAGTCAAGGTCCAAACAATGTGAAAATTGTATAAAAAAAAACAAACCTTCCAATCACAATTTTTTGTGCCAGAACTTTGAAAAATACTAGCCATATCACGGGTCTTGTACTTCCAAGGGTTATCCCCTCTTTTCAGAACTATATGGCACTTATGGCACTGATTTGGGGTCTGTAAAATAAAATTAAAAGACGCCTTTCTCACATTTCATTTGAATTACGTTGCAAATTGGGTCATGACTCTTGAAATGGTCGCTTAAACACAAAATATCAACACTAAAAACCTAGAAACCTATACGTTAAATTTGAAATCAAAATTAAACATCATTTAAGTATCATTAAATGATACTTAAATAACACCCCTGGTATTTCCATTTTTGCCAAATTGGTTTTGATTCGTGCTCCTAGTTTAGTTTTCTTTGTTTTTCAGAGGAAATCATCCGCCCTCCTACCCCACCTTATGACTGTCGTGGATTTGTGCCCAGGCCTGTTGGACAACAGACTGTGACAGATAGGTAACAATAATCAATTACTGATGATTGATGATCAATTTTCATTCATTCATACATTTTCATACCCGCTTCTTCCCTCTCGGGGTCACGGGGGTCTGCCGGTGCCTATCTCCAGCACACATTGGGCGAGAGGCAGGGGTACACCCTGGACAGGTCGCCAGTCCATCGCAAGGCAACATTTACTCACACATTCACACCCTAAGGGGAATTTTAGATTAGTCAATTTACCTAATCGCATGTTTTTGGAATTGTGGGGGAAACCGGAGTACCCGGAGGAAACCCACGCAAGCACAGGGAGAACATGCAAACTCCTTCCAGGAAGGTCACCGGTGAGCCTCGAACCGATAACCTTCTAACTGGAAGGCCACAGTGCTACCCACTGCGCCACCGTGCCGCCCTGATGATCAATTTATCAACAGAAAAAAAAATTCACCTGATCAAGGAAGCTCATTCCTCCTAACATTGGGGAGTGTGTCAAGGACACTTCCTTGGGGATGATTATGAAGATACTATTCAACTCATTGTGTTCACTTTTTATTGAGCATTTCTGTCCCTTAATCCCGATAATCAGCCATTTTAACTGAACCAGCTGATCTTAAGTAAAGATCTGAATACGTCTAATTTGAAAGTGACCATAATCAACAGATTAATCCATTATTTATACATTAACACGTATCATACGTATAACTGTGATATAACTCCAAGTGTCCTTGTATTGTAGTTTTATAGAGGTCCCACCCACTGAAGAGCCACGTGAAGAGTTCACAGAAGAGCCGTATGAAGAGTTCACAGAAGAGCCGTATGAAGTGTTCACAGAAGAGCCATTTGAAGAGTTCACAGAGGAACCGACTGAGGAAATAACTGAAGAGCCGTTTGCTACAGAAGAACCTTTTGACGAGTATGATTTTTATGATGAGCAAAAAACGGAGCCAGGTAAACCAGAGGACCCTGATTATCCTTTCACAGACGGTCAAATTGAGAGCTACACAGAGCCTTCTAAGACTAAAGGTGAGGAATCCAGATTAAGTGCTTGCTGCTTTTATACATTTGAAATTGTTTTGACACTTTTCACATAATTTTCCTAGAAATACAGGACAAATTTGTTTATGTGTTATAGTCAACAATGAGGAAACAGCATCTCTATGAAACCTGTGAATGAGAGCATTATCTGTGGTTTTACTATGTGTTTAACTTTGCAACCCTGGGAGTAGCTTCTTCTTACAGGAGACTCTTTTTTTGCATCAGCCATAAACTAGAGATTTGAAGGCAGCCAGTGAAGATTACTACCAGAAACATTGAAATATCCAGGTTTCAATTTTTGTCATTTTCGTTAATTCCAGAAGGAGCTTCACAGTTAATTAATGGACAGCATAAGAATACAACAGAACAAAAAGTCACCTTTAAAATTAGTTAATGGTGTAATGGCTTGGGATTTTTTTCTACAGAGAAGACAAATATGTGTGATCCATCCCATCAATCTCCCAGTAAACCGTGACAGAAGGTTTAAAATATATTGAACCTAGCAAACTGGTTGTTTCAATAGAACAAAGACCAAGAAGCGAACAAATTTTGCCTCACATTTAATGAAACTGTCATGTGAGCTTAGGAATATCTTTATTTCAATGTTATTTTTATTTATTATAAGAATTTCTTTCATTACAACACAGGGGAGTATCGTCACTCAGTGTCTCCATATGAACACAAAAACATCCGGTTGTAAAAGCTGTTTGAATACAGGATAAGGAGGAATTACGGCAAAAATGAAAATATGTTCTCATCGATCACAATCAAAAGGCTCAGTCTTTAAAGCTTTTTTGTCTTGTTATTCTTCACTAGCACGCTGCTTCCAAAAAAGAGATCCGGGGCGCTTATGTGGAACTTATCAGTCCAGATGGTTCTACAGTCAAAAGCTGAATGGATGCGTCCACTTTTGGTTCGGTGGATGCGATGGCAATGAAAACAGATTCTTCACTGAGGTTGAATGTCTTGAGGAGTGTGGGTCCACAGGTACTTTACAATCTTTCTTTCCATTTGTCTATTTGTCTCTGTCTTTCGGCATACATCCATGCATTCATGTTCTCTAGTTACACGCATGTTGGTACAGTTATTCTTTTTTCAGGAATTTACTAGTTTTAAAACATCTTATTTAATTTTGGGTGGGAAGAGAGGGGTTTAGGTTTAGCAAACGAGGCAGTGCTGAATCCAATTTGCCAGAGGCACTGATTATTCTATGTTAGAACTCTGATATTTTTGTATATCCTACATAGCTAACCTCTTATTTTTTATTTTATCTTAGCAATACATTATTATTTTGTAGGTTTTTTGACGTTTCATGTATAGAATCAGACACAGTTATTTATTCTGTTTAATGTTTTGTGTTCTTTAGGTAAATTTGAAGGAAATTCAGAGTCCAAAAATCTCCCCCTGATCTCTAGTGCATTCAAGGGTTAGTGGATTTGCTCAACTGGTTTGTACTGGATTTGAAATGAAAAGAGATGACTTTGAGGTGTGTTTTTCCTGCTCAGATCTCTGCCAGCTTGATTCTGACAAAGGGAGCTGCTCAGAGTTCTCCTTGAAATGGTACCACAGTGATGGTAGGTGCTTGCAATTCTGGTATGGAGGCTGTGGAGGAAACAAAAACCGCTTCAACACTCAAGAGGATTGTGAGATCCGCTGCCTCAGAGCCAAAAAAGCTCCTCCTAAAACTTCAAAGCAGTGAATGATGAATTCATTTGTTCGGCCTTTAGATTAATTGTTGTGCTGTCATTGGCCAGTAATTCATGTTTTACCACAGCATTGTTGAGTTAATGGAATTTAAGGGCATTACGTTGCAAGAGATGCTAAAAGAGATAGGTCTCCAGTAACAAACTTTTCTAATTCATTTACTTTCACTTTATTTCTTGTTTACTGTTGCTGTCGATGAACGTTTGTCTGCGAATGTTTGCCATTACGGTAAAGATTTTTTTGAAGATTGGTGCTAGTGTTCAGCAGGTGGTCATAGTCACTTACTTTTTATCATTCTTTTACCTGACCAAGGATGATTTACAGAAAAAAAAATCTGTATTGGTGATTTTTATTTTAGTATCTGTGACTGGAAAACATCTATTCTGAGATTTAATTCCCAAATTATTTATCCCTTTAGGTAAATATAGAGCAATTCAAACATTTTTATGATGTTACACAGATAAAAACAACTTAAATAAAATGAAAACACAACAATTTAAGAAATTCCTGTAAGGTCCTTTGATTATAGTCTTGTTTAATACCGAAAACTATGTCTAGTGTAGAAAAACCATGGTTCACTTGTTTTGATTTTTAAAATGCAAAATAAACATTGAATTGGACATCTGACACCTGAATGGTATTTTATTCATATTTTTACAACCACTATGGTTTGACAAAATAAACATTTCTATTTTTTTTTTGTTTCAAATCGTTGATAAAGGCAACAAATAATTAAGACTTTTTAATCTGCTTGTACATTCGAATTTTACATGTTCTATCCCTGGTAATCACTTTTTTTGTGATTCTGAAGGTTACGTCTGAACAATTGCATCTTTAGCACCTATATTAAATACTAAATAAGATTCCCTCACAGGTTTTAGCAGGTTAAGTTTACCACACATCAGGGGCAAAGGATTTCATTTTGTTAATGTTGACTTGAGGTTTATGTTTTAGCACGCAGTCATTGATGCCAGGTTTAAAATCTTTGCGGGAGCAAGAAATGTGGTTGTTTGAAATGTTTGCTATTCTATATTTAGCCACAAAAAATTGAATTTATCAAATAAACAAGTGCCATTATTTATTTTATCATTTTACCAGACCCATAAAACACAAGTGGATGCATTGCTAGCTGGTGCTATAGAACATTTGTAATAGAATAATTATAATAATAACAGTGTTGATATGATTTGCAATACAAAAACTGTTTAAATAAAAAAAACATTGCTTTTAGATTTTTATGGGATCATAAGTGGGAACATTTCCGTGAGTTAAGCAGTTCTCCTATTTTAAAAAATCAAGTGCTTTTCCTGGTGTCATAATAATTATGCCGAAGTCAAATCATCAAGAAGCCATTACCGAAGGAAAATGCCATATTAAATAGCAGCGACATAGAGGGTTTTTTTTTAATTTTTGCCGTATTGTCATATATGCCTCTAGACACATATGAACTAAACGACACTCATACGGTTTGACGATACTGGTCCACTCTTACCATTTACAACAGCTTCAACTTTGCACTGGAGGTGAAATCATTATACAGGAAGAAGCCATCCCCAAACTGTTCCAACAAAGTTAGGAAATCTCATTCTTGCTAAATAATTACAGAGATATATCTTGCATTTATCAATTTTTTTCATGAGTAGCAGTTTCAGGCCAGAGTGGTAGAAGCTCACAGTAAATCTGAGAACATTGAACAGTGAATTTACAGTAGTCCTCAAATTCCCATAGAGTGAATGTCCTGTGGTTTTCAGTGCATCCTGGAGGCCTTTCCTCATCCTCCCGTGGTTTTATTGCTGAAGTGAAGCATGTTCAGCCCTTGTTTAGAGAGGAAGAGCATCTCCCTCTTAGACAATATTAAGAACGCAGAAGAAAGATTTACAGAAGAACTACAGAAAATGTTTTTTCTGACAATATACAATATCAATCACAAAAAAACCTATTAAAAGCATGACCATCACCACCGGAAACAATATTAAAGTGACGCTATAAGTTTTCACCACTATCTCTTTCAAATCACAGCAGTAAAAAGTGAAGGTAAATTAATATATTAAACATTTTATCCTAAAATTAGGGCGTCATCCCAAATCAAGTGGGTTAAGCTGTTTTACATTTGGTCGTTGTAAGTGCTTTCGTTTACATGGTGAAAAACTTATTTGATATTAGCTAATGCATTCTGTAAAAACCAACAGCAAGAAGAATAACTGCATTATATAATCTCACAATACAAAAACTCCCATTGTTTGACCACAGATATAACAGTTTTTCTCAGCATCTTATAAATGTTGCTCAATGTGGGTCATGCTTTTTTGCAACAAGCCAAAAAGAGAGATCCACCGTGTTTTTGTCACTGTTTGACTGAATCTCGTCATCGAAGCCCCATAGCTTTAAAGCTGCTGGAAAGCTGTAGTCCCTGCATCATAACTCCACAGATTTGCGCCCATCTCCAGACTGCTGAATCTACCGTGGATTTGTGTGTTTGAGAGTTTGCAGGATTCTCCCAGTGTTTCTCTTCAGGTAAAGTCCCCGTTCTCAAGATGATCTGGCGCTGGGTATCTGTATCTCAATGCAGAAATCCTCTGAAGGATAAAGATTTCTTCTGGCATTCACGGATGGCATTTGATGAGGCTTTAGCTGAACTGTGGAGAGCAGAAGTCTGATGTTAGATGGCATTTGATGAGGAATGAAAAGGACACTGGAATCAAGAAAATGTACATATTAACGATACAATATCTTGAGTTATAACATTTAGAGTGAAAGAAAACACTCTAAATGTTAATATAAAACTTGTATTTTAATGTGTAAATAGACTTAATACCCTTTAAGAAATTATAAGGAAACACAATGTTGCTTTCAACTCGTTAATTGTGTAAAATAGTATTCACAATTTTTTCCTGCCACTCCTGCATCTCACCTACAAGACAGCCTTTCCAAGTACAGCCTTTCTAAGCAATGTTGCATCTTCTTCTCATGTTTCAATGCATGCATTTGAGTATTTTTCTGGAGTAAATGATGAGTGAGCAGTCACAGTATCCCTTTAACTTGAATGGAATTGCGTCTGGCAATGCAAAAGCAGAGCGATTCCCTATTAACTTACAGAAAGGGAGGAACTTATTCCTGCGATCTCTTGAGTCATGTTATGTGACTTGAGCAACCATGTTTGAGAGGTCACATTTTTGCTAAAGCAGATTAGAAGGCAGCCTGTTCTAATTTAGACAAGTTAAATAGTAAATTACACATCCGCATGCTGTACGATTCTGCGTTGTTCAGACGTAGCAATCACTGCAACACACATGCAGACAACCATCCCAATGAATCAATCCTCCAATCAGCACTCCTCACCAATCTTGCACCTTCAGTGGAAATGCTCATTCATGCACCACCTGAACTGTCATATCTACAGTTCACCAAACCCAACTTCCTGGTTGCTCTCTGTCTTCTGGATACTTTTGTGTGACTAGCTGTATCATCCTCTTCATTTCATCTACTCCAGTGGTCTACCAGCACCCCTTTGACCCCGTGTCATGCACCCTGATGAAATCAAGGGTTCCTGGATACCTGGCTCTGATCCGAGATTGAGTACATTCCATGCTGAGTACCAATCCCTTTAAAGGGATGTTTTATTTTCTTACATTTAGTAAATAAGCACTGTACATAGTTCACTGAACCAGTTTCCCTTTCTCCTTCCTCCAGCCCGATATGACACTCTAACCTTTTGAAGGACTGGCAACATGTCCCCATCTTTCCCCATTGTGACTCCAAGGCCCCAGTAAACACAGACCCTAAACTAAGCTCAATTTAATTCAATTATATTCAATTAGTCTTATTTTTGCTCTTAACTAGCAGTTAATCTTTAAATCATTCAGTGTAGTGTTTTTTACATTGTCAAAATGTCTTTGAAATTTCCTGACACCGGTTATTCTGCACATCTGCCATCTTGCCTTTTCTTATATGGGTGGAGTTCCAGCCTTGCAGAAACTCCACCCATTTAAGGATACACTAACTAGAACCAAAGGCATTACTATTTGATTTCTGTAACAAAGGAGAAATTTTTAGAAAACTTGGGAGAACGTAATTTTATTAGGCAATAAATCCTTTTTAAATCATCAGTTCTCCTTGTCATTATTTAGCTCCTTGTCATGTCACTGATTCTTGGGAATTTGGTTAAAATTAATAATTTGAATAATAAAAAAAGTTACTTAAATTACAAAATTTACCTGTATATTATTATAGACCAAAGTCTTGGCTGTTTTTCAATGTACCATTTTGTATTTTTTCAGTTACTTCTTTGTTTTTGTCAACACCGTCAGACACATCAAAATTATTCTTCATTAATTTTTGTGTAATATGCATTTTGAATTTTTACAACATTATCTGGCATCATCAGTATACAATTAGGCTTTTAAATGTTGAATATTTACTTTTGATCATTTTTGTATAATTTTGACAATATGGAAGAAATATTGGAGGAATTACATAAATAAAAATGAAACATTACAGGTCGTATTGGTATTTATTGTGATCAACAATTATATTCTAGCCTCCGTTAAGAACCATTAGAGTGTTTTTGTCAACAGCGTCAGACTGTCCGTCAGACTTTGTCAACACCATCAGACAGAAAACCTGTAGGCGGTGACAAAACCTATACGTTCACATGATATGCATGAGTTGTTGACATTATCCGTTTTGTTTCCCCCCTGTTGCAAGCAACTTCAGATCTCTTCTTAAAAACTCTACACTTATGTCTTAAACTAATCTAATATTTTTTAACCAAACAGACGGTGTTGACATGTTATGGTTGTCTAGCAGCGTCCAAATATATGAACAAATTTAAGAGAAAATGGCAAACTTACAGGACCTTGAGTGATCTTAAAGCTTGCAAAAGAGCTCATGGTTTGAAAAAGGGTCCTCGGGAATGTAGTTGACTTAGCAGATGCCTGATTTTATTGTTTTTTTGGTGGTGACGAGGATGGGGGACATTTTTAGCAGCCACAAAGTAATATAAAATAGTGTTCAAAACTCACTGCTGGTAGTTTTTAATACATATTACAATGCACTCTTTCATTTGGTAAAGATATTATTCAATTTAAGTTGGATCTATTATCATCTATTCAAAGACAACTGATTTTTTTGTGCCAGCATTAAATCATTAAATTAATACATATGTACAGAGGATCCCCTGACTGTAACCTCAGTTCTCTATATTAATGAAAATCTGATTAATTTCCAACAGAATTTTCCCATTTTGATTTGTTGTGATTTGTTGCTGTGGGTGTGGTTTGGTTTGGGTTTGACCTGCTCTCTAGACCTTGCTCCTCAGCAGTCCTCCACTCGTGTGCTCCGGCGTGCTGCACTCTGAAGACGTCTTGGCTTTATCCTTGTTGTTGTTGGGCTCGTTGTCTTTGATGATGTCGTACTGACGGCAGAAGAGTGCGATCACTCCTGGAACAGAACATTCATCATTTATTTATCATTAACTTTGATTGATCTCCCGCTGGTTTCATTACTCACCCGCCCACATGAGGAGCACCACCACAATGATGATTATTTCTCCCGCTCTGAGCTGAGCGTTCACATCCACCTCCTCCATCATCACCTCATCTGTTAACAAACATGTCATCCCGCTATCAGAGTCAGACATACATATTGATCAAATCTAGTCTTATATGTGTTTCTTTGTGCGATTTGGATTTAAGATGGATTTTTCACCTTTGTTTTTGGAGGCCTGTGTTTCCTCCTCTCTAGCGGTCCTGAAGTGCAGTGCTTCACTGACAGGACTCAAACCACTCACACTGATAGACTGAACATGAACTATATACTCTGTCTCGGACTCCAGATCCCATAATGCACAGCTCCGAGTGGTGGTGTTCACTTCCTGGATGAAGCGTAGCATCCCTACATCTTTTTTCTGAAAAGATGAGAAGGAGCCAATCAAGGTGTAAAAAATAAATTTTTCTTCAATACCACTACTGAAATCTCATTTCTGAATAAACAAAAAACTTTTTTTCTGCCTTGGTCTATAACCTCACATGGTTTTTTAATCAGGAAATCAGAATCTGAACAAAAATTAATCTATTTGTTGCTTATTTCTCATGAGAAATGTGGGGTATACCCTGGACATGTTCACAGTCCTTCATTCATTCATTCATTCATTCATTCATCCATTCATCTTGTTCCGTTGCGGTGGTCTCCAGCTCACTTTGGTTGAGATGCGTCCATCTTAAGGGGAATTGAGATGATTCAATTAACCTGATGCATTTCTCTGCCCAGTTAGAGTTTCAATTCATATAAAACGGTTTTGGAAAATAAAAAGCAACCAGATTTCCCAGAAAAAGTAAACAACTCAGAACAATTCAGGAGAATTCCATATTTAACAAATTGTGCCTACCTGTCGCCACCTACTGGCAAAACAATGAATGAATCATTAATCAAATCAAATTAAACCGGGAGACTCACTGCAGTCTGTGGTGCACCCGCAGACATTATGCACTCTAACCCTTACACTAATCAAATCCCTAACCCTAAAACTCCACCATCTTTTGCATATGCACACTTAAATTTACATGTCATGGGCAGCAATACTGCGGGTGCATGGCATCACCATGTTACAGCCTGCAGCGAGGACTATTTGTTTACAGTTGTCTCAAAAATGTACCAGTATGTCAAATCTTAATTTATATTCATGTCCGGTCAGCAAAGAACTGAAAAGCAAGAACGGACAAAATGGGTTCATTCCTTAAGTCATTTTGGATAAATGCATGTTTTCTGTCAGTTCAAATGAGATAATAGTTAATATTCAGTCCTTCTTCCTGGGAATGTTTTGTACACTTTATGTAGATGCCATTGTTTTTGGTAAGAAATATATTCTTTACGAAAAACATAACTATGTAATAGCTCAAATATAAGGGGAATTTGCTCATTTTAATGGTCTTTGGTCATATCTTGCTATGATTTATCTGGTTTGGCTTTCTTTAATATTATGAGTGGTGAAGCTAAACCTGCTGTGTGATTGCGAAGCCGATGACTGGCTGTGTGTCCGAGACGCTCCAGATCACCAGCGCTGAGCTGCTCTTCACATCTCTGACTGACACGTTCACTGGAGCTGACAAACTGTCTGAAAGAGAGAAACAGAGAGATCCTCTTTGGCCTCACTTTATCACACGTCACAGTAGATCGGTGGTTAGTTCTCCAAGATGTTTGGAACAAGCTACCAGCCCAGAGTTCCTTCGAAAACTTAAAAAATTTCCTTCACAAAAATTTGTAAACATGTAAATATAAACAATTATATTTCAGAAAGCATTTTTCACACCTGCCTAAAACTTACAGTAATGTTTTTACCATGCCAATCATGTTGACAAATCTTTTTTTTTTTTAAACTTAAAATAACAGCTACAACAGAAACCTCCAAGAATATATGAAAACACCAAATAACATTAACAAAACTAAGAACAAAAGGACACTAGATTAAACATAAAAGAATATAAAGGGAACAGAACAGGTGAAGGCAGTCAGACTAACGAGACGCAGTTCGCATCACATGACTAATCGGGAATGAGCGGGAAATCAGGAGAGTGTGAGAGAAAAAGCACAAAAAAAATGAAACATATAAATAAAAATGAAATATATAAAAATGAAAGTTCTAATGTCTCTAAGGCTAGTGTTCATTCATTCATTCATTTTCCAACCCGCATATTCATGGGAGTCTGCTGGTGCACACATTGGGCGAGAGGCAAGGGTACACCCTGGACATTTCGCCAGACATTTCGCAGGGCCATCACTCACACATTCACACCTAAGGGGAGTTTAGATTATAACCGCATGTTTTTGGGATTGTGAGGGAAACTGGAGTACCCAGAAGAAACCCATGCAAGCACAGAGAGAACAGGCAACCTCCTTCCAGGAAGGTCAACGGCAAGCCTCAAACTGACAACCTTCTAACTGGAAGGCAACAGTGCTACCCACTGCGCCACTGTGCAGCTAACGCTAATGTTTCACCTGAAATACAGCTCAATAATAAACCAGCGTGTGCTCTGTGTACACAAGTCGGAGCTAGACAAAGAGAATACCCCTGAACAGCTTTGCCACTTTCTCTGTCAAACTTTGAAAAATGACTGCAAAAGAGAATGTTTACACTGGGAATTTATGGAGGCATATTCTAAAATTTGCTCCTGAAAATCTAAACATGGATGAAGTTATTAAAGGAAAGTGTTTAATGTGTTCTTTAGGCAAACTCCATCTCCTATCTTTGAAGCACACTGTAAATAAATATCTGTTTAGTGTGTAGAAAAGCATTCTGGGAGCAATAACATTCAGAAGCTGTTGAATTATAGATGAAGGAGCCCACACTGAGGCAGAAGATGAGATGGAATCATCCTCTCAAGTCTATTCACTGCACTGTTTACTCTTGCTGTTGGCTCAGATGTAGATTCATATACAAATTTGCTCACTTAATTTGTTTTCAATCTTAGGATTTTCACCATACCATCATTTAAATTGAAATTATGAAAAAAAATTGTTTACTGTTTGAATAGTGGATTCTGATTGGCTTGCATCTTTCTGTTCATTTCAAATAACTGAAAAAGGTGTCTCGGGGTCTGTCTGTATCTGTGTCTCAGTACAACAGGAACAGGCCACCTACTGCAAGGCAAGTCTCCTACCAAAGACTCCCGTCCACTCTTGTTTAGCTTTGTCAAGTGTCTTAACCCCACCCTAACTGTTTTGTGGTTCTTTTTTTAATTGTTTACTTTGTAATCCTTTGGTAGTGGGTTTTCAATTCTGTGTAATTTCATTTACAGCCCTGTAGTTTAGTTCTTGAGAATCTTTTTATTCAATAAGTTTATCTTTCAGATTTTGCTCTGTCCTCACGACTGGGTTCTGTCCACACTGGCTTAACCATCTCATGGGTTTCATCGTCCCCCTCTTAAATTTTGACTTTTGATTGTCTCTCTGCTCATGCTTCCATTCTGTTTTTCTCTAATTAATGTACATCTGCGTCTTGTTTCTGCTCCTTCATATTTCCTGTGCTTTCAGTGTTGGTTTGTTTTTGATCAAGGATCTGTTTGTTTGGCATTTTTGATGCTGTTGATTTTGTGCTGTTTAGCATCGACTATTTTATGGTGTTTGTGGTTTCTTAGACAGGTTAATGTTTCCTGTCTATGTTTTAGTTAATATGAGGTTTTCCCCCTTGTGGGTTTTGTAGGTTATTTTTTAAATAAAGTTTGTTTAGATAAAAAGCTTATTTAAATAAAAAAATTATTTAAAAAATAATTTGTAAACATATAAATATAAACAATTATATTTCTGAAAACATTCTTTGTATACAGCATTTTTCATACCTGCCTAAAACTTTTACAGTAATGTTTTCATCATGCTGAACAGCAGAAACCTCCCTGAATATAGGAAACACATAATAAAAATTATTTTATTTCAGCTCTTGCTCATGGGCTCTGTTTAATATGTGGCAAGTTATTAAGGCAAGTTATTATACAGAACACAACTCATCTCTTAAAAAATAAAACGCACCATAAATATATATTTTTCTTTCACCAAACATGATTGAATTGCTTTTTAGAAAGAGGATGAATCTTTGAAACTTTGAACGATTGGTTAATTATGGTGGAAACTGGAGGCAAGTACAGGTGGAACTGTTTATGTGTAAAATAATAATCCAATGATTCATTTGACTTCCACTGACTTTTTCCACATTCCTGACAAGTTCTGCAAAACAATTACAGCTTCGTTTACAGTTTTGTTTTTGGATGAGCTAATCTTTTAAGCCATTTCAACAATACCAGAATGTTATATACCTCAAAATATCTCAGTCACATCCTTGTGGTTTTTGTTTGTTGTATTGTTTGAATTTTATTTTCAGCTCTGTTTCTCTTCACCCTGTTGTTTTTCATTTCAGCATTTAATTCCTCCCCCCTCAGTAAACTCACGTGTGTTTTAATGTGAAAGCTCAGGCTTTCAGCAGCTCCTGTCACCAGAGACTCTAAAAGCATCAAGCAACTGCCAGGACTCTGTTCTCGCCTGATTCATGGCTTCCCATGCTTTACTAGGGCTCCAATCTGATGCATTAGGATGTTAAATTTATAGCCCACTGAGCTGAAGTAGTTGGAACATGATTTATGCTTTTTCTGCCATGGTCTCCATCCGAGCAGGATTCTTTACAGCTCTGCATTAAAGTGTCTGCCTTCAATTAACTGTTTGCAATCATCTCACTAATTGAACTTTAATTTATTTAGTTGTTAATTCATTATTTCTTTGACATGCACCCAGAAAAACCCAAAACCTAAACTTCACTCATAGATCAATAAGCCTTTTTTCAAGAGTAATCCACAAATATTACCTAACTGCACAAAAAAATGCATTTTGATCAATAAAACTCAGTGAATTCATTAACTTGGTGAATGTCAAAAACATAAAAATTTTAGAATGTACTTAACTACGCTTTGAAATGTGTAGTTTTAATTTGATAGTAAATAGAAACAACCAATTATATTGAGGATGAAAATATAAATGCAAATCTAGCTGTTTATTGACTTCTTATTATTTTACCTCATACAACATTCAAAAACCTGTTGTGTGACTCACAGTCTTCAACCTCTGATTTAATCACTGAGCCACAGCATGGTTGATTGCTACCACCCCCTCTTTAAAACAATGGTAAATGAGAAACTGATATGAACATTTCTTAATATTCCTCATACACACAACATGCACTGTCGTTAAATCTTTTAATGTTTTAGCTTGAAAACTGTTAAAAGCTTTTCATTGGAACAAAACAGCAAAGGATTTAGATGGCTGCTATATAAAGCATTTCATTTATGCAACAGTGTAGGTACAAATACAATTTGTTCGACTGATGATTAGTTATTGTTGTGATTTTAATGTATAATTTTGATGTATACTCATCAAGACTAATGAACCCATCATGACTTTTAATATTCAACTGGTTAAAAACAACAAGCCCCAGTCGGAGACAAGGGTTTTTCGAAGTATATTGACTTATAAAGGCTTAATTACATTCTCACAATATTATTCATTCATTTTTCAACCCGCTTATTCCCTTTGGGGTCACAGGGGTCTGCCAGTGCCATATCCAGTGCACATTGGGCATGAGATGGGGGTACACCCTGGACAGGTCACCAGTCCATTTCAGCGCAAAATTCACCCACACATTCACAACTAAAGGGAATTTGATTATTCAAGGGATTGTGGGGGAAACCAGAGTCCCTGGAGGAAACCAATGCAAGCACGGGGAGAACATGCAAACTCCTTCCAGGAAGGTAACTGGTGAGCCTCAAAGGAGCAACCTTCTAACTGGAAGGCCACAGTGCTACCCACTGCACCACCGTGCTCTCATAATTATACTGTGACAAGCAAGTACATTTGAAAAAATCCCATGAAAAAATAAACACTGCTATTATTTTTCAAATCACAGATTACAGATTTTTTTACTTAATTAGACGTTCATGCAACAGTTTTGCAAAACTAGATAACTAAATTATATTTAAACCCTGTCGATGTGGTGACATGATATGTAATTAAAAAATGAAAAAGACATAAATTATATTTTATCTTTTTAACCCTCGTTGATATTTTCAAGCACCACACAAAAGCCAGATTATATTACAGCAGAAACAAATATAATTTCCAAGCCTGACACGTTTTACATGCTGTCTCTTATTTGACACCGCGTGCTCACCAAATGCAGAATGTTATTTCAAATAAAGGCTTGGAGAGTCTTTAGTTTTGTCATTTTTGTGGTGGTATCTGTTGAACTCACCAGCCAGAACCCATGAGGTTCTGAAGCAGCTGAGGACGAGGACGAGGAGGGCTGTGTGGATGAGAAGCCTACTCATGCTTTGTCGATGTCGATGTCCCCGTTTCTCTCGCATACAAGAGGATAATCCTCCGTGTTAGCACCGCGGACAGCGACACGACAGCCCCGGAACTGAGGCGAATCAGCGCCGCGTCCGCCAGTCGGTGCCCCGCATTAGAGCCGGTTCAGCTCAGCGCCTCTTCGATAAGCGTCGCTTGTTTCCTTTGGAGGAAGGGGTTTTGTGGAGAATCTTCTTACAGCTCACGGAGCTGCAAGCCCCCGCCCCTCTCTGTTTCTTTCTCATGAAATCATTTACTTACTCGTAACAATAAACCCTAAAAGTTTTAAAACTTAACGTGCTTTATTTTAAAAATAGTCTATCCAGGCACCCATCTTGGTGAGGCTTGGTGGTCCCCAGATGTGAGTTTCCCCTAGTCTGATTTCCTCCCACAGTTTCAGAGAATCTAGTGAACGTGGCCCTCCAAAAGACTACACATCTCCACGGTCTTCCCTACAACCATGTGACCCTCACCTGTATAAAGCATGCAAAGAATATGAATGGTTGGAGTTTTATTGGAGCCAGTTTCGGAAACAATAAAGTAATGACTTGTGATGTAATAAGTTAATTGTAGTCACACCCACTCTGTGACTTTGGCCTTAATGCTCATTCATCCAAGAAAGTCTTCTATTGCATGGACAGACTCACCCAAGCACCAACCTCCCACTTTCCCCCATGAAGCGTATTACGAAGTGACTGAAACCTTAATTCCCCGACTGACCACTTGAGGCTGGTGGCAGAAGTGAGCAGATTCCCGCTGACACCCATGTTAAAATATGCAACTTGAATGACTCCATGAATTTTTCAACCCACCTGTAAGTCTGTAACAAGACTTGTGATATGGCTAGTGTTTTTCAAAGTTGGGTAAAAACAAAAAACGTTTAAAGATTAAAAAAAGTAGCAAAAAACGCTCAAAACTTTTAAGGGTTCAGTTTTCTAACAACTCTGAGAGAGTGAAATTATTGTTTTAGGCTTTAAATTCATGCATAATTAGGAGTGTGGTTTCTTGATTGACAGCAGTGATTGACATCTCAGGTTTAATCAATAAGCCACTCCTCTTTGCTCCGTTCACCTACTTTCTGCCCCTAGCCCATTGCTGACTCGGATTGAAACGAAAGGATCAATCAGCTATGATGCAGTGGTTTCTCCAAGAGTTAGTGAGAACAGTCTGACACAGAGGAGAGAGTAAAAGGGGTAGAAGATAGGCGTTTGATTAGAAATGATTTAAAATGTTAAGTTGCTTAGAGGCCAAATGATTGATAATGAAAATCAATTTTAGTGTGTGTGTGTGTGTGTGTGTGTGTGTGTGTGTTTGTGTGCACGGGCATGCGTGCGTGCGTGTGTGTGTGTGTGTGTGTGTGTGGTGCCCTGCCCTGGATATGGACAGCAATGTCATGACTCAGAGGATACAGAAAGCTTTCCTCACATGTCAAGTTTTGCTTTAATATTTATGATTTGATTTTGACCTTTCACCATTTTATGTCCTGTGTTTCACAACTGTTCAAACTGTTCTTTTGTTTTTAAACAGGATGGATGTATTTTTATTAAAAACCTTGTATTTTCATCCTTTTGAAAACATTTTACTGTTTACAGACAAAGCCCACATCCATTTCTCAACTCTGTTAGATTCTCCTGTGTTTACTTGTCTCAAGACCCATGTACATACCAAAGCTTAACATTAAAACTGAATAGAGAAAGGCAAAGATGGTGCTTTCTTCTTATAAATGTCACATCAACTCTTACGTAAACATCTTCGAAGTGGTCACAGTGGAATATATGTCCTGTTAGAAGAGGTAAGAGACTTCTATTCTACTCTTGTTGGTACCTGAGAGAGAGCGAGAGTGAATATTTCAGCAGATTAATGATTTAATATTGTCACTCTCTCAGATGTGGAGAGCTGCTGTCTATTTTTGGATGGTGAATCACAGCCTTTTCCATTCTCTTCACCCCAGATCCCTCATCTTTTGTCATTTCCTCTTTCTCTTTCTGTGGTTGCGTAACCGTCTTTTAACCATCTATTTATTTTTTAATGTTGGTCATAAATATGTATATTTTTATGGAGCTTTTTACATTTAAAGGAGAATCAGTGCCAACAATCTGTGATTCTTTTGAGTATTTATTAAAAATTAGCCACTCACTACTTTTTTTATTATAAAACAACTCTGTTCTTTTTACCATCTCAAAAGCTGCTCTTCTCAAAGAATGTTTAATTAAAGTCTGGCCTTTAAATGATCCTGAAATACTGCAGGCCTTTTATATCAGGAAGTTGTCCTTTTAATTGTGAATTAACCCTTAGAAGTACTTGAAACTTTACCACTTTATAATTTGCCTTTAAATCTATTTTTCTGCAGCAATGTACCATTTTTAGTACAACCCCAGCTTCTTTTTGTTTTAAGTTTTAAAATTTTTTCATTACATTTCACAATAAATATTCCACCAAAAATATTTGTTATCAGTTTTTATGTTTTATAACAAAGATCTAAAGTGTCGGGATAAAATAAAAACTAATAAATTCTCATAAAAATGTCAAAACAATGTGAAAATTGTATTAAAAAACAAGTGACCCTCTCCAAGCTCTTTTTGGTGCTTTTTTGTGCCAGAACACCAGCCATCTCGCAAATCTTGTACTTCAAAGGGTTATTTCTTCTTTTAAACACTAGATGGCACAGATTTTGGGGTCTGTAAAATGAAATTAAAAGATGATTGCGCATTTTCTCACATTTTATTTTGCATTACTTTGCAAATTATGTGCCATAACTTGTAATGTTTGTTTAAAACCAAAAATATGAAAGCTAATAACCTTTCTAAAACCTACATGTTATAATTGGCATCAAAATTAAATGTCATAATCAAGACTCCAGCCAATCAAACACCTCCAGGTTCACCTCACTTCCCTCACCGTCTGGTCTACGTCTTACGCTTGTACAGACTCCTTCAGGCAGCTCATGATCCTAGAAGAACCCCAGAACAAGAGGATACTCACCCAACTCTGAACAACATTACAATTCAATATGTTCTTTCTGTGTTTTGTTTGCATGCTCCTCTCCTTTCTTTTGAAAGAGCCTATTTGTTATTACTTTATTCATTAAACTGTGTTTCTGAAACTTTCTTTTTGACAGCATGATAACTCCTAAAATTTCCAAATCTAACAAAGGCATTGTCCATTTACCCAAGAATGTATCAATGACTGCAGAATTACATATTCAAAAGATTTATTAAAATAAAGTTCAATATAATGTGTTAGTCTTTCATTATGATCAGGGAGTTCTTCTGTGAATAACTAGGTTTTGAGATTTAAATTTGTTCTTTACCATTTGAGCTTATTGAAGTAATCCCTGCCAATTGGTTTTAAATCTGAATCTTTTATTTTTGCCTCTTTTTCATTTTCCCATCAACACAGTGTGTTTATGGTAATGAAGTCAATGAATTTAAATAGAAATTCCTTTGGCAACCACAGCATCACAACAAGGAGTCAGGAGAATGGCTGCAAGTTTTAATCTAAATTGAGTATCTGAATTCAATACATTAATATAAATATAAGTTCAAACTAGTGGCATACCAATCAAAACTCTGCCTGTCTCAAAAATAATCCACCACCAACTGCTCAAATTTGCTGATACTTGCTTTTGTTGTGAGCTAATGAGATTCCTCCTAAAGCTGCTTCTCTTTCGAAAGTATCTGCATTAATTACTCCATGCCTTTCAGCATTTATTCTCCAATCCTGAATCTCGCACTCAAGCTTTTAGTCCATCCATAAATAAACTCAGACCTCCTACCTACCTGAGATTAATTATCTTTCTTTAACACGCACGCACAAAAAATCAGATGTAAAGAGCTAGAGAACTGAACCAAAGTTATCTGTGATTCCCACAGTTTATTTTGAAGAATATCTCCTTTCTGAGTGGAATTTACATGTTCTTCTTGTACTTTCAAGTACAAGAGTTTCTTCCAAGTACAATTCTTCAGGTTCATTTGAAGACCCCTTAAGATTAAATGTGATTGTCAATGGGACTAAATGAGGCCCTGTGGTGGCAAAGTATTTAGAGTGTTCCCGGCTTTTTGCCCAAAGTGAAGAGGAGATTCCATTAACCCCATGACTCTCAAGGAATAAGCAGAGAAAGATAGTGGACTGATGGATATTTAATCTCAAAATTATACTTTAAAATGAAATTATAGTGGATCCCAAAGTAGGGGTTTCACTCATAGTTGTACAATGTACAAAAACTGTATGTATAAATCATACTTAGGTTCAATCTGAAGTGCAGTGAATGGAGTGACTTTGGGATGTTCTGACCTCTCTCTCTCTCTCTCTCTCTCTCTCTCTCTCTCTCACATCTAAAAATGTCAGTGCTGTCTCATAAATAATGAAGACACTCAAATGTTTCTCTTACTGTATGTTACGTCATGTCCCAATGCCGATGAAAGGGGGAACCGTACATACAGTACTAAAGAAAAAAAACAAACAAATATATTGACTAAAACAATTGATTAGTTATCACATATTTGTGCATGTAATAAAAGTACAATAATAAGTTGCAAGTTGGATGTAATATTCCAAATTTTCACACTGGAATGACATCACAGACTAAGCATCTTCTTACACAATGCACAATTTCCCATCTAATGTGAACTCCAGACAATTAACATTATGTCTAGCTTTGCTAATGATTTGAAGGACCTGTATTTCTTTAAAAGAAAGAGCTTTGATAGACTTGTTCTTAAAGGCTTTCTTTACTCACATTGGGTCAAAACCTATTTTCATTTGGAATGCACATGACTTCTTTCAGATGTTTTCTTTTTCTTCTAGTTCTAGTTTGATATAGTTTGAACTAAAAACAGTCAGCAGATGATTTAAAATTTAGAAGAGTTTTGTGGTTGTTATGTAAACGCCTCTTGAGTTTTTACACAAACCTAAATTATTAATTACCAGACATTTGCGCGCATCTGGAAAAAGGGGCTGCTTCATTTACATATTCTTTCCACCTGTTCCAACCATTTGATCAGTTTCCCCAAAGCTGCTTTCTGTCCAACTTGCCATCAACTTGCTATACCTCTAAACTAACCTTCTAGAGTGCACTTCATTCTAAAGAAGTTTTGCACTTGGTCAGGGATATTTTAATTTATTACCAATTTTTTAACACACAAGAAAAGCGAAAAAGACTGTATCATATATAATAGCACAACACAATACTGTTTTTAAAGAATATTAATGACATTTTAAGAAAACATACACTTTAAATAAAAACTAAAGCATTAAAAGTTTAAGTAGATTCATTATTATTTCGATACAACAAAATGGTACAATCGATATTTTTGTGTGTAGTATAATCAATTTAAAGTTGATTTAAATTGAAACAAGTTTAAGTCCTCCGTGACGACGCCCCTGTCAGGACAGGAAGTGACATCACGATTGAGGAAACTATAACTGACTGATTTTCAAATTACGTTTTTAAAGAGTGAGTATTAGCCCCAATGAGTGATTTCGAAAATGATTTTTTTCTATATTTTACATCTTTATTTAGTTATTTATAAATCCAATATGACAGCGAATCCGTTATATCTTACATTACGCTTTATAAAATTTGAAATCAAAACTTGAAGTTGGCACATGTATTATTGTAAATTATTACAAGTAAACATGTAATAATGTATTACATCTATATTATTAGGACGCCTTAGAGCATGAACACAACAACGTCTTATAAAATGATAGTCTTTCTTTCTGTAGAGCGTGTTACAGAGTATTTATTCGGATTCATCATAAACACATAGTAACAATAAACGTCCGCAAGATGGCGCAGCATTACGCAGCTTCTCAGGGACACATCAAACAAGTTTTTTTTTTTTATTTAACTTATTTTGGTATTTGGGTATTTTTACTGTTGATTATTCTTACTCATTTCAATAAAATTATTAAATTATCTCTCAATTAAACATTATTTGTTCATGAAATATGGAAAATGTTGAAATATCAAATAGCAAACAAGCTAGACCAGATGAGCAATATTGTGTGTTAAAATGGCATAAACCATTTACACTGAATAAAATATAAATTTTAAAATATGACACAAAAAATTACTAATTTACCCATGATTTAATCGCTTTAGCCTTCATGAATGAAACACAAACACAAAAGAAGGTAACATTAAAAATGGTGGATACTAATGTCTACTTTAAAAAAAATCACAATAATATGATATGATATAAATAATATTCAACCTTAATCTCATTCGTCAACAATCATCAAAGCATCCTCTTTAATGTTTGAACAAAGAAAAAAAACATATTTGGGTAAGGACATGATGACAGAATTCCATTTTTAACAATGTTAAACACCTGAGCCAGCTCTGTTTGTTTTCCTCTTCTGCAGTCCTTCCCCGTTCTCGTCCTCACAACATGTTTATTTTCTTTAGTAACAGCAGTGTGCCCAGCAGGGTGAGCAACGAAGAGTTCTGATGCGAGAAAGAAACGTCCTGAACCTGTCCTCTTCAAAGAGAGCCACGGGGGAGACCCAGCGCATCACAATGAGCCTCTGGATCCACCATCCTGCTCCGCTCCCTCATTTTACTCAGGTATGCGAAATCAATGACCTCTGACCTCTCTAGCCTTTCACCTCTGGTACTTTAATCCTGAAAAAGCCCTGGCTGAAAATATCACTCAATGTCAAATCCTTCAAGATGAGCTCTGCTTTCTTTTAAAAAACCAGACAAGACCATTTAGTTTACACAAGGAGCTAAACTGCTTTCCATTGTCTTGTCTCTGTCTCGCTAATTCAAAATAGGTTGAATTGGATAAACTGAATGAGACAAAATTTCTGGGTAATTTTTAAAACTTTAGAAATCCTTTAATATCTTAACATGCCCCTAAAGCCATGATTTCCAAATAAAAAGTCATGGATTTCTTCCTTCAAGGTATTCAGCAGAACATTTCTCCTGTACCTCATTGAAAAATCTAGGGGTGCACATGAATATTACAGTACTGTGCAAAAGTTTGGGGGGGGGGGGGGGGTGTTAAAATAATCTGTAAACAAGGAATCTTTCAGAAATATAGACAATGATTTTTATTTTTTGTGAGGGAACAAAAGTTGCACAAAGTTTGGGAACTGTTTAGGATGGTCCACCAATTCTACCAAACTGGTGCTAATGGTCATGAGCATCACAGATAGGTTGAAATCCATTTTATACGTTCAAAAGGGTGGACAAAGTACAATAATCAGTGTCCAATAATCAAGTAACAGTGAATCAAGGTTCACATTTCTGCAAATGGCTTTTTTTGGGCCCAACTTTACTCCACAGCAAGACAGCAACCCAAAATGTACAGATAAAGTTATTAATAAAGTATTAAACTAAAATGTGATGCTTAAACCAAATCTGAAACTTTAAAGAGACTGTTTTTGAGGAGATTGCTCATCCTCTTCTCCTTCTCCATAAATGCGCCTCACACAGTGTGAATTGCTTCTGCGCCACCGTGTGGCATGGAGTGAATTGCAGTCCACAGAAGTGCCATCTAGTGTTTAGGAGAGGGTCTTTGCACTCATTTTTAAACACAAGAGAATTATTATTGCGATATTGTAAATTAAGGCCTCTACACACTAATCTAAATTTTCAGTCTGAAATTCAGGGCATCAATGCACCTCTACTGAAAACCATGGGCACCAACATGACATCACACATCTGACCGAATGAGTGGTGCCAACGAAAAAGAGTTTCACACCGCCGTGTTGGGTCAATTTTTCACAAGGGAAAATTTTTTTGGATGACCTGAGTAGGATGTAAAAGAGCCACTTGGTGGCGCTCATCCCACATTTTCATTCGCATAGGAAACAGGAAAGAAATAGCGCCCCACAAATCCTCTCTTTTCTTCTTATTTTTATCAAACAGCTCCCTGTGATCAGCCACCAACAGTATAAACCACTGTGACATCTATGATTTTTTTTCCTGTGTGTTCTTTGATTTCTTCTTTGTTGTCGTCTACTTTCCTGTTTCCTCGTGTGGTGCAGAGTACATCTGTTGTAACTTAATGCAGTTGTGCAGAGGTCTTTAGAGAGCTCCCAGATTTTTGATGAGGTATATGCTTTGAGATCTTATCCCCCCATGCATGACCTGCCCATTAGCTTGTCAACAGAAGGTGTCACATTGGTGAGGGACTCTCAAAGCAGCGCACGCTTCGGTCATTTCCAGTAGCTTGGACCTTGGCCAAGGCTCACAGCCAAGGTGCCAAATCCTAATTTCAGCTTTGACTGAAAGAAACAACCTAGAGCTACAAATATATATAAAACACAACTAGTTTCTAGACATTTCCTTTCACAAAGCAGTCTGTAATGATTTAAGATTCCCAGAGACACACACTCCACACGAGGCACAAGCTAGTTAAAGATTGAATGTTCAGCAGCCTACATGTTATTGTCTAGTTAACATCTCAACCTGACACCACTAGAACACTTCTCTTTATCGCACCCTCACAGCTGTCAGGCCCAAAGGAGACCTGGAGATCTATGGCTGCAGCACACGCCAGAACAACACATGCTGAAGCACAATGTAAAGAAAAAATGCTAAAACACAACAGATTGGACAGACACACACTCGCGGACACGCGCACACACACTCCCCCTCAGAGAGCTTGTGACAGTGATGAACGTGTCCAGTGTGTGAAAGGGACAACAAACAGACAGCAGCTCATTTCCACCGTCCATGTGCGTGGACTCAGGAGGAGCATCCAATTAGAAGCTGGGCTCCACGCGGGGGCCCTGGGGCCGTGGGTTTTGTTTTCTTGAAAAAGTGCCATAAAACAACTCTCCTTAATTGGTGGCCTATAAAATTAGCATTTGCAAAAGCGCTAGATTTCCTCTAGCTTTGTGTGCGACACTGACCTCATTCACTTTCAGTCATTTCTTCACTTTTATGACCAAACAGACTGAAAGTGTGAGGAAACGGCTGTTTGTTGAGCTTCTCTGGATTTTTTCGTTGGTCACGCTTCATTCTGATGGCTTTGATTAGAAGTTTTTGTAGTTTTGTGAACCTATGGAGACATTCCCCAGCACATCAATAACACTTAAAGCAGGCTTTATTTTACACTTTATTTTCCCTGTCGTAAGAGTGGAAATGAAAAGGAATGGAGTAATTGCTTTTAATATGAAACAATAATGACAGATGCCATTTAAAGCTCTGTTCATATAAAGATCATTAGTCCATGTGCTATTACAAAGAAAAATGGAGATTGGTAAAAGTTCGTGGAAACTTCCACCAATGGAGGCAATCAATCACAAACAATTTGAAACAGATCAGTTTATTTAAAGTTTAAAACAAATCCTTACTTGAAACACATGCTTAAGTTTAGAAATAGCTTAAAACAGTTGCAGATCTTTGTTCTGAAATATTTTAATCACTGAATTTTGCTAAATAAGATTGAATCTAGTTGAATCTTTATTTTTAAAATTTTAAAGTAAATTCTGGAGTTTAGAGTTTAAAACAATTCAATGTTTGGTAGTGGATGTAATTTAGTCATTGTCTTGAACAGTAACATTAGCAAGGTTACTAAAATTGGCAAATATTTTTGTCTAGACTACTGTAGATAACAATCAGGGGTGTAACTATCAATACACTCTGACCATGATTAGATAAAGACCTCAATATTTTGTCTATGGTACATATTACAATGTTAAACAAAACATTTCAAAAGAAAGCTTTACATACAATTTTTTTTGCTCAATATTGAAATGACAATGAAACGAAACTACATTTTAAATGTTTTAAGACGTAGTAAAGCTAAGAACTCTAGGGTTCAGATTGATATGTATTAGATTTGTAATATCATCCAACCTCTAGGAGGCAGCGCTAATGTTTGTGCATTCAGTGTATGTAACATTCTGAGCGAGAAAAAGAGAGTTTTGCATTATTTCTCATTTCTCTATAAGAAAGGATAATGTTGTTTGTCATGTTTTGTTTTGTACTTGTTATATTTACAGTAATAACTAGTATACAGTGGTACCCCGAGATACGAATGCTTCGAGTTACGAAATGTTCGAGATACGAAAGGTCTCGCTGTAAATTTTTTGCTTCGAGATGCGAAAAAAAATTTGAGATACGAACAACTACAAGTTGTTGGAAAGCTTGGAAAGTGCTGTTCTGTAGCGCAAGTTAGAGAAACCCTGTGACGCGTTCTCAGAAGCGCTCTCTCCATCTGTCTCCGCTTGTGCTTGAAACTGTGTTGGTGTTAGTAATTCGTGAAATATATAATGATAAATAAATAATGATGAACATCTTTCATCTATAAGCAAAATCACTACAGAAAACAGTCCGACAAAAAAAGAAAAATACCATTAAAATACAGAATTTTCATTGGCAAATATGTCATCCACTAAATATTTTTTAAACAGAGAAGGGTCTTCCACAGAAACATTTCAACTGCTGTCCAAAAATACCTACGCTTCACTTTTGTCTCTTGCTATTTAATCTGTTTTATTTTTTTATGTTTTAGGATTTTACTGTGTACTGGGAGGATGGTGTATTTAAAAATTTGCTAAAACTAATACAACATTGTAGACTGTTAGTATAACGTTTCCATTAATTATATATATATATATATATATATATATATATATATATATATATATATATATATATATATATATATATATATATATATATATATATATATATATATATTAACTTTAAATAAAACATTAAACATTTCAGTCTTTATAGTTTGGTATGATTTAAAAGCACTTAAATAGATTAACCATCTGTAGTTAAGGATTTAAAACCGTTCACACTTTGAAGTTTTAATGAGTTTAGTCAATAAATTTTTAAATTGTTTAATTACAACTGGGAATATGGTTTTACATTTTAAACAGAATTACAGTAGACCAGTTTGGGGTTTAAGTTTCAAAGAAGTTTCAAGCATGGTTTAATTCAAAGAGTTTAAATGGGTTCAGTTTTTAAGTCTACATTCTCCTACAATACATTTAACAGGAAATATTTTCTTATCTGTATCTTATATGTATACACATGTTATATGCATCTACTTATTCATTGCAACAGCATGCATTAAAACAATCCTATATTGTTGTGTATTCACAGTATTTTTTCATAAATGTCTCCAGTAGCTCAACAAAGATGAAATATGCGGCAGACATGTTCCCTTGGCAGGTTTCACCCCATTCCTCTCTTTTACACAACCTATTTACATCTGTGGTAGTCAATGGCCTTTTTAACGGCTTATTTTTGCTTGTGCTGCTTCACCATGGCAACCCCCTCCGTACACACTCCCTCACCCGGGGCCCATCTGTGAGGGGTCTTGTGCCATGTGTGCAGTGTAGCTCCTCTGGGCTGCGTTGGCTCATGCGGACAGTGGCAGACCTGCTTTCAGTCACTCATCGCTGACCCGAGGTCACTGCACACAAAGAGACCTGAGTTGGTGGTCACTGTACTCCAGTCTCATTGCCTGTGATTAATGACTCGCAGAAGTGTGAGGGAGAGAGCTCTTTTCTGACTGCTCACTTTCATTAGTGCCAGATAATCGAGCGTGTTTGCCTCAAATGGGTTTAATGAAGTAACTCACACTTTATTCAGACACATATTCTGCTTTGAACCTGCGTGTTTAGATCTTGAAGCCGTTTAAATTATTCATTTGAGGTTTTCCTGTGTAGTATGTTGTAATGGAAGTTATAAAACAGTCATGGCACGAGCTCTAGTAATATTTTTCTTCATCTTTATCCCATAGCATTTCCCACCGCACACCTCATGCTTTTTGACAACCATTAATGCAAAGGTGACTGAAACTGTCGTTCAGAAAATGGCAACTGGTTTGGTACCAACAGCACAATTTTTCATGTTCATATCAATAATTTGGACATTGAAACTTTATTTTAAGCTAAATTGTATTTAAAAGCTTTGAAAGTGTACCTTATTAAGAGCCAGGCAGCATTGAATGGACAACATGTAAAGGAAATGGCTGACTGAGCCCAATTTAGCTTCAAATTATCTGCTGATACGAGGATTGATGTTACAGACACTCTGTCTATAGTTTTATGCAGTCTGTGAGTGCTCGGAATTTTAAATACTTAAAAAATTAAATTAAAAAAGTAAAGTTTTCTCTGCTGGTTTGTACCTATATATTAAAGGATAGGCATTTTAATGTTACTTTTGCAGTAATTCTAATCAAACGTACCACCTTAACAAACGTGTTTTTACTTCTCCGAAACCAAGTCAAACATTCTTAGAGCTAAAACATCTTTCCCTTTCTCTTTCTCCTGCTGTCAAGTGTGTGAGCTCATTGTAAGGGTGGCCATCTGTGTTTCAGTGCATTAGTGGGTGTGTGTATCTACTGATCTCCTCATTTGGATTCAAAGCCTCTTCATGGTGTTTAACACACATTGGACAGAAGCAGAAAGACAGAATTTTGTTACGTTTTGTTAAGTCGCGGGTCAAGCTTGAGTGAGATATCACAGTGCGCAGTCCATGTAATTAAATTTGTTTCATATCACCACAAAATCTCTATCAACACAAGTTTAAAATGTGGAAAAGTATGGAACTAACGAATATAAGTAATGAAAGTTATTTTTTATTTTTTTAATAGGCAATTACGTAAATGTTTGTATTTGTAATTAATGGAGATTTTCTGTTGTGGCCTAAAATCAAGTCAAGTCTAATTAAATGATGGTTAAAAATAATCTACATTTTTGTTTAATATTGAACCTGGTGCTGGGTGAATACTCGGTAGACCACATACTGGGATGTGCACTAACCTCAAGTGATAGAGTATTTATAACTTCTAAACATGATAATTGTTTTGAGTTGAATATGAAGCTTGAATATAACTTGGGGAAATTCATTCTTTCATTCATTTTCCAACCCGCTTATTCCCTTTTAGGGTCACGGGGGTCTCCAGCGCACAATGGGCGAGAGGCATGGGTATTCCCTGGACAGGGATTTTTAGATTCTCCAATTAACCTAACCACGTTTTTGGGATTGTGATGGAAACCAGAGTACCCGGAGTAAACCCACGCAAGCACTGGGAGAACATGCAAACTCCTTCCAGGAAGGTAACCGTCAGGCCTCGAAGTGAGAACCTTCTAAGTGGAAGGCCACAGTGCTACCCACTGCATCACTGTGCTGCCACTTGGGGAAATTAACATGTTTAATCCTTACACTTAGTATGTACGCGTAAATGTAGTTTTCCCAGTCGCTAAAAAAAAAGAATAAAAAAAGGCTAAATCTGTGTGTGCGTGTGTGGGTGCGTGTGTTTGATTTTAATTTGAGATATTAGGTTGTTTTTTCAAATCAACGCAACACTTTTAGCCAAATTCACTAAGTTTACAACTTTTGTAAAGACTGAAAATATAGATGTTTATTTTTACTTTCTAAGCTCTGACGGCACTGCTGCAAGTCTCACATGTGTAAAGAAAACCGGTTTCTCACAGGTTCAGTCTCAGGTGCTCTTTTGCCTTTATTGAGGATAAAGTCAGCGTGGGATGAGTCTGCTTTGAGCGATCAAGCCTTTCTCTCTTTTTTAAGCCTCTGGCAAGTCTTTTCCCCTCTCCTCTTTTTCTATTCTGGTTTGTCTTTAATTTATGATGCTGAGATGAAGCTTTTACAACAGCCTCATGCTGGCACACTTTGGCCTTTCTCTCTCTCTCACTCTCTCTCTGTCAGCGAAAGTTATTTGGCTTGTTAGTGACGCTCATAAAAAGCTCTGGGCCGTTCACACTGAGCTTGTCATGATGTAGTTTAGTTAGTGTCATTGTTTCAAGAGGGTGAAGTTAATAAATCACTAACTCCTCTATATGCTGCACACCCACCCAGCTCCCCGCTGACCCCCGTCCCCCTCCCAGTTCAAATAACTACCGTAATTCCTGTTTGGGCTGATTTTTGGCACATTTTTATTTATTTACAATTTTGTACATTTAAAGGTCCACTAGACTCAAATTGTGATTTTATGTCACTTTAAATGTTTGTAAAGCCCAAATTCTATGCAGGAGTCACCCCATAGGCTTAAATGGATGGATGCAGACCAGAGCTTCTGTGATTGGTCAGTTTGGAACCAGTGGGGTTTTGGAGTGACGCTTTCTATGAGCAGAAAAAAACATCAACATGCACAGAATCAATCAAGCGATTGATTGAGAAAGTGCCAAAATATATTTTATGCCTGTTCTTTTTGCTGGGTATAAACATTGTCAGATGGAGATAATTTATAAAATTTATGATATGAACTCAAAGACAAGCAAAGAAGTCACAAAATCGAAATGCTGAGTGTTTGAAATGATTTATGCATATAAGGTGTCAGTACAGATTTGCAAATCGTCACGGATTACGTCCTGGTTTCCCTGTACCACAATGGAAACGCTTTATGCCAAGTAATGTTTTTAAAAGTTTTAAACATGGCTTAAAATATTGTAATAAATAATAAAAAAAAAATCGTAGTAACATGCGTAGTGACAGAAGAAAGATGAAAAGATTCCTTTAACAATAGTATTTTTATTATCCATCCATCCACCAACACAATGAATTCCAAACTGGTCTCATAAACATTATAAACATAAACATAATGTGTCGGATAAACATTAGATGAATCGTTATTACGGACATGCTGATGACATGACTTTGCATAGTCACTCTCACTTAACGTACAGTATCTCAAAATAGTGCTGCATCCACCAGCCCAATAATCAAAATAGTCAATACTTCCAAATACTAGTCACGTATTAAATAGTGTTATTGTACTTAGAGTGAAATAGTTTAATGCATTTTTGAATTGTGATTATTATGGTTTACCGATAATGCATAGAATAATGAAACACCTTAATAAAGGATAAAGTATCTTGTAAATTGAAAAACAGGGTCAAAAGTTCATTTGATACTCTATAAATTTCTAAAAACTTTTATTTTATTTATTACTTTTGCAGAAACAGCATTTATGATTTTAGAGTATACCTCATCAATTTTGTGTTTTTATTTTTCAGGTTTCATGGCACAGATTTGTTTAATAAAAAGGTTGACCAAGTATCCACCATTTTGAAACACCTATATGAAAACAAATCTGTGCCATGAAACAGTGTAAATAGCATGCCAATACAATAGTTAGCAGTACACTTTTATCTTCAGTCCCAAATGGCAAAAAGATTTTTCCAGTATACGAAATACTCTATCTACACAACTATGTAAAACCCAGCTTTTTTTTTTTTTTTTTTTTTTTAAGAAAACTTTGCTTGTTTACTCCTAACCAATGCTGCATTTACATGTGGATGAACAGCAAAGAAATAGAAGTCTAAGATTTAAAAAATCTCAAGGCTTTAAATTAAACAAATGGTTGAAAAAACTGTACTTTTTCAGGAGCTTATATGTGAATGAGCTCCAGTCTTTTTGTCAGAGCAGCATTGAGCCTCTCTTGAGATCTCCATGCACTAATCCTCACTGATCTGCTGAGACTACATACTCCCGATGCTGATAATACTCTGGTTTTCTGCTCACCTGAACACTCACTATCCTCACACACGCTCTGGGCCTCACACACTCAGCTCTTTAACAGCAGCTTAGGAAAGTCAAACATTTTAATTCCTGGTTAAAGACACGCAGATCAACCATGAAAGAGTGAAGAGGAGGGAAATAGAGAAAGAGAGAGATACTCTTTCAGTCTCTGAGGAGCTCTTCTTTGGTTCTTCTGTCTTCTTGCTGTGTGGCCTGTGGAGAAAGCAAACACATGAATGAGAATGAGGCTCTTAAAGACTTGCATGCATTCATAAGCACACACAGATACACACAGATGGACACTGGAACGCTTCAAATGCTGAGGCTTTTTTTAGTTTTAACATTTTAGGATTAAATGCTTATAGAAATACTCATAAATGTTTTTCCAACAGAAGCATGCTTATTTTTAATTATTTGTTCTTTTCCTGTATTGAAAGGGATGTTATTGATGTTATTTGTCATGCTTCACAACAAACGTTTGTTCTTTTCGACTGCACACCACGGCACAGTTGGCACAGTTCATTTCAGTTCGGCCAGCTTGCTTTTCCAGAGGCTTTAGTGTCGCGTTACAGGTGGTGTGTTGTAATACCCATCATCATGATACGCCACCTCTTCCATGACATAATTAAGAGTGTGACAGGAAATCAGAATATAATGCGCTGAAGGACTGTTTGCCTCTTCGATTATATTTCCACAAGACGTTATTTGGTGAGAAGTTGAGCGGCTAAAAAGATCTTAATTTGCGTGGTTCAATGACGCAAGCAACCAGGACCAATCAACACTCACGTACGTCATGCTTGCTCAGCCAATCAAGAGAGCTGAACTGTGTCGTGCAGTGGAAAAGCGACATAACTCATTTAGAATAATCATTTAAAAAGTAAAAAAAATGTCTGCCTTTTGAAAATTATGTTTTCTAAACACTACATTCTTGGTCGTGCCTTCTATTGCATGAATTACTGCATCAATGCAGCATGAGCTGGAAGCAGTCAGCCTGTGGCACTGCTCAGGTGTAACGGATGCCGGTTTATTTTTCCTCTTCACAGTACACTAGAGGTTCTCTATAGTGTTCAGGTAAGAAGAGTTTGCTGGCCAATCAAGTGTAGTAACTTCATTGTCATTGAACCGCCTTTTACTACCTTACAGTCTAGGTCAGGGGTGTCAAACTCAGTTCCTGGAGGGCTCGGGCCCTGCACAGTTTACATCCAATCAGCATGGCAGACTTAACAAGCTACGTCAGGTGTATTTAGTTAAAGTTGGAGCTATACTGTGCAGGGCTGTGGCCCTCCAAGACTTGAGTTTGACAACCCAGATGCTGGAAAATCAGCATTTGCACTTTCACACAATCGGTGTATTGTGTGTTTATTTTCAATATTACTAAAACTTTCATCTCTGGTCAGCACATTAAGGGCAATGCTCTCGCACTGTGCTTTACTATTGTATCTGAGCAGTTGGTTGTGACTGATTATGATTGCATTCTTTTTTATTTTATTAAAAGTATGGTTGGAAAGTGATGTGAACATGCTACACTTTTGTAAAATGTTCTTTGGTGGTTCTTCAATGGTTTTTCACCAGTTCTTTGATGGTTATTTGCAGGTTTGATGGTGCAATATAGCACTTTGTCACTTTAAAGAACTTCTTAAGCTCTTTTTGGTTTTTCACCATTTCTTTGGATCTAGGCAGATTTGAAGGTGCTATATACCACTTTTCCACTTTAGAGAACCCTTAAAGTGTGAAATGGCACCCAAAAAGGTTCCCCTAAGATTATGAGCCAAAGAAATTTTGTTCTTTATGGAACCTTTTTACAGTGTAGTGGGTTCTTTTCTTCCACAGATTTATTTTGGATAATATTGCACCTAAAAACCAAACTGTTCAAACAGCAAATATCTGAAATCTATACGTTCATTATTTATTTTTAAAGGTCTGAAAATGTAATTGATTTGCATAGTTAAAGCTGCATTTTTATAAAAAGAAGCATTTTTTGCTACTCAGTTGTCAGCCAGTAAAACATTGTGCTACTACCGCAAACATTTTAGGATTTAATCCAAGAAATGGCATTTAACCAAAAATGTGTACATTTCTTAAAATGTAAATTTTTTTGAATCAAAGCATAAATGTAAACACCCATGACTTATTTGAATCACATGTTACTGGCAGAAGCACTCCATAGGCAATTGCTCATCTCAAAGTATCAAACGATGCGCTGAAGGCTTCTATCTGTGAAAAGAGCTCTGTCTTTTTTCTTTTGGATCTGAGTGTGGCTTTTTATATCACTGACCACAGCATTATGCTGGAAAGGTTCGGCAGTCAGGTGAACATCACTGTCAGTGCCATTGATTCTTTTCTGTTGTGTGGAGTACCTCAAGGGTCTGTTCTCATTCCTATTCTGTTTTTACTGTACATGCAGGCTCTGGGAGACATCATCAGTGGTTTTAAATGTGTATCATATTACGGTACTTATGTGCTGATGACATCCAGCTTTTCGATTCTTTTATTAATATAACATTTGCAATTATACACAGATATTTTTTACGATCTTAACTGGAAATGATGCATTGTTAGATTTTGTAGTGTTTTGGACTACAGTAATTCTCTGTTCACCATCTGTAATAATGAAGCGTCATCTTTTTTCTTTGAACTCAGTCCCGTCAGGTTCTGTGCAGTGTGAATATTAAAAATGCGAGCGATCTCCAGGAGCTTTTTTTTTTTTAAAAAAAGTGTGTGTAATGGAGATGTTAATGAGTGCTGTAAAGGCAGCGCAATGTTTCTCCTTCGTGCCCAGCAGGGGTTGGTCATAGCCTCTTCACGCTCTCTGAGGCTAATGGAAGTGTCTTTAGTGTCAGGTTAACGTGTAGCTAAACTGCCTGTTAAACATCCTTCAGGTTTACGCACATCTCGCAGAGAAAGAGATTTTTTGAATACTTCACACAGACCTTTCACTGGTTAACATTAGGTAACTAGCATGACCTGACAGTGGTGAGGATTTCACCCACATTCATTTGACTTGGTCAGTTCTAGGTACCTGGTTCACCTGGTTCTTATATTGCAAAATTTTGAATTACATGATAAAAATGTCATGAAACTATGGGAGCTACTAGGCACTTACTACCAACTACTGATATATTAGTTCAATTTATGAACATAAATCAAAAAAGTTTTCATTTATAAAGTATTTTATAAAATTCAAAATTACTACTGAATCATGTTTAATGGATTTTTTTCGGTGAAACAAAAACAAATATAACACTCAACTTTAAATTATTGAGACATATTATAACAACATTAAAAAAATATTAAATTACTATTTAAAACTCAAATGTGATTGGTACTGTTTGATTATTTTTTATTTCGTTTTCAACAAAATGTATAAACTTTTATATTATAATCACATCCTTAATTACATATTTAGTTTTTGTAATTTAATGTATTAGTTATTGAACTACTTAATTTATTTATTTGGTAATTGATTTAATTCAAATGCTATTAATTTTGTTTTTGTCATATAGTTTTTTAAACATATATATATATATATTCAACCCACTTTAGCAACTTTTACAAGCAGCATTTCAAAAGCTTTTGCAAATTCATGGTAGTTGTTGAGGATTAGAGTGTGTTTGAAGGTGGGTGTACACAATGCTATTGTGGCAGAGAGGGGGTTTGTGGGGTTGAAAGTGTGTCCCCTCTGTCATTGGCTCTGGGCCTAATGTCACATTATGCATCTCATTGTGCCTTTGTGATGCTGAGGGGTATAAATATGGCCCTCACTCACACTCTCACACACTCACTCCTCCTGCAAACATATGAGAACCGAGTATTCAGAGAAGCAAAAGTGGATTTCTTCTGCTAAAAACCTTCATTTTGAGATGGATTCAGATGCCAGCTCTACATGCAGTCGCTCCTCTTCACCAGATCTGGCTGTGGATTCCAGCTTTTTCTCTAACAAGATGTTTCAGTCATATGGAGAAACGCTGCAGTCCAAATCTGAGAAATCTACCAGCCGATCCCAGAGTGGAATCATCGAGAAGAACAGAGCTCGAACTGATCTCTCTAAAGACGACCTGCAAGATCTGCGCTTGAAAGTGAATAGCCGTGAGCGCAAACGCATGCATGATCTCAACCAGGCAATGGATGGGCTTCGAGAGGTCATGCCTTACGCCCAGGGCCCATCCGTTCGGAAGCTTTCCAAAATCTCCACCCTTCTCCTGGCCAGAAACTACATTCTGATGCTGTCCAGCTCTCTGGAGGAGATGAAGAAGCTTGTGGGAGATGTGTATGGAGCAAATGCACAAAACCATTCTGCAAGAAGAGCTTTACCACCAACTTCCGTTGCTCCAGCCTCCCAGCTGCCACTACTCTCTATTGCTCCCACACTGCATACGTTGGTGGCAACCAGCGCAACACCAAATGTTGGCCAAGCCCCTCACTCTCCTCCTTCAGCTGGATTCCTGGGATTCCCTGCTCATCCACTCCCTACACTACTGAAGGACCCTCTTCATCTCTCCAGCAGCTACAGGCATTTCCCTGGCATGCCTTGTCCCTGTTCTTTATGCCAGCCGCTCCCTGCTTCTACAGCCAGCTTACACAGCCTCTCCATGGGGAAGTGATTCAGGCAGGGCCCAGGCTTCAGGCTCAACTAGGCCAAAATGTAAACATTGACTCTAAAAATGTCGAGAAATGTTTCTAGATGTGTTGTAAATATTGTAAATATTGATTGTAAATTGTCTGTGCAGAATTACACCTGAGCTGTCTGCTGCTATTTTTATACTGAGGAATGTTTTAATGTTATAAGTGCTTTAGACACTTGCTTGTTCTCTGTAGCAAAATGGCAATGGAAATGTTGATTTGTTGGTTAAATTAAACATCTATAATTATGTTGAACAAACCACTCTGATTGATTTCTTTCTGTCCTTTAGCTCTTAATTTTAAGTACAGCTAGTAATTGAGAAAGGTTTTTTAATATAAAATGTGAAGTAGTGACTCATACTGACAAAGCTGCAATAGCAGCTCTATTTTTAATTTTACGCGATATGAAAGGTAACCAGAATTGGTAGGTACAAGTTTGTAAAATCATAACACTTATGTTCTACAAAATATATATAAAAATCATGCTTGCATATTTGTATTTTATTATAAAATTCCATCTCTCAAGTGTTTCAATTCATATTCTATGAGAAAAAAATAGATGACCATTTATTATATTATTATTAATAAATTAAGTAAAAAAGGTGAAGTAAAAAACATTTCTAGTTTTATTTATCTTAAATGTTTTCATATTTTCATGTTTAATTTTCTTAATAGTTAATAAATATTAACTAGTAAAAGTATATATACAAATTGGGAAATATATAAAATTCCCAAGGTAAAATGGACAAGGTAAATACGGTTATTAAAAAATGTCAAAAGGGCCTGAAATATAATAAAATCACATCTGTTCTGGGATCATGAGTGAGGAATCGTTCATGCCAGTGTAGTTTTTTATGATTTATCTGAATATTAAATGAGGCCATATGCTTTCACCTTGCACTATTACTTCAATATTGCCCACAACATGTTTATGTTTTTAGCATATGCTGCTAACAAACACAGGCATCGGTTTAGCCTGCTATAAAACCGAACCATCTGTACTGAGCTGAGTTAATGTATGGGAGAGAAAGGCAGCCAGACCGCTCGGAGCCCGGGGCCTACTCGCACCCATCAATCAGAGCTAGGGAGACGCAAGCTGTCGCCAGGTTGGCGCGTCAGCATTGTGCCATGCACGCAGGGGACGTTCAGCATCTCTTTTCATGTTGGCGCAGGAAGATTTGTCACTGTCCAATAAAGCTGTGATCATATTCAGGACGTCCTCACCAGGAGCCGTTTTCATAGGAAGCTCTGACAGCTGTGCTCAGCATCATTTGTTAACTAGAGAGATCAGGGAAGATGTTTAAAGCAATACTTTTTCATCTTAAGTGGTTTGCCCTAATGCCATACCATACACCTCTTTACTTTAATGATTTTAGTGATTCTCTGTGCTTGATTGGTTTTCCTCCGGGTACTCCTATTTCCCCCACAATCCCAAAAAACATCGGGCGATACAATAATCCTCACTGATTTTTAAGGAGATATAATCTGTTTAAAAGGGTATCTTAGAAGAAGGGTGTTGCACTTGCTATCAATGAACAAGCTATCAATGTGTGCTTGCAGCCACTAAATAATGATCAAATTCCACCGTTTGTTTCTCTATTTGTATCATGTTTCTTTATTTGCAACACTTTCTTTATTTGCAACATGTTTCTTTATTTGCAACACATTTCTCTATTTGTATCATGTATCTTGATTTGCAATGTGTTTCTCTTTTTGTTTCATGGTTTTTTATTTGCATCACAAATCTTTATTTGCAGTTTGTTTCTCTATTTGTATCTAACACATATCTATATTTGCAGTTTGTTTCTCTATTTATATCATGTTCCTTCATTTGCAACACGTTTCTCTATTTGTTTCATGTTTCTTTACTTGCAACAAGTTTCTCTATTTGCTGTTAGTTTCCCTATTTGCATTTTATTTCTCTATTTGCAACACGTTTCTTTATTTGCTACATGTTTCTCTATTTGTATCATGTTTCTTTACTTGCAACACATTTCTCTATTTGCAACACGTTTCTTTATTTGAGTCTTTATTTGCATCACCCATCCCTCAGTACTTGAATTTTGATACATCATTTTAATGCCAGATGTCAATATGCAACATTCTATACCTCCATTCGGTTTTGTACTTGCAATCTTTATTTGGGCAAAATCATTTGGCACATAGAGGGAAAGTCTTTTGAGTTTGGGACTGTATCAGAGTTAAATCAAGCGTGAAGAATACACATTTCTCTTCACAGGAATCCTGAGCCGACAAGCAAAAGATCAGAGGAAAGATGAGGAGAACTCTCTCTATCTCCCTCTGTCTCTCTCTCCCTCTTTCTCTCTGAGGACAAAAGCCCTCACTCTGGGCACAAAGTAAGGGTGCAGGGGGCAGCCTGTAACACACATCCCTCTCTCCCTTTGTGTGTGTTTTGTTTGAATTTGTGTTAAGGGTCCGGCTCGGCCTGCAGAGGGCCCTGACAGCCCAGAATCCAACACAAAGGCGCTTAGCTGCTTATTTATGAGTCATTGACAGCGCTAAAGAGCGACCAGAGCGCAGTCAGCTGGTGAACGTCCCAGCGGGGGGGAGCAGCTGCCCTCCGGCATGCACACGCAGAGATCTGATATTTTTTTATATTATCATTTATATATCAACGTTTATCAATTTAATTCAGTGTCAAAACCTATTTGATTGTTTAAGTTGAATTGACTAAAAGTCCATTCTGTCAAGATAAAATGATGAAATTTCACCCCATGTTAATTTAGCATCTCAAGATTTTCCCACAACAGCTCAGTGGGGTTTAGATCCATCGACCTGTCTGCTTTATTTCAGTCAAAATCCCTGCTGACCCTCTGTTTCAAACATTTTGGAGATTTGTTTGGTCGTTTTTCTGATTTTAAATGAGGGTACATGCAAATCTGTCTCTGGTTATGCTCGAAACGAAATGAAAATGTGTAAAACAGGTTTCTGAATCAGTTTTCTGCCAAAAATGGCTTTCAGAACAGGTTCTTACACTTGCATGTAAACACCTTCACTGCCAATTCTAGTGGTTTCTTCCTGTGAGAAATCTGGCAAACCTAAAGTCTCATGTAAATGTAGTTTTCAACGATGTCAGTACACTGACTTTTATGTAAATTCTCAAAATTGTTTTTTGTTGTAATATGTTTAATCCCAGAATTCTGCTTATTCTGTGCATGTAAGCACACTGAATCTCCGTATTGTGAAAATTCATTCATGAATCTCAGAGAAGATTAATCTGAGAACTTGAAAATGTGAATTAACTTTTTTATCCTAGACCATCAGCCTTCTAATTTAGCTATTGAAGAAATTTGATAAAGTAATGTAATTGAGCACTTTCCAAACCACACGAGTTGACAAATGTTTAACGCAAGAGTTTAATCCTGGAAAAATAATTTTTTAAATTAAATATACATATATAATTCTGATAACTTAAATTTCTTTCTCTATGTATATAAAATTTGTCAGTCAGTCAAATTTATTTATAATTTCTGTCAAGTTCCCATTTTCAACCCATTTATTATTTCATCTTTGTTCCTCCTGTTAATTTGGTTCATTTCAACTCTTTTATTTGCTGAACTTTTATATATTTCTGCTTTTCAAGATAATTTTTATATATATTTTTCAGACTCATAAACTTTTTTGTCCTAACTTTTTACTTTTTATCCAATTCTCTGAATGAAAGCTTAATACCTGTTCTGGATTTAAAGCAGAAGAGGCCTCTCCCTAGGCTCCTCACGCCCCTCTGTCCTGGGCACAGGTGGCACTTGGTATGTTCTTGGGAACTGAACACATTGTGCAGAAGAGCAGAGCAGAGATAATGAGGCACACACTCAAACGCTCTCTCAGACTGAAGCAGAGCTGGTGTTTGCTGACCGAGGGCAGATGGTGATGCTCCACAGAGAGAAAACAGCAGGGCACGCCTCTGTCTGAAAGCATTTGAGGGAAAGCAAGTGCGGGTGATCAATACACAAATGTTTGATTAAAATAGTAATTATGGTGGAAACTAGAACAAAAAAAAGTGCTTTAAAATAAAAACCATGATTGCAGTAAATTACACAAATCAAACAAACTTTAATCATCCACATCTACTCTTTCTGGAGCACAGCGTTGCCCCAGTTCACCACATATCTAATCAATACCCCTTCTGCACCCCACATTCATTCTGACAGAGTTAATCAGGGGATCCAAAGGTCCCAATTAGTGGGATTGAGAAGCATTTGGAGGGCATATTGTAAAACCTACACCCATATTGCACAGGGACTCTTCAATTAGAGAGAGGCAGCTCACACACCCTATGGCAATGATGACCTTGTGACATCCTGTTAACATCACTTCCTGTAAGACAGCCGCTTGCTGACAAGCACAACACAGCTGGGGTCCCTGATGGTCATATGTGCCTGTGAGTGTGATGTGAGAGCCCCGGGGCCTCAGGTGTGGGTTTAAATGCTCCCATTATGATTTGATCCATATGGCCTGATCTGAATTCTAATGAGGTGATAAACTGCTTGTGTCACTTCCATTAGGAGCAAATTTCTTTGTGATTGTGTGAAACAGAGTGACGAGATGAGCTCTCTCCCATGAGACATAACACCACTTAATGCTGATTTCAGTCTGCTACAATAAGAAACAATGGAAATCCTTATCTCACGTGTAAAATGGTGGGGCTTTCTTGTGCTCCTTTTTTTAGCATTGGTATTGGTTTTTGAAATCCACATTTCACAACATGACGTTTTCATAACACTTTTATTGTGTTTTTTGTGCAAATATATATATATATATATATATTATTACAGTATTAAGAAATAACAATGCTATGTGTGTTTACATCTGTTATAGCTATTTGTCGACCTCTGCTGGCTGCCTGTGGCTCACTGCATTTACTAACATTTCTCTGCGTTTTCAGTTAAAACATATTTTTCTCAAATTATTCCCCCATTATTTAATGCTATAACCTAGTAACGTCGATTTATTGTTAACAAACCATTACATTTATTTATGTTTATTTTAGTTATTTCTTTTTTTTTTCGACGCACAGATGAAGTCAGTCTTTAGGCCATATTGATGACGTCATGCGCTGAAGATGGCAGACGGGTGAGTTTGCAGCTCATGGTTATTTCGTTTATTGTTTTAAACCTCGATTTAGATGTCGAATTCTCACAAAGACGTAATAACAATAGTTATTTTGGGAAAATCTTACTTAAGATGATGCTAAATGTCGTTTGAATTTGAGGTTTAATCGTTGAAGGTGAAGGAGGAAGTCGGGCTGGTTTGTTTACAAAATTTCACACAGTCATGAAACGAAAACAGGCCACGTTCTGATCATTTTATTTAAATTGTCTCATTATAAAACATTCTTTGGTTGTGTCTAAAATAGTAAATTTATATAATGTCATGATCGAATATTAAACTGAACGAAACTTCGGATCGAACCGCTGTTTCTTAACAGTGAGCTGAAGTGATAAAACGATTTGTCATTGACCATAATGATTTAAAACTGATGCACTGTGCCAGTTATGCATGTGATTTTAAATATTATGTTTTCCAATTGTAGTTTTGAATTAACTTTAAATGTATTCATCGATTTGCTTTACATGGATATTACACGTTACTGAAAATCTGTGGTTACCTTTTTTTTAGAAATAATAGTTATACAATTGTCCACAAAGGTGAACATTGCATTGCATCGAGCAAATAAACAGTCTTTGTGTCCTGAAAAATGAAAATAAATATTAAAAATCAAAGCTTCCTTTAGGAAAACAATAGAATGATAAAAAGCCCTGCTTTCGAAGACCATTCATATTTTTTTAAAATTTTGTTTAACTTATGAATGACTTATTATATTCTTTTTTTTTTTTTTTTTAATCTTAGGGAAGGTGGATGGTGGGGAGGCTGGCTCACACAGAGCTTCCAGACCGTTAAAGACAAGGTGAGACAAACCTCAATTCTTAGTCTTTATCGCAAAGTTGATCTTTACTTCAAAACTATTGCATTTAAGGGATAGAGCTGTTTATATTGAGTTTTTGTATGAAAATTTTCCACCTCAGTCAGGTTTCATGTTTATAATAAAGAAACGTTTTTTTCTTTATTAAAAATACAATTTTCCAGGCCCGCTTTAATATCTGGACAATAACAGTATTTAAATTGAGTAAATTGAACGTCTGAAAATGAATATTGCTTACTCCTAACAATTTATAAAAGAATAACATACTTGTGATATGGTAAAAACGATCATTATTTATATGTCTGGGCCACTCAAAAGTCGGATTTTATTTTTGTGACTATCCTATTGCTCCTCTGTTTTGGGTTATTGTTATGTTGCATCATCCACCTTCTACACAGACTTTCTCACATTATCCTTAGGAATTTGACTGATATACTTGGAAATTCACCCCTCAGTGCCTGCAAACTGTCAGGCCCAGATGCAGCAAAACTGTCCCAAATCATGATGTTTCCTCTAATCTTTACAGTAGCAATTATTTATTGTAATGATATGACCTGCTCGTTTGATACCAGAAGTAGTACTGTGTTTTTTTCCCAAATAGTTTCTTAGTTTCATCAGCTCAAAAAATAGTCTACTGTAGAGTGTCAATGTGCTCTTTTGCAAACTTCTGGCATGCAGCAATGGACCGCCATGGATCCCCTGCTTGTTCTATTCACAAGTTCCAGTGATGTCTTCAAGAAGTTGTTTTACATCAGTAGCATCAGTCCCACTTTATGAAAGTTTGGAAATGAAAATGTAGATTTTCCTCAAACCACTTTTGTGCTTCATAAAAAAACTCAAATGATGGAAATACAGCATTTTTTGGGAGATAAAAAACCTGACAAACATGTTTACATAATATTTTTTTTTCAAACAGTCAGCGGAAGCTTACGAGTTTATCAAACGGGACTTGACAGAATTCAGCAGCGTAGTCCAACATGACACCACATGCTCCGTCGTTGCAACTGCCAATGCCATTAAGAGCAAACTGGCGGTAAGTTAATAGTTTTATAATACTAGATGACACCAAAGTGACGCCAAAGTAACATGTTTTTCTTGTGTTTCAACCTCTTTTTATGTTTAGGTTGAAGGTTCTTCGGAGACCACAGAAAAGGTGAAGAAGGGGATTTCAAATATCCTTGGTGTGATCACAGACACTTTAGCTCCACCCCCTGACAAAACCATTGACTGTGATGTCATCACACTGATGGCAACACCCACAGGCACAACAGAGGTCTATGACAGCGGCAAGGTCAGTCCCGTTCAATTGAACCACTGGAATTATAATTTCTGAGAAAAAAAAAAAAAAAAAACAATTAAAACTATAGACATATTTTTATATTTTGTCAATTATTTTTTTTCCATCATCATTAAGCACATCCAGCTGATTATTTATAAGATAATGGTCAATGTGAATGGATGGTGCATTAGGTGCGTTAGTATTTTTTTATCACTTTGACAGGCTGTTTTTAAGGACTTTAGTTTTAAAGTTAGTTGTATAAAGTTATTTTTTTTTACCCAGAATTTGATCTAATGAACCCTGTGATATGTTCCAATAGACCTCTGTGAATATGAGATTAGTTCATAATTATGTTTAAATAATGGATGAATTCTTTTTGTAGTAATTTTCTGAGAAATGGAGTAAATAGTTGAATGAAGAATCATTTAATAATTAAAAATTATATATAAATGATTTGCCAAAAAGGTTGCGTAACTTTTTATCGAGAACATTAGGGTGAATTTATTCGACATGCACTCTAGTGTTAACACATTCAATTAAGGCTATTTGCATGTAATTGATTACATTTCCTGTGCTGTATTTTCCTTCAGGCTCGACTCTACAGTCTTCAAGCAGACCCTGCAACATACTGCAATGAGCCTGACGGTATATAGTTTCCTGTTGTTGTCTTTTATATCGTCCTGTGGTGAGCGTTTCATGGGTTTAATCTACTGTTTAATTTCTAGGTCCTCCACAAGAGTTTGACTCCTGGCTTTCCAGTTTCAGTCTGGATGATAGGAAAGCGGAGATCTCTGAATTGCTGGTCAACAGTCCTGCCATCAGAGCACTCTACACTAAAATGGTACAGAGCAAACTTTTCCCCCAAAACTTAAATATATATATATATATATATATATATATATATATATATATATATATATATATATATATATATATATATATATATCTATCCTTTAGTTTAGTCTTGTGTTTGTTTATGCATATTATTTTTGTCCATCCTCTGAACACAACTGAAGATGAATCGAGTTTTACACTTCTGGTGTGGTTTGTTCATGTCGTAAAATAATACATTTGGTCTGCTTCATGTTCTCTTTTAGCACTGTGAATGGGACGTTACGCAAAGCGCAGGAAGATAGCGTAAATGGGCTCGACCCCCCCTTTTACAGCTTTTCTTAAGGAGTTTTTTTTTTTTGCTGAAATCATGTCCCTTAAGCAAGAAAAGAAGACTATGAACGTAGCTGAAGATTTGGACAAGATTTTTTCCATATTTCAATTATTGTGCCAAATTGTGCCAAACTGTGCCAACATGGATTACGCCTGAACTTTGTTCAATCAAAACCTGTACAGAATATTAGTTTCTTGTAGTATGGACACCAAACTTGCTACAGATGTCCTTCACATGTAGTGGTTACAATTGATTGTGTTTATTTGCTTCGTTATAAGTAAAATAAGGAGATATTGGAGGAAACATGTAGGTTTTTTTAGGCGGAGTTCATTTTTTGGCCATTCCAACATCATTTACTCTTACTCAGTGTTCTTGACTGTCAAATTAACTCATCCACACCACTCCCCAAGAACCCATCTTCATTTTGATACCAAGATTTGCAGTTTAGACCTTGTAAAAGCTGAGAAATGCCTTAAAAAGTAAAAGTATAGGATTTTCGGAAAATAGGCCTCAGGGCTTAAGAGGTTAACTAGTGAACCTAAAGCTCTTGATTTGATGCCTTGTAACAAGCTGTTGACGTCAATGTAACAATTCTTTTAAGGATCATTAAACTGGTTAGATCCAAAGATTTTAATTAGTAATTGATGAGAAATCTCCTTTTACTGTTTTTGTGTGGCAGGTGCCGGCAGCAGTGGCTCATGTGGAATTCTGGCAGCGTTACTTCTATAAGGTGTTCCAGTTGGAGCAGGTACTTTACTGCAGGTCTATGTAATACGCATTAGAAATCAGGTTAATGAGCTTATCAAACTCTCTAGGGTTCAGACAAACAAATAACATTGGGACAGCAGGAGGAAACACATCACACTTAACAGACCAACTGGCTCTTTATTCCTCTTTCATTTATTCCTTTCAGGAGTGGTTTTAAGCAGATTCTCACAACCAAGTATGTCTCACATGGCTGGGGCAATCACGCCAACATGGCTGGTTAAAGAAATATTTCCGGCCAATGCAAGTCTATGGGTGAAAGCAGAACTTACAAATGATTTTCTCTGAAATTAAGTTATATAAACAAATTGTTTTTCAGGTCGCCAATCCATCGCAGGGCAACATTTATTTTATTCCACAATTTAGATTATTCAATTAACCTAACCGCATGTTTTTTGGGATTGTGGGGAAACCGGAGTACCCGGAGGAAACCCACGCAAGCATTCCAGGAATGTCACAGGCGGGCCTCGAACCGGCAACTGGCCACAGCTTAAAATTAGCCCAACAGCAGTAGGCCATGTCACATCGTTCATATTTCTTTACAGTCTTTGGTCACAACATCGTAGCTCCATCTGTTGGTCAAAAGATTTCCTTTAGGTTTCAGTTTAGGTTAAGTTTTTTTATAAGAAGAATGCCAATATAAAATTGTTGACCCATCGTATATGACTCAGCTTTTACTGTCTTCAATGTTTGTGTCGGATTGCTAGCAATTGTTTCTATTTATAGTTTCAAACAATGTAGTTAAAAATGTGTTCAAGGTTAGTTTATAATATTTGGATGGTTATGCTAAAAGTGTAATGTTGAATACATAATATATCTGGAAGTTTAAAGTACTGCATTCTTACTGACCCATTAGATCATCTTCAAATATGTTGTGTGCAACGGTGTAAAGAGTACTGAAATATAATACTCAAGTAAAAGTACCTTGCCAAAGAAAGTAGATTAAAAGTGTCTGTTCTAAATACAACTCAAGCTACGAGTAAAAAATAGCTCTTCTAAAACTCTTCCAGAGTAGGGAGTATCACATCAGAGCCATTTTCTTAAGGGTTTTTCTAAAGATAGAAATAGAGAAGAAACAGAAAGAACAAGAGGGCGAGAGAGAAGGAAAAGAGATGGTGAGGAAAAAAGGAAAGCATGAATAAAAAGACAGATAGATAGCATTAAGAGAATGAGAGCGAGCTGGAGGTAAAATAGAAGAGAGAAAAAAGAAAGGAGAGAGGGAAGGAAAAGAGATGTAAGGGAAAAAAGGAAGGCATGAATAATAGACAGATAGCATTAAGAGAATGAGAGCGAGCTGGAGGTAAAAGTGAAGAGAGAAAAAAGAAAGGAGAGAGAGAAAGAGATGGGAAATAGAAGAGTGAAAGAAAGATTGAAAAGAGAGAGAGAGAGACAGGAGTGAGGGCACAAAATATTTAAATACAGGAGAATGAAATAGAGAGAGAGTGAAAGGAAAGAGAAAAATAAAAATAGAAAAGACAAAGGGAGAGAGAAAGAGAGGGAAAAAGAGAGGAGCAAGAGCGAAATAGAGAGAACAAGAAAGAGAGACATGGTATAGAGAGTGCAAAACAGTAGAAAGACAGAAAAAATTTCTTAATTAAACATGCAACTATTTTCCTGGAGGTTGGCAAGATTTCTACTGATTTTATTGATTTGACGGTATTGTATTGAGTATATTCGCTAGATCTCATTTTGGGTGACCTTTTCTTTATATGCATTTTGAGTGGAAAGGATAAGTACCAATCTCTGGAGTTAAGTTGAAAAAGTAGTGCAGTAAAAGGACAGATACAGAACTAAAAATGTACTCAAGTAAAAGTACAAAATAGTTAAAAAGTATAAAAATGTTAAATACGTTTATATCTGTGTGATTGTCTGATAGTAAACATTTAATTATAATTAAATGTGTACATTTTAATTTAATTTATAGCGTGAAGTAGTTTGTCACAAGTAATTTTTTTCCCTTTGAATGCTGTTCAACATAATGAAGAATGTCATTCTGAATCCGACGCCTGACTTTGTTTACTCACAGGAAGAGGCCAGGAGGGTAGCGCTGAAGCAGAGGGCGGAGCAGTCGGCTCATTCAGAGAGTCTTGGGTGGGAGGAGGAAGATGAAGAAGGTTTGACTTATGCTTTAAAATATGTTTCACTTGTTTATAATCTACAGTAACCTGAAGGTAAAATTGACCTTCTTGATTCTCTCTCCGCATTGACTGATGTGAGCTCCTTGCTTTACAGTGTTAGCGATATTAGAGGGAAGCTAACTGCAAGTAAAAAAAGATCTTGCTCTCTGTAGGTGATTTCCTTGGGGCCACATCTTCATCCTTTTTGGATTTCACACCTCCTGTAGAAGAAGCTGTGGTCCCTGTGGTGACAGTAGAGACCCCCGAAAGTTCCTCACCTCCTCAGGTGGTGTCCAACTCCTCAAGCTGCAAACCCTCTGACATGACTCCCTCTGGAAGCAGTGAGAGTGTAAGCTTCCCTACCCAGATTGAGCTTCAAGGGAACTCTGTTTGTGTCAGAGTCAGCCAGCCATCGCCCGGTGCAGATGAGTACTCTCAGAAACTCTCTGAGGCTGATCTGAAAGAAAGAATTCCAGAGGAACAGAGTTTATTGCAACAGGAGACCACAAGAGAGGACATCACAACACAAGACCTTCGTGTGTTTGAGCTTAACTCAGACAGCGGTAAATCTACACCTTCCAACAATGGCAAGAAAGGTGAGGGAAACTGAATTTCTGCCTGTTCACATATTGTGCGTAAAAATGCGTGGTAAATCCAAGGTACATGTATTGTTGTTTTTTTTTTTTATCTAAAAATCTTGGGTGGTCACACTCCAGAGCTGTCTCTCATTGATAAGCAACCAGCGCTCTGCAATAAAACTTCAGTATTGGTTTCCTACCACCAGTTGTCAAAGATCCAAGCTTATTTTTTTTACAAGGAATACATCTCTGAAGTGAGCCACATGTGCAGAAGAGTTTAGGACACTAATGCAAATTTGCTTGTAAGCGATCATACGCACCGTTTGTAGAGAGATGTTTGTGGATGTAATGTCGGAGCCAGGAGTAGTGGAACCTTTGCAGAATTTATTAGGAATAAAAGAGTGTCGAGGAGAAACTACATTTGTGTGCACCTCTCTGCACATCTTCCATGGGAGCACAGCCATCTTCATCAAGCTTTAACTGTGCACAACAATATGAAACGCTGAATCATGCGACAGATAACGTAGACTGCAGTACACATATTAAAATAGCCCGTGTGGGATGTACAAAGATCATAATTGACCTTTTTAGAATGGCATGTAAACATCTGATACAGGTCACAAATGCAGTCTTAGCTTAACCTTAGATCAGGGGTGCTCAGACTTTTTCAGCTTGCGAGCTACTTTTAAAATGACCAAGTCAAAGTGATCTACTCTCTACAAAAATGTAAAACATCAATCAACAATCAACTTTATTGAGAATTGACAAAACACACATAATATATAATTATTTACATTTTTTGTAATAATCTGAGTTTAATTTGATGACTTGCACTGAATTGAATCATTAGAACAGTTGTGTGTGACCTGAATTTGGTGATAATAGAGTGATTTTTATGGGAGCAATTGAGCTTTGATCCAAATAATCAAGAATAAAAATGATACTCTAATGAATATTTCAATATTTATTGAAACTGAGTCGTGCAGTACAATATGCAGGTGAGGAGTGGCGTGTTGCTTGATTTTGGTGGTAATAGAACAATTTAGAATGAAGTTATGAAGCATATTCTGGGTAAAACATATTTTGGATTTGGTGATTTGCAGACGGTCCCTAAGCGATTCCATGTCAGCTGGTAGCTCATAGGCGGTAATGTGTTTCTGTGAATGCCGAGGGAAACTTGTTTTGATAAAAAACATTTTGTAGTTTGTCCGCTACATAACACAGATTAAAAATGTGTTATTTGTTTACTAAGAACATTCTGGCCTCGAGGTATTGAGCAGAGAAAACCGAATCCGTGAATCTGCAGCTAACTTTACTGAACTGTGACGGGATGAATGATCGACTGATATTGTTTCAATTTCACGCCACGATTGACTAGTAGCTCCTCTGCGATTGACCGGTCGATCGCGATCGACGTAATGAGCACCTCTGCCTTAGACTAATGGCCTATATACACCGGTCCGAATTGAGATTCTCGAGTTCCCAGTCCTAAGATGGCATTTGTGGTACAACAGATGCACTCTGCACCACACAGGGAAACAGGATAGAAGAACACATCGGTAAAATCAAGGATGTTGAGCAGTTTATACTGTTGGTGGCTGATCACTGTTTGACTAAAATGTGGTGCTAAAGTGTTGTGTACACTCTGTGTTAACCTGCAGGTTCAAGTACAGATGTAAGTGAGGACTGGGAGAAGGATTTCGATCTGGATATGACCGAAGAGGAGGTTCAGCTGGCTTTATCAAAAGTGGACGCTACAGAAGAGGTATGTTCTTCAGTTATTAAATACATAGTCTGTGTTTAAGATAAAAAACTGCTGTGTTTACTAAAGACTAGTTTTGTGACCCGCAAATAAAAGTAAACACTGTTAGACACTACTTTTGTCATATTTCCCCTACGAATATAGTTGAAACTCAGTCGCATCACAATATTCATGCTGAGATTAATTTGTTACTTTTTTTTTTTTTGCAGTATATGGCATCATGTTAATTTAATGTTAATGTGATGCAACAAAAATAATAAACCACAGTCTGTTTTTCCTTTTAGAGATAACTAACTGTACTGTAATGGCTATAAATAAACTGTGATTGCTAAGATAGCAAGTTTTTTTAAAGGTAGTTTGAAGTGCGCATGTCAATATTCTGTCGCCGCTTCAGTATTAAAGGGTTATTTACTCTCAATACACTAGATTATAGTTAGATTCAGGGGTGTTTTATGTAATATTTACTAGGAAACAATTATCCTTTACAAGCAAACATTGAAGGAAACATTAACACTGCCACAACCGATGAAATCAAATGCTCTCATACATATCAAAGTAGACCCTAGCCTTCTTAGCTTTAAATTCCATTTGTTCCAACGATGGTTGGTTATATCAGTTTCAATAGTTAGTTAAAAAAATATTGTGATGCACATCGTATCGTAGACATAATAACGAGGTATGTGTAATATCTATAGCAGAGTGCATCATTAGTTAGGTTACATTTATATACTAGTTTGTTCTTAATTACAATATCTACGATTACATATGATCTCCTGGACCATTTAATCAATTTAATTTAACTTATTTCTGGAGGTTACTAAACATGGTTGGAGAAAAATATAGCACCAATATGATAAACAATTTATTCCTTTGAGATTGTGTAGCCATCTCAATGTTGTAGTATATTAGCTTTTTACTGTTTTGTCTATTCCTCAGTTGGAAGAGGAGGACTGGGAGAACTGGGAGTGAGAGTCTGGTGGAGAGAAATCTGGCTCGAGATCCATGCAAGTCGTTTGCTGCTCCCAAAGTGAATCATGCTTAATGTAATCTTTGGTCACACACACACTCACTCTCTCGTTCAAGAACCCCAGAGAGACTTCCCTGAAGTTTCCCTTTCCCTTCCACTTCCATGAGCGTGTTCTCTGATCATTGGGGATCTGATCTGTCCTCACAATGACTGCATACGACACCAAGGCTGTTGAAATAAACACAGCCATGAAACAGGCCACCGTGTGACAGCGCTCAAGCCTGGCATTCAGGATGCACTTTATTATAACTTCTTTGGGATTGAAGGACAGTGCAAATTAGGGGCCCTTGTTTAACTGGAGCTGTAAAGGTGTCATTCTTTCAGAATTTGAGCATTACCTTCAGATATAAATGTGTATATGCATAACTTATGGTTGTTTTGTTTTTCAAATAGTTCTTTGGTTTCATTTTCTTGAGGTATGCTTAACTCTACAATTAAAATTCTTGATTTAATTTACTCTTCCTTCACTTGTTTTAATCCTTTTAGAGTTTAACACATTATACAATTTTTCCTGAGGAAAAAAAAAACAGTAGCCACTTCCTTGGTATTTGTTTATGGAAGCCAATTCCTGTCAGGTGAACCACTCTTCAAAGGCTTGATTTCGAAAATAATGGAAGAGATATTTCATTTCCTGTAAGTTAGCTGCTTATGAAATATGAACATGTTGAATCAAATGTGAGATATTCTAGCATTGAGAGCAAAAGTGGAGACATGCTCCTTTTTCTCGACTGATGCTCCAAGACTTTGCTCAATATTGTGTGGAATGATTAAAATTGTCATGCAAAATAAAAAAAGAAACTTTTTCAAATAATATATTTTTCTTCATGTTGTTTTAAGCTTTATTCTCCTTTCCTCACCAATCCTCATATCAAATAAAGGATGTGGGTTTCCCTTCACAAAAATATCTCCATTAGCTTTAACTGTGGGCATTAGTTAACCTCGTTCTTTTACAGTGTTTACATAAAAAAATCGTGTTTTTCACCTACTGCTGGAGCAATGGACTTAATCTGTGTCCATGCCCTGATCTCTAATTGTGCTTTAGAAGTTCAGCTCGGCTCAGTTCGGCTTTTCCGCAGACTTTAGTGTCATGTCAGCGGGGTTGTGTTGTAATAGCCAATGTCAGAGTTTTTTTGCGCCACCCCTTCCATGACATGAGTAAATAAACAGTGTGACATGAGATCAGGAAATATTTGGAAAGCATCAATGGATCCTGAACGCGCCTGGGATTATGGGTGTTTTACCTGGCTTTTGTTACCGAATTAATACATTATCATGTTTATATTTAAGACTCAAGAGGACACAGGTTTTTTATTGATGCATTAGGATAAAGAGAAAAGCATTTTGGTCACCGAGAGCCGTTAGAGCAGCTCTCCCTCCTGTTGTCTGTTACATCGTCCAGAGAGAGAGAACTCTAAGAATCATGGGAGACTGCTTATATGGGGTCTTCCTACAGGAAGCATATCAGTCTCAGAGACACACCAGCACATCATATTTTTGAACTGAATAACATTATTATTATCAGATTATATGCAATGTTTTCTTTCACACTTTCAACAACGAGTTATTTGGTGTGAATTTGCAAGCGCCGAAAAAAGAAGTCTCCACTATGTCTCTGTTCAAAGACGCAATCAGCCAGCACTCACGTACATCAAGCCTGCTCACCCAGTTCCTGCTCGGCCAGTTCCACGCTATGGAAAAGCCATTAAATCTGCACTGAACTGCACTGTGTCATGCAGTAAAAAAAAGCGCCATAACTGGCTAGCATTTACATAAAATAATAACCACAACACTCTTTTTGAAACCATCAAAATGTCTTTTTTTTTTTTTTTTGTTTTAACTATCCGGTATCTGCTGAAAAGTTAGAATTTAGTGATGCATTTCTTCCTAATAGAGGAATGTTTGTACTGTGCTGCCAACACAGACATAGCTGCAGTTTTCTTGCAGAAAGTTTTTAGTTAAACCCGGAAATAAAAACCTGATCCAGTAGCTGCCAATGGTTCAGTTTGTTCAGTTTGCTCACCTGTTTCAGGTGGTAGCAGTAGTCTTGGTGGACAGGTAGGGTGAATGTGGGCCAGACTTTTTTTTTAGGAACAAATCCTAGGTATAATACCACCATTAATATTCTAAAATTTATTTTGTGTTTTGAATAAAGTCCTATTCAGTAGCCGTTCCACTACTTCATTTGAAAATTCTTGCTATAATTAATGAGAACACTGATGCGTCTGTGTGGAAGGAAAGCGATTCCAATCTAAAATTAGGTCCATCTTTAAGATTAACCTCATTTGAAATATTCCATGATAAAGCGGGAACCTTTCAGATGTTATCAAAGCAGCGGAGACTGATTTGATTTCAATTAAACTGAGAATGAGATTTCATGTGTTTCTTTTGAACAGCAGAGGGCAGCCTCGAGACAAACCATTTGCACTTGTTTGTGGTACTATGGCTGCAACAACAAGAAAAAAATAATTTGTGTTCCAAGACTTTAGCTTTAGCAAGACATTTTAGAGTTTTATTAGAGATTAATTAATTGGGATTTTGATTGATTAACTCTTTGGAGTGTGTGTGGTCTTTAGACTGCAGACCTCTGCAAGGAGTTCCCTTTGTTTTTCAGCCAATTCAAAGATCTTTTGTTTATCCGTCTAGTTTTCACAGGCATCTTTATTGTGAATAGATTTGTTATGCAAACAAGAATTCAGTGATCTTGAAATAAAGAAAAATAAAAAAATTACTTAAATCCCCCCACAACATTTGAATAATTAATTGAATTCAGCAAATCAAATTAAATGTATCTATATAGAGCTGGACCTTAACTTTAACTAAATTACAAAATAAGTGTGGGAACCCTGGTTTTTCGTTCACTGTCTAGTGTGGTCTCCCTCCAGGTGGCCAATGCTCTAATCAAAAAGAAAAGGAAGAAGACGCCCCAGACTTGGAGGCACTGTATAGTCAGAGACTGGGAGAACGGTTGCCATAGAAACACTGCTGCTCATCTCTGTGTGCTTCTGCATCATCTGTATTCCTCAGACAGACTGTTGAATTGAGCCGTGTCCTCCTGTTCTCTGCTCTGTCACTAATAGATTTTTGTTGTCTAATATGGCGAGTGCTCAGTATCTTTTCACAAAACTAGCTTTCACAATTCTATACTATGATTAGTCTGTGTCTGTGAATTGAAATCTCATTTATTTGTCGCTTTATTTTGTCGAACATAAACCTTTATACCTACTTGGTATATGTATACATATTTTTTTGTTGGAGAGGTGAAATTGGTCGCTGCACTGCGTCACTCCTTTGTTTACAAACAGCAAGCATAAGGGTGGGGGACTATTTTGGTGTTAATGGGCTATCGTGGCTTACATGCTTATAATATACATGCTTCAGTTTATATAGTGCTTTTCAAAGAGGCTTTGCAATTTTCAGAACATTATTCATTCCTTCCACATTCACATACTGGTGCTGATGAGCAAACACACCTAACAGTCACACACATCCATACAGGGCAATGTGGGTGAAGTGGTGGGGATCGAACCAACAACCTTCTGGTTATAGGACGATCAACTCTACCACTGCACAACTTACAGCCCCATATGATCACAGAAAGATTGCCTGTGTTTTTACAGACTGCAATATTAATTTTGTCTGCAAGCAGCTATCAAAGGGCTCAAGCATCTCTTGCACCATTACCCCTTTAACAATTTGTTGCACTATTTACAAAAAATGTCTGAAATTTGCACATGTAGTTCAGTGACAGGCTGATATTACATTATAAAACAGCAGAAAATGGGATATCCCATGTGGCCACTATGTGACGCTATAACTGACACAGTAAGTTGCTATATAGATGTTCACACACCGCGTCTTAATACTTGCCAAGTTTGATCCCACTTTTAACACCCTTCATGGCAAACTTTGAAATTCAACTTCCTGTTTATGCCAAAATTTAGATTGTGTCAGAAAAGCTCAATTTAGAAAAGCACAAAGTCAGAAAAGCTCAATTTAATATCAAATTTGCCTTTAGATTAGATTGATGGAGTCGAACAGATGAAATTTCTAGATGGAGTTTGGTAAAGTAAGACATGCGCGAAATTGGCCATTTTTTTGGGCCTGTCAATTTCGGAAATGTGATCCATATTACATATGTTTATGTCTTGGTGCACTACACGTCTAGTATAGACTCATTTTGCCACACCCGTTTTTTTAACACAAATCAGATGAATATTTTCAGTAGTTCTGATGTATCTGGAAATTCTTTTCGAGCGAGTGTCTTACATTTCCTCATGTTACCCTGTGTTTCTTTCATTGTAAAGCATCCAAATGTTCAGAATTTCTGCCAGGGCATGTCACAAACTGACATTCCACATGTTTGTGTGCACTTTTGTCACCTTTCTCTCCATCTTAGTCACTTTAAAGTTGTAATGACTGGCATATTAGTGTCAGATATTTATTATTCCACAATATCCCTTCTTTCCTCATCCAAAAGCATGAATGAGAGTACAGGAATGTTGCCAGAGGCGATGGAACCATGCTTGACACCGAGGAATCCTGGGAATGTTTCCTCTAATCAGTTGAGAATGGCAAACAAAGAGTCTCTTTTCCTCTCTTCTTAAGCCCAGAGGGCAGAAACACCATCTTTCCAGGATTTTTGTGGCTATTGTGTGGGTATGTTGGAAAGAGGAGAATATGTTTTGGAAGTTTTAGCTGGTTTGAAGCAGATGAAGATGGAGTTGATCCTCAAAGCTAGATTGTTTCGAGAAATCTGCGAGTCTAGAATCCTTTTAATTCAGGATCTTTCCAATACTGAGAAAAAGCTCCTAGTTGTTACACAGATCAGATTGTACTTGCACCAGCTTAAAATGGGAAAACTAATGAAATCACATTTTGTTTGCTTTTTGAAGAATTTAGCACACCAGACCAGGTCCAGACGATATTAAAATTTTGCCTTTATCTTCTATTTTTATTCAGCTTTGTTGTTTTTATTTTGTGAAACACTGTGTAAGACAGGACGTTTGCTCCCCCAGACCTTGCAATGCATCATCAGATCCACCTAACCCCTCAACAAATTCAATTCAATCATACCTTTGTTTGTCAAACACTGTTACATGCAGTGAAATAGGACCCCTCTGGCCACAGACAGGATGGGGACGGACAGAGATTATTTTGAGAAAGAAAGAGAGAGTATACATTAGGTAGGGTAGCTCAAAAAGAGCCTTTTCCGCACTGTCCTTCAAAGGGCAGTGTGGAGCAGGTTAAAAAAGCCATTGCAACCAAGCACATATAGACAGGAAAAAACATTGCAGGATGGGGTAGGGTCAAGGAAAGTGGTGGGACCGCTGCAGTTCGCAGCCAACATTTTCCTGCTGCCATTAACGGCGCTGTACTCATGGCCTGCTCAGAATACAGCAGTGGAGAGAAGCAGGTGGAGGTGTTGAGGAATGCGGGGATTGCAGAGAGAGTCTCCTTATCAGGCACTCACGGGTGAATGTTTTGACTCCTTCATCCCAAAGGAAGGAGTAACACCCCTTTGCTGCAAAGCATCCCCAATGACGTATGTTTCCACCTCCATGTTTCACTCTTTGTTTAGGGTTTTTGGAATAATGTTTTATTTACTGCCTTCTCATTGAGTGGTCTGACCATTGTTCTGTAGCTCATCTTATTCTCGAGCAGGTCTACAGTTTTGTCTCTGGTGTCTTGTTGCTAGTAGAGGTATGTTTTTGTGCAAATTATGAGTTGAAGTGGGCGATTTAATCCAATGTATGGAGGGATGATAGGAGTGTTATTAAATGCAAGTTTTTGATCAATGGAAGCGAGACTTCTTGCATGGTTGCTATGTGATGAAATACATTTTTTTAAATAATAAAATGTAACTTTCTGTATTTTTTTTTATTTTGTACCTTGTATTGATTGTTTTATTTCCACCACTGCAAGTACAATACTGGAAATCACTGAGAGTGGCCTCTTTCTCGAGTGCAGTCTGCGTTGAGTTCAGTTATATGGATCTGTAGGTTAATATGGTTCACAATATAGTGTACATTTGTTTGTGATTTAGCTATAAAAGTATAATTTTGAAGGAGGAGTACAGTCCATCAGCATTTTAAAGGTAGTGCATTATTCAGGCTGTCGTTACTTTTCATTATGTTCAATAATCTGATGGAAACACTGCACTAAAGCAATGATGGTTTATGATTGTCCTCAGCAAGTCCTTCATAAAAACTTCTTCCATGATTATACAATACAGCCGAGACCACACAGACACACATAAGTCTTAGTGTATGTAAGTCCCCAGGGAATGTCACGGCACTCGTTTATCTCCTCTATCGCTTTGTGGAGAGAGTCTGGGAGATAATGAAAGCATGTCTGTGAATATGATGGATGATGAGAAGAAATGTGAAATCTGAGCATGTTCTGCACATTCTCTTGCTCCAGATAACACATGGTAAGGGTAAAAGAGTTTAAAAGCGAAAGGAAGGAAAAGCTGATGCTGTTTTACTGCTATTTACTGTTACCTTTTTAATAAATGTTACTAATCTTGATTATCCATCTTGGCCTGGCCTATTCAGCTCAAATACGACCCTTCATTTACAGATGAATATTTATTGAATGAGTTTTTCATTTATGTTCATTGATTTAGTAAATAATCCTTCAAGGCATTGTGTTATGGTTTAAAATACTATGACTTAATATTTTAGAGGGAAATACATGAAATTAGTGCTGTCAATTGTAAGTAAATGCGCGTGTAAAACCTGAAATGGACGAAAAGGCAGAAAATAAAGGCATGAATATAACAGACTGTGACAAAAAGTCCTTGGTTATAAAAAAAACTGCAATTTCGTTTAATATTTCAAATTAATTTGATGCGCAAATTTTGACAGCACTAATTAAAATGAATGAAAATTGAGAGTAAGACCGTAATGAATGTTACTAAATTTCTATTTAAACGATTGTATTTTACCAATTGTTTGATAATTATAAATTGATAAGAGTTTCAGTAAGTTAAGAAGTATACATTAAATTGATCAAAATGTAATTTTCTAAATGTTCTAGATTTAATTTGGAAAAATGTATACCATCACTCGTAAAGCAAAATTAAAAGGTATTGTCTGCATGACTACCAATATAAGATGAATAACTACCGGTAATTATTCTCTCTTCATACTAAATGTGACGGAACATCAAAATAACTTTTTTTACTCTACACTTTCAAAGTATATTTTAGACCAAATCAATGTCTGAGATCAAATGTTACACAATTTTCATTATTTGAACCACTTGATTAAGTTTAATTTGATTTGGCTGCATGGTTCTTTTCAAGCCCTTCATATGCGCAGGACTGAGAAATGCAGTGTTTTTCACACGAAGCTAATGGAATTATTTGCTCATAAAGGCAGATTTCCCCACCGACTGTGTCTCAAACATCTGCTATCCATTACTCTCGCCCTCTCTATGACTCTCTCTCGCTCTCTTTCATTCCTCTCATCTGTTATTTCTTTTTCTTATCGCTGCTCTAGTTCTTCATGATCTGCTGAGGAGCCTGCGTCATCTTCTTTCTTTCCAAATCTTCACCACTTCCAAATGAAAGATAATATTGATTTCTTCTTTCTTTCTTTCTTTCTGTTCCAGCCTTTATTGCCTCTTTGATTATTCTTACACTCCTCTTTGCTTTTTCTGTGTTCCTGGATGTTTATTGTTCTTATGCTTATCTGAGGAAGGAAAAAAACATGAATTTTTCAAGCAATTTTTATTTCTTTTTGTGTTTGTGTTTATATTAGACTCAACAAATCTCAGAATGGAACACTACATTTCCTATTGTTTTAAAAGCCCGGTGTACACAACAAGCCTTTACAGCCCACCCATGGACCAGCATTTATACCTCAAAACCAACTTCTATCACCAAATAACCCATTTTCAATGGTACTAAAGGCATATTTGGATGCATAGGGACCAGGTTTCATTAGGAATATAGTAAAGGTGTAATAAATGTGTAATAAAGTGCTAAAGAAATGTTTTAGTGATGTCTGACAGGGCTGTTGGTACACTTATGGCATCACGAGGGATTCTGGGTAAAGATGTGTTTTGTCAGCCCAGTAAAGACTGTGAAATATGTTTCCTAATTGGACCAGTCCTCAAACCACTAAGTGCTTAATGTTCGGGTCTGCTATGTGCAGCATTGCACATTCCACTGCACGTGTTTATGTCTGTGCGTGCTCTTCTGTGCATTTTAGTTGTTTTAAAGGGATAGTTCCCTCTGAATTCTTAAGCTCACAAATGTTAATAATTTGTATGGTCTCGTTTATTTCACAAAACTGCTTTAACACTTTTGGACATGGAGCTTTTAAAAATTGCTTCTGGAATCTCTTTTTACTCCTTAATGATGACATTTCAGAGCTGGTGTATGTTAGAGACCTTGCAGTCTTTCATTATGCTTTTGTGAGCATCTCCCACGGATGCTCAATAGTGTTTAGGTCTGGAGGGGTTCGGTCCTTCAGCTTCTTTATTACATTTTGGAAACGTGGCACCATTATCAGGTCTAAATACTGCCCTGCAACCAGTATCCTTGGGATGGTATCATGCTCCGCTTCAGTATGTCACCGTACATGTTGGCATTCATGGTTATCCCTGGTTCTGGCAACACTCATGCAGCCCCAGACCATGACACTCCCACTATCATTCTTGACCATAGGTAAGATACACTTGTCTTTGAAATCCTCATCTGGGTTCCCTCGCTTAATCTTGAATCTTGGTGTCATCAGACCACAGGTGTTTTTTCCTGATAAGCTACAGCAAATTGGTTTCTTTTGCATAATCTTTTGAAGAGGTTTCCTTCTGGCACGACAGCCATGCAGACGATTCAGTGTCCATCATATGGTCTGAGCACTGGTAGATATACCTTCCACCCCTTCATCCTCTGCAACAATGTTGGTAGTACTCGGGCATCTATTTCATAAAGATAACCTCTGGATATGATGCAAAGTATGCACACTCAACTTCTTTCCGCAGCTCTTGCGAGCATGTTATGAGTGTTAACTTTCTGTAATATCCCATTAAATAAAAAAAAAACTATAAATGTTATTTAGTAGTTAAAGGAATATTTCTAGCTTTAATAGCCCATAAAAAGTGCAAACAATATCAGACAATGAAATCTACATTTTGATATAATCTGTGTATTAAATACACAATTCACCCCCCCCCCTCCCCCCAAATGCTTTAGATCCAAGAATCATTTACCACAATAATGGCATAATGGAATTACATTACTATATCTATGTATAAAGTATTTTTGTGTGAAAATGTATAAAAATACAACCTTACATAACAAGTAAAGGTGATATACTAAAACCAACAAGGACCCCTTAAAATTATCTCTATTCATCTCGCAGTAATAAATAATTTTTTCTGTGCAATATTTATAAATGCTGTGAGTGAACCTAAAATTAGCTCAGCTAGTTTTGCACAGAAAGTTGCTTTCCAGACAGAACCCTTTTGTATAAGATAATCGTCTGTCAGCTAAAGGGTTTTTTTTTATCAATTTAAGGCATCGTTATTAGACTTTTCTAACTGCTATGAATCTGAACATTGCACGTTAATTATTGTGTACGTTTGTGTGGAATATCATATTTTTTGAAAGATGTCCTTATTTCAGTCAGTGTTCATTTTAGTGGCTAGGTGGTGCTGTGTCTCTGAGTTTGACGAGCACTTCTTCCTTCCTGCTGTCAGCCATTTCAGCTTGTCACATCTGACTGGGCTTTTCACATCCTCTTTGAAAGGCACACAAGTGTTTTCAGTTTAGACGGGAGAAATTTCTCCCACAGCATTTCTTTGTATTATAGAGAAGACACAGATTTTGGCTTTATTTTTGCATTGGGTTCATTTTTAGACAGATACGTGAGGTTTTGACTACTCCACTTACTGCTGTGGTAAAACGTCATTGAGTCTTATTTTTTTTTTATATGTGACGATGAAGGAAAAAAAACTGAAGAAAAATTGGGGTTTTAAGATTTAAAATTTTAAGTTTAAAGAGTTTCCTTTGCACTTTACATGTGATGGACGGAGCTATTCTACTCAATCACTTATCTTTTAAGATGTTTCCTTATAAGGCATCAGCGTCAATGTGCAATAGACAACCAGACACCATGAATAGAGATGGTGTCTCCCCTCCCTCCTATACACATTCTTTGGTTTTGTCTTTTTCAGCTGTCGCCCTCTATCTCTCTCTTGTGTTGGGTGGGGCGGGGGTCTCTCAGAGCCCCAGTGCTGGGGCTGATTGAAAAACATGTTGCCCGTGGCAACCAATCCATCAGTAGCACCAACACATACTGTTATCATGGCATCCTAACGGTACAGGTTTAATGTGATGAATTTCTCTACTGAGTGTTAATATAAAATAACATCTCCAAGTCTTTCTGTTTCCATCTGTCGCTCATCCATCCCTCTCTCTCTCTGTCTCTCTCTCTACAGACATGCTTCTCTGTGTCTTTCTCACTAAAATGGAATTGCACTCACTGATGGCATTTGTGTATTTGCATGCAAAGTCTGCTTGGTTCTAACCCCCAATTCACTGAAGGTATTATGCAAATCAAGTAACAGCACAAACGAACACAAATGTGTTCTGAGCGCAGCACACACACACACACACACACACACACACACACACACGCACCCCCCCCCACACACACACCATCGTTTCCTTTATAAACCAGTTATTAATGCTCTGTTATATTTAATGATTTAAAGCAACAGTGGACTCTGACTGAGTCTGCTCTTTAAAGTGTTGATGAATAGACATTTGGATCTCGCAGGAAGTGAAAGCGGCATGTTCATTTTTGGCCAAGCAAAGAGTTGATTAGCATTTAAAAGAGCTGTGTTTGAGTTGACATGAGAATGAGTTTATCTATGCACTCGTGGCAGCTTATGGTGTTCTAGATAGCGAATGGAAAAACAACTATCATGAAATCTGTGCTGGAAACGGTTAAGAATCCACCGCACTGTATTTGTTTAAAGAGAGCACTGAGACCCACTGTAAAATGTGAGTGATTGTGCTTGTGTATATTGGCCGGGTTTAACGCCAGCTGTCCTAGTGTGTCCAAAAAGCTGGTTTTTGCAGATTACCTCCGTGAGCCAGTTCTGTCTGCTTACTGGAATGAGATTAACAGCTGTGAGTGTGTGCGAGTCAGAGAGGGAAAAATCAGAGATTTGGAGACTCCGCTAAGTACATTTGTGTTGCGTTGTCCCATTTTTTCTCAGCTTCTACACGGGCACCCACTTGGGTAACCCAGGAGACAGGCTCGTTTCTGCCTCATGGTATCCATGGCAACCGCATCCAGAACATAATGAAGAGACACGCAGAAGAGGTTAAACTGATTTAAATCTACTTAACCAAACTGCTGCCTTTTAGACAGAGCAGATATAAAATGTCTGAGCATTATTGATTATTAGATATACAGTGTCCTTTCCAAAGTGCGCATCAGAGCAATGAAAGAACAATGACGAAACAATGACAAACCCAGATTATGAAAGAAGAAAAACATCTATTTATTTTGTTTTAATTTGAATACAATTAGGAACTCTAGTTAGAGCTACATGGATCTGCTAGGGTCTGTCCCATCTCAAACCCTCTTCAAATCATCTTTGCTGCATTTATATTGTATTTATTTCATAGTAAGACACTTACAATGATGGGAGTAGCCCCCCATAGCCAAATTCAAATGAATGGTTTCACTCATCAGGGATAATAACAATTTCTTCTTGACCTTTTAGTAAATGCCCGAAACCCTGGGCTACTTCTCCCTTTCTTCTTCCCTCGACTTCTCTTGAACCTCCTCTCTGATATATATGTAATTGTAAAGCATTACTTAAAACTGGATCCTACTTTTAAATAGAGTTAAGCATGAGGCTGAGTGAAGGTTCAGAGGTCCCAGAGAGTTCCAGAAGATACGACCAGCCATAGCAAGCAGCTATCACCTCACTCTCTGCTCTTTGAACTGGGAACATCCAAAAGCATTTCACCGGAGGAACACAAATCTCTGGTGGAAGTATGATTTATTAATACAAGGCTTGGCCATTAAGTACATTAAAACAAAAAGACATTTTAAGTTGTTTCTGAACTCTAAATAGATCCTGTGTAGGGGAACGGAGAACAGGAATGATGTGATCATGCATGAGTTCTGATAAACAAGTGGAGATTTTTTAAAAGCCAAGCTTGACTGATGCCAACTTAAAGGGCATTGCAACAATGAAGCCCGGAGCTAATGAATGCATGAACAGCTTTCTCTGGGTTACTGTGGATCAGAAAATGGTTGAACTTTGTGAGGAGGCAAAAAAGAGACAATCTGTTTTTAAGGACTCCACAAAAGGAGACATTTACTGGTGAAAGTGGTTTTGGACAAAATGCACTGTGTTTTCATTTCAACCAATAACGTTCAGAGACAACCAGAGTTTGAATTTGAATTATCGAAATTAGGGCCAACTGGAGATAGAACTTTATGTCGTGAGCTTAAATAGTCATGCATATTGTGTTTACACATTATATGCCTGAGAGGCAAAAAATAAAAATGGGACCCAGAATGAATCCCTGAGGCACAACTGAGGTCAGTTAGGCTGAAGAAAAGGAAATGTCACCCATCATAACAGAACGATTAACAGCACTACCATGATATGATTGCAAGCAAACACTGTTGTCAGTGAGCTTTACAGTTCCTGGGATATGACAGACAGGGTATGAGACAATGTTGTGTTTTGCACATAAATCCCATATTGGAAATGTTTTGTTCACAATACAGGGAACACATTACAGAGTCTCTCTCAAGTGAAATGTATTTATGCAGATGCTACACCGAAAGAGGAGCATGTTCATACATTTCAAATATATATATGAAAAAAACTGGATACACTGGATTTTTAAAAGCGATTAGGACCCCAAAACCCACCCCACCATCACATTTACTAGTATAAAAGATTTTGTCAAATACAACAAAAAGTGACTCATCTATTATCAGTTTTAGGAGTCAAAACCTCTCTCTCTCTCTCTAAATTGAGTTATTGGGATCATATGGTCTTTATTGGCATGACTTGGGCAAATAACTTTTCTCAATATATTAACAAAAATAATTGTTTAATAACTGCTTAAATTTCTAAAATTACAATTTTAAAGACAAGAATAAATCTTGAAGTCCACTTCAATGTTCATCAGACATCCAATAATGTTTCTGTGTATCTGTGTCTAGGCTGATGCTTAATCTCTCTCTCTCTCTCACTCTCTCTCTCTCACACATACCACTCTATCTCTCTCACCACTCCCTCTCTCAAGGCTCAAATCCTGCTATTGTAGAAGAAATAATCAAACATTTATAAGCGAGGGATGGGGTGGGGGTAGGGGGTGTTGTAGTAATGAGTGAAGGAGAGAGGGATATCTGGGGAAAAGCAAGAATCTAGGTCACAGATGCTGTGAAACACAGACGGCTTCGACACATCACTTGCTCTTTCTGTCATTAATCCCCATGTGTCAATGAAACTAATAATTTATGGAAACATCAAACACTTTTTCATAATAAGTTTTGTGAAAATGTAGTCCTTTATAACTCAACATTTTCTTGTTCCTCTTTCCAGTTTGAAAAGGGGAAAATGTGATGTTTCATTCTGGTCATATTTGCTCTATATGTTTGCCCTGATGTATTTTGGTTTTCGACAATGCTGCCATCAAACTAAAGATTGAGTTTTTATGCTAACAAATGCTACTTTTATGAGTCTTTTTTTTTTATTTTCCATTATTGTCAGCGGTCTGTTAGTTTAGTTCCTGTTCTTCAGAATAAAGAGCTTGAATGTGAGGTTGTGTAATTTTGTCAAAAACAAGAAGTACATTTTCCCAAAAACTCCACAGAAACACTTTAAACACGCCAGATAGAACTAAAACCAATGCTCATATGCCAACCGGCAAAATCCCATTTTGAATAATTTTGTAATGAAAGCTGTTTGACATTTTTTCAAATCTGCACAAAAGAACCAAGTTTTTTTTTTTTTTTTTTTATTATTATTATTAAAACTCGAGCAAATAAAGTAATGATCAAAAGTAAATGAACACGGGTTTTGCAGTGACCTGTTGAGATATTATTTATAGATTGAGAACAAACTTTGGCTAATCTTAGCACGACTTCTTCAGGATGGTCCCTGGTTTGAAAGTCTAGCCAGTGTGTCCTAGGTCTTCCCTGGGGCCTCTTCTCAGAGGGATATGCCTTAAACACCTCCCCAGGGAAGTATCCAGGAAGCATCTTAAACAGATGCTTGATCCACCTCAGCTGACTTCTCTCGATGTGGAGGAGCTGTGGCTTTACTCTGATGTCCTCTTGGGCGCATCCTCACCCTATCTCTAAGGGAGCATCCAGTGAAGGAAACTTATTTTAGCTCCTGTATCCAGGATCCCATTCATTTGATCATGACCCAGAGTTCATGGTCATAGGAAAGGGTAGGAATGTAGATTTAGCTTAAAGTCGAGAGTTTTGCCTTGCAGCTCAGATAGATACTTGAAGATACTTGAACTCGTCCACTTGGGGCAGGATCACTTCACCAACTCAAAGGGTGCATTTCACCTTTTTCCGACAAAGATCTATGGCCTAAGATTTGGAGGTGCTGATTCCTAACCCAGCCATTTCGCATTGGGCTGCAAATGAATTTTCCTTTTCACACCTATTTATTTGGGCGTTTAAAAGATAAGAGTAAAAAGCTGCAAAACACAATAAGACACAGTTTTTTTTTAATGTTATGTGTTGAGTTTGTAAATCATTTAATGATTTCATCTCCGAAAATGTTTTTGATCATGATCTTCAGTGTCTGAAACAAGCTCCTAGAAAATAAAGCTTTTTAAGAGAAACACACATAAACAGGGAACTGCTTTTATTCTTTTTGGCCTTGATTTACTTTCCTTTTTCAATTATTTCTTCCTTGTTTCTCTTTATTTCCTTTTTTTTTCAGAAATAAAATACTGTCATCTGAATAAGATTGTTCTAATGGTAAAATTTGGCTCACTTTCAAAGACACAGATGTCTAGCCATCATGTTAACAGGTTCACTTTGAATTAGTGCAGATTTCAGATTTGAGTTCACATTAGCACATATTAGCACTGGATTAGTAAATGTCAGATTACTCTAATACACTTTCAGTCAAGCGCATTTGACATTTACTGAATAGAGTGTCCCCTGTGGATGGGCATTTTTACATGTTACTTTGTGTTTTATGATCACATTTTGTGCCATTCTCAATAAAGCAAATTAACAAGTGTGGAAACAATAATGCAAAACAAAACACAAGAAAAATACATGTTTTTTCAGAGGAGTGACATCATTGTCTTTGCCATATTTGAAACCCAACACTACTGTTTCCATGGTTACACATTAACCAGAGCAACTTGTATCGATAGAATCTAAAACTAACCAAATTATTTTGGATAATAAAGAGTTATTTATTTTGTATTTTTAGTATTTTTAAATATTTATCACTCAAAACAATTCAAGCGTGACTCCTGTTGGAAAATAAGAACACAAACAAAATGGCTGCTGTGGCCGATGTGAAGACACATCCTCCCGCTCTATGATGAAACTCAAGGTGTAATTTTAAACTCACCAGACTTGTTTTCTATTTAAACCATGACTTTTCATTTAATTCATCTCTGTAAAAGTGGCTCTATACAGATAACAGATGTTTTTTTTCTATGTTTTGTGTGTAGGACAGTTATACTAAGTCAAAAAAGATTCTGTAGTAACTGTTTGGTAATTGGTTATATTTCTGACATGATGCAAAAGAAATTTGTGGAGTTGGAGTAATAATAAAGTGGAATCGCTCAGGTAACAATGTTTGTGGACCTCCTGGTTCTCCCTCCTCTCTCTGAGCTATAGTTATGTTCTCGCGTCCAGCATCGAATCCTCTGCTGTTAATCCACTTGTGTGTTTTCAATTGCTTATCAAAGGGATGTTGAGGTTACTGTAGCATAACCTATAAGCCCCTGACTGAAGCAGTTACACACAGCCGGACCGTGACCTAAATATCTGCACAAAATCACTACAGCAGCACAAATCATCATTTTGCTGGGAGAAATAGGTCAGATTTGAGCCTATCACTCGATTGGATACGTGAGAGCTGCTCTGATTTCTCCTCAGCCCTTCACCCCTGATGATGTCATAACCCTTAGACCTCACCATAGGCCATTTTATAACAATTGCACTCACATATAAACTTTGGGCTAATAGATAACTCTCAAATTTTTTTTTCAAATTTAAAACTCTATTAAAAAAATATTCTCTTCATGGTTAACATTTTTAAGTGTGCATGAAACAGCTAAAAATCATAGAACAGTAAAACCGAACAAATTCTAACTACCATTACTATCACTTTGTGGAAAGTTTAACTTTTTGTTATATAGTTTATAGTTCGTAATTTAAGTTTTGTATATAAAGTAAAACATTTTGGCTGGACTGAGCATGCAACTGATGTACGTGCTTAAGACTAACTTATATTTCAAAAGTTCTCTTTTTTTAATGGTAGTCAAAAAAGAGAACAACCTTTAAAAGTTGCTTTAAAGAAGATTTAATCATTTTGTTAACTTTAATTTATACGGCGATATCTTTTAAATCTACAAACACTATATTAACCAAAGTATATGCTCATAGTATGCATTTAAGTAAATGACATAAAGGTTAATAAAACAATGTTCATAACAAACTCCTTTGTCATTTTACATGGAACACTTTTTACTTTACCACTGGACGTGCTTAATTCATCGATTAGCCATAAATGAAATTTCTCGCTCACGCTCAATAAATCGCTTTCTGTAATTTACTACACCTACAGACTAATGACATGTGTGTGAGTGTGTGGCCCTGGGGCTGCTGGGTAAATGCAAGCCCATTATGAATTGAACAGTTCCATACATCACTCATAATCATATCTTATATAGCGCTTGATAGAAGCTGTATGTTGGGAAGATGAATGGACATGAGTTCCAGCAATGCATAAATGTTATTGAGTTTTTCTAGACACACACCATTAACTTATTACTCTCGCTCTGGCTCTCTCTCTCTCTCTCTCTGTCTCTTAGACTCATCTCTTTCTGTCCATCCCGCCCTGTGTCCTTAAACGTCCCAGACATTTTTTATTATAAAAAAACATATAATGTATATTTAGTTTAATTAAATATACCTTATATGTATACAATACAACATTTACAACAATAGTTGTAGTAATGTTGCATATATTATCTTTCAACTTTTTTATTATTAACTGTTATTTTTTGACACTTTATAAAAAAATGTTTATGTTCTGTAAATTAAATCAATGTTCATGAAAGTGTAAAAAAAAAAAAACTGCAAGCAGCGATCAAAGGGCTCGGTGCCATCGTCTCTTGGTGACCAGTTTTGAAGGTCTAAACTTGCTAAAAAAAATCTGGCATTAAAAGTGTTTGAAACGTAAACATGAAAATGTAATTTTGACTAAACAGTAACACAAGCTGCATTATCGCATGTATTGTATTACAGGATATCTATGCAGAAATTACATTTGTAATTCAAATCAGAAATTTCAGCATCAGTGTGTGTTTTCCTGTTGACTATCAGGTACAATCCCCCATGAAAATATACAGTACAGTCTCTCCCCCCTCGCAACAGCCGAACAGCCCCAGTCTGAGACCGGCTGTTTAAATGAGACGCATACAAAGGAAATAACATCAGGCCAGAGACTGGAGTGGCCTGGTGTCAGGGTGTGGATAGACTCTGTGTGTGAAGCCCTGCGCCCCTGTGGACCGGGGTGTGATAGATAACTCTCCATACTCTCTGTTAGACAGTCATGAAACCCACCACCACTGAACTCTGAGCTCACAAAGGATTTTGCATCCGAAAAAGTTTGTTTATTGAACAGAAAGCCACTCCAGTTTGTAAAGTAATGGCCATCGATATCCAAACTGAAACATAGTTTTTTATAAATCTGTTGTTTTTAAGGTAGGTTTGTTATACAGTTTTAAAATGGTAGTTGGCCGAGGATGGGAACTGTATCTTCAGCCGCAGTGTATCTTCTTTGCTGAACATCTTTGTTAGGTACACCTTGCTAGTACCTGGTTGGACCCCTTTTTACCTTCAAAACGGTCTAATCCTGTATGGCATAGATTCAACAAGGTACTGGAAACACTCCTTAGAGCACATGTGTCAAACTCAAGGCCCGCCATGTAATCTAATGTGGTCCGTGAGAGCTTAAAAGTTTTGTGTCAAAAAAAAAAAAACTAAATTTCCCACAATGTCTTTAGCCGCAACGGTGTTTCCGCATCCATACTCACGAGTGAAACTGCAGAGCTGCCAACTCTCACACATTGAACGTAAGACTCACGCATTTGAGTGATCTCTCACGCCACACCTCCGATTTCTCATGCTAAAATGTGAAGTGGGCGGAGCTAATAGTTAATCACAATATCTGTGATCTGTTTCTTGAGCCTGGTTATAAAATATCAATATGCATCGTCTTCAGTCTGTGAGAATTTTTTTTCTCGCTAAACAAATTACAAAAATGCCATTTTTCTTTATTCACTTGGACAGTTTGATCCTTCATTAATGGAGTTATGTGGGTTTTCATAAGCTGACAAAAATCAAAAGGATTTATATTAGAACAACAAGCATACAATTGCTGCTATGTAACTGAATTGTCCCTTGAATAAGTTATAAATAATAAGTTATTTAACATTAAGGAGTAGTTACATTTATTTTACATTACATTCGATTACATTGTTTTACATTTATAAGTTACATCTGGCCTTTTGGGGACAGCCATTATGCTAATGTCGCCCTCTGTGAAAATGAGTTTGACACCACTGCTTTAGAGAGTTTGGTCCATACTGAAATTACATATGCATTATCCTGCTGGAAGTAGCCTGCTGGTCATGATACAAGGCAGGATGGATCCGTGATGTTGACACAGTGTGGTCTCCTGCTGCTGAAGCCCACTGTCCGTTTAGAGATGCTCCTCTACATACCTTGATTGTAACAAGCAGTTAATTGAATACCTCTGGTATTTCTCTTTTTTGGACCATTTTCTGTAATGTTGCCCATGTCGGCCTGCTCAAATGCATTGAGTTGCTGCCATGTGATTGGCTGATTTCTCATGTCTGTCAAGTGTGTGAATGCCTCAATTATGAAAGAAAGAAGACCCCAGTCAATGCTTTCTTGCACAAAGGATGTGTAAATTGTCATTTGTGTATTTTAGCTTGGCTGGGTGTGTGTAGTTTTTTATTTTTATTTTCATTTTTGTAGATGTGTGTCATAAGTTTTAATGTCTTTTTTTGATTTCACTTTACAAGAAAAAGAATAGATTATTCCCATTGTAGTTTATTTAATAATGAAAATAAACACTACATGGGAGTTTTGCTGTGCTGCCAAATGAAGTTGATTAAGTCTTTATAAAACTGTAATAAATTGAAACATTTTACTTTTGCATTGCTTTCGGTGTCATTTCCTGGAACTGTGTTGGCTACAGCACTTTCAACGATAAACTAAATGAATGTGTCTGAGATTGTGTACTGTGCTACAGAATCCACCCAGACAGAGAAACCCTCCTTGTGCACATACCAAAGGAAGCTGAAACTGTGACCTCTGAACTAGTTCAACTATTCATCATGGCTGGCCTCATCGAGCTTCGGATGGGTCCACCAGCTGTGAAACACTCATACACACTCCGGCATCTGTGACCCATCTGTACACAGCAAGTCTTGGGGGTCGTTTGTCAAAAACTGGAGACGCTGAGACTAACTTTCACACACGCACACCCTAAACTCTCTTTTTCACTTGCATATTTGCAGGGCTCCATTGCAACAGCGACTCAAACCGATTAATAATCACAGAAATGAGGGAAACAGACACGGTAATGTCCTTTGTGATGTTTACTGTTACTGATTTTGCAGATGTTTTTACCCCACAGTGATTTACAAACGAGGAAAGTATGGGCAATTTATCACAAATCATTATGCTGCCAGGACTTCTTTGTTTCCTTTTAGGCAACGTTCCTAACTTGAAACCAAAAGCTTAATCGGTCAAAGAATTGAATTGTTTCGATTTGGATTGCAGCAAAACTTTAGGTTCTCTGAAAGCAATAAACTGCTCCACAAGTCATTCAATCAAATTTGTAGATCCACAACAGTTTTTTGGCTCTTGATGCTTTTCGGATTTCCTCAGGGAACTTCTTGGATTCGATTGTTCATTCCTTTGTTCTTGCTCTTCTTGCTCTCCCTCAACTCATAACCAAATCCAAATGTGGCCGATCCCAGTCCCAAGCGTCCCTCTTCCACGCCCCGTACAGAGGTTTTGGGGGGGTGAGTTAATCAGAACCAGCTCTGATAGTGGGTTTACGCCCTTCCAGCAGGTCACACTCTCAGAAAACATGCTGGACAGCTCTGGAGAGCTTTGAGATGGATTGTATATCATGCGTGGCCTCTTTTATTATTGAAAAGAGTGAAAGATGGATCACATACATGTACACAAAATGATTTCTGGGACACATTTCAGCTCACACCCAAACATCCATCAGAGTTCAATCAGTTCATATTTCACGTCAACATTTGTACAATGTATAATGTGTGAATCTCTGATTGAAAAACAGATCTGTCGCCAGAGACAGCCATCCGTCAATAGAATTGTGGCAGTTGGGGTCAGTGGCAGCATTCCTCCTCCAGACCTTTGCTTTTATCCAATTTGAAGACACCACAGCAACCTACATTGGAAATATGTTCATGAGCCATTCCACCGCATAGGTGCCATTTGCTTGTTTTCAAAATGTTTTACTCAATTTCAAATCAGATTCCAATTCCAAATTCGGATTTGTCCATCTTAAGTAACTTATGTTTTATTAGATTTATAATCATAAGACGGGCCATTTTATCTTTTTGCTAATCCTCTTGTTTTTCTTTAGTTAAGTAATAGGACTTAATAGTTAAATATCCACATGGTGCACATGATTATAGATTCAGTAAATTCTGCAAATCTACTTATTATGTGCATTTTGCACTAAACTAATTAAATCTCTGAAATAATTTAAGTAACAGGAAAATATTTTTAAATGAGGCTCCAAGATATTATCACAAAATCAACAAATATGTAAATAAGAAATTGAGAGAACTCTTCCCATGACTGAAAATCTGACCTATGGAAATTCCCCAGTATTTCAGCAGAGTGATGGATTAGAGTAACAGGAAAGATTAAAAAGCTGGGGACGTTACTTAAAAAAGTTTTTTATCCAAGAAAGTGTAGATATTTGTGTTAGACATGTATTTGAAATAAACATTATATATGGATTTACACATCAATGCAGAAGAAAGGTTCTTTTTAAAAGATCTTAATCATATTTCATGGTGACGTGTAGCATCAGAGACTGGTAAAATGCAAATGTATATAAAGCACTTTGCTAAGTAATAAAATGTAGTTTAGGGACAATATTCTAAAGTCCCAGGGACTGAAATGGGACCCATTCGGTGGAATGGCTCTCATGCTTTCGTTCGAATAGATACCACAACGTTGCTTTTATAGCACTATACACTGATCAAGCCACTAAAAAAGTGGTTTATTATGGTCTAATATGACCCTTGAGTTGAACTTCAAGTTGGACTGGGGCTGCAGGATTGAATTGTTACTTCTTTTGTCCCTCCTATTATTAAATTTAAAGCATGAATCGTATGTAATTGTGGTTAAATGCACAATTCCTGGGCAAGAGATCTTTAAAAGAACACACTTTAAAATGATATGATGGCTTTATTGACTTGATTGAGAGTAAGGACAAACAAAAGCTGCTGTACACTCTGCTGCGGTGGCAGACAGTGCAGAGCTGGGGCTTTTTACTGCTATTGAGTGGATTTCTTCTGCTCTACTGGACTTGAACGCTCAGGCCAGTAAAAGGTCACTAGATTTCATTCCCTGCACAAACACAGACAGGATCCCAGTCAAACACTATTGAGAGAAAAAGAGAGAGGGGGGCTGAAAGGGACAGTTGAGAATAAAATGATACTTTTTCTTTCTTCTGAGCACAAAAGAGTATATTTTGAGGATTCTGGGAACTGTAACCACTGGTTTCCCAAACTTTTGGGGGTCTAATGAATGATCTTACTCCACTTCTTTACACAATACAGTGCCAGGCAAATACTTAACAAAGCTTTCTTGGGGAAAAAATATGTATGTATTTATATTTACATATAGCTTCTACTTTTAAATAAATGTTACTGGAGACATCTCAGCTCATGCTGCATGACAGGATCTTTACAGGTTGCCAGTCCAAAAAAAGGAGCAATAAAATTACTTTTATTACAACAGGCAGGATTCAGCCCTGTTTGAATTTAAAAAGTTAAAACATTGATCATTTAAATGTGAAAACATTAATAGAATACTGTGCAAAAGTTTTTGGCATGTGTAGAAAAAACCAAGAATTATTAAAAAAATGCAAATGCTATTAATTAATTTTCATCAGTGAACAAAATATATTGAATGAACAAAAGACAAATCATAATATTATTTGTTGTTAACACCCTACACTTTTAAAACACTTTTTCAGCCAGATATTTCAAATGTTTCATTGACTGTTTCTTTTTTTGCAGTTCCTATGTTTTTGACAAATCTTGAGTCGCTTGAGCTTGGTAACCATGGAGGTATGGATTTTGCAACTCTGAAGATGAATTAGCTTAATGTTTGTTCCATCTTTGGCACTTTGGCGCAGTGGGCTGAGCAGAAGGACGAGCCACACAACAAGATCCAGTTGAGTGCTTTTAATCCAAAATGTACAACAAAAGTACAGAAAACAAGCTCCAAAAGAAAGTATTTACAGACAATATATACCAAAATAAATCTGGATGGTGTAGGTCAGAGTCTCTGGGTTCAAGGATCAAAGCTGGTGCAAATAAGTTTCTCTCCAGCAGGAGTGTATTGGTAGCAAAAGGCTGTGGCATGGAACAAACTGAGCTAAAAGCTCAAGAGGATCCTGGGAGATGACTCTTAATAGGCGGAGCCAAGATCTGGAGGTAAGTGCTGCACACATATATAATTAACATATTCACAATACTCATAAGTAACTAAAGATAAATACATTCACACAGTTTTCATTTATACTAAATACTCAATTAATTTAATAATAATAATTGTATTCTGCTTTTACTGGATTGGAAACCTCCTCTGGAGTCCAGGAGATGGAGGAGTCCGGTTAATTGAGGGCTTCTTTCAATAAAGCAATCATACAATTAACTCTCTGAGTCTTTATTGAGAGTGGAAGAGGTTTAATTAGGGACAGACCGGAGCTGCCCTGTCACAGTTGCAAGATCAGTTAGAAGGTTGCAGGTTCAAGGCTCGCCGATGACTTTCCTGAAGGAGGAGTTTGCATGTTTCCATCGTGCTTGCGTGTGTCCCCCCAAATCCCCAAAACATGCGTCTGGTTAATTGAATAATCTTAATTCCAGTGAATGTGTGTGTTTCCATGTAATGGGGAACTGGAGAAAAGCACCAGCAGACCCTTGTGACCCCGAATGAGTGAATCTTCTGCATTAAGCTTCGTAAGCGACCACCACTTCTACGTTCCTCAACATTGCCCATTTTTCTTTAAAAGAGCTTGCACTGCACATCTTGAAACCCTACTCTGCTTTGAAATCCATGTCTGGAAGAGACCTTGTTGATGTACCATCTCACCAGAGTCTAAGAATATAGTACTCTATGAAATGATGATGAATATCATGAAGCCTGAACTCGAGTTGACCCAGTGAGTCCCAGCAGCTCAAGCAGAGATTTTCAGCTATAACATGCTTCTCAAAACGCTTATTAGTAAAACATTCTTTCACTTTTATGTTTCGATTTCACACAAGACAACTATTCCATGACTACTAGTGAATTTGATTAACACTAGCTCATTGTTCACCACAGCTCAGAGCAGCCAGTGTGAGAACATTCCTCTGTTCCTCCTCAGCTTTTCTTCTTCTCTCCATCGTTCTCCAGCTGCTTCTAATCCGTCGCTCAGTCATGCTGCATGCTTTATTACTCTATGATTACATCTGTGGGAGAGAGAGCATGCGTTTGTGCATGGAAGTGAGTTTCTCTTAGAGTGTGTCTACATACACACATCAGGTTAATGTAGCTCACATCAAGCTTTTCATAGCCTTCTCTAAAAGTGATGACCACTATAGTACACTTGGAATGTTCTTAATTTGTCCTATTTGTGTTATGACATTGTGAATGTCCTGGCATGTTCCCTTTAAAAACAGATTGGATTTCATGCTCTGTGACGGTAAAACTTCAGCATTCCTCCCCAAAACAGAGTTGATTTGATTCCAAACATCTAATTTGGTTGATTTTCATCTAATCTGATAATGGTACTTTCACCTAGTTCTTCCCTTAATCATTCAGGTGCTCATTGGCAAACTTAAGTGGAACTCTAGTCCTGCTTTCTTGTGCAGGTGACTCCTTTTGGCATCTATGAATTTCACAAAATTTTTCTTGGTAACTGACACATCCCAGCTGGATTCAGATCACTGATATGGTCTTCCCATGTAGCTCTGGGACAGTTCTTAAACTTTTTCATAATCATTAAAACTCCAAAAGATTAGAGTCTTGAGGAAGAAGATTGACAATTTTTCTGTTCCTTCCATTGGTTTAAAGTTGCCACTTTCTCTCCAAGGTGCCCGGTGATAGCCTTGTAGGTAATTCCCCTACACTTGTTGGACAGCTATTGGAGGTTTTGGAATCTGGTTGACTGCTTCAACAGGTAATAAGATCACGCTGCTAGATATAAAAGACACCTGGAAGCCAGATATCTAACCGATTGATAGAGCTACATCTACATATTTCACTCATATATGTTCAAGTCAGTATATGCTATTTCTGCACTAGTTCACACTGGTGTCTCTGCTATTGGCCACGCTGAAACATCACCCTAAACAGCTGCAAAAAAAAAAAAAAACAAATCTTACTTGGGAAAACATTTGAGCTTGCAGGGAGAAACCAGAATATGTTTGTGTGCATGTGTTTGTTACATAGAAACACGATTGAATAAAAACACACCCAGAGTGTATTTCTATGTTGAGTGTGAGAGCGAGCAAGTGTGTGTGCATTTAGACCATATGTTCCCATCTGGTCTCTCCTCCGGGGAATCTCTCTCTCTCTCTCTCTCTCTCTCTCTCTCTCTCTCTCTCTCTCTCTCTCTCTCTCTCTGATTGAAGGCTCAAACAGGAAGCGGTTTCTCATTCTTCCTCTGGGGTTTCCAGCAAGAAATGCTGATTCAGTGTTTGTAAAGTATGGAGTTGGCCGAGTGCTGCCCAGTCTTGAAACGATACACTTACACGTGCACCTCTCCCAAGAGAGTTTTCTTCTGGAAGATCGTTTTACTTATGTGGAATTTGTCTGTGAACTCTTCCCTGGTTAATGGAAAAAGGTCTAGCTCATTCAAATATGGACAACTTATTATACCCGTACTTTTTCAGCTTGAGCTAAATATCTACTCAAGTTAAAGCTACTTCAGTCCAAAGTTTGTAATCCCTTTGATATCGCACAAATGGTACTATGCTCCAAGGAAACATAGCTTAAAACAGTTTAAATAGTGAATATAGTAAAATAATGGGAATGTTGAAGCTTGATGAATAATTATCACCAAACCACCTCTTTGCAGTGCTGGGAAACGTTAGGCTCTCTTGCTTTCTGTTTCTTATGAATATCTGATGAAATGTGCCCCATCTTCCTGGACCATTTCTTACAAGATTGGCTTGATGGCCTCAATGAGGTTCCGATCTAGAGTCTGGCCATTCCACCGGAGTCTAAACATTGGCTGATACCTTGGTTTAAATGTTATGGAGGTGTGTTGAAGATTGAAAGAAGCAAGACATTTCTGAAGTGAGTTTAACCTTTTTAATGGCAATGGTTTAGGCCACTCAAATACGAAGAATACATTATCATTTTTATTGAAAAGCTGTGCTATATATTTCGGCTACACCCGTGTCATGGCAGCAAGGCTCCTTTATTTTTAGTCCATAATCATCATCATACTCAGGTTTATGACTCCATGGTTTATGATTTCATTTATTTTTACATTTTTTTAAAACACAAAAAGATACCATTTGACACCAGGAGGAAGTTATGATGGCAATAACTATTTACGTGTAACATATGATTCAAACGAGTTTGAAATTAAGCACATGATAAATTCAGTAAAATCTAAAATGTATGTTGGTTAATAATCTGTGAATGGAACAAAAAAGTTTAATCAAGTGAAAATGTTCTAGAAGTGAACATCTAAAAAAAAAATATATGCAGAGAAATAAAGTGTTGCATATTAATCTGCATACAACTAACCTACAAAGTAACGAACCAAAGAAACCAACCAAACCAAACAACCAAATCAATCAAACAACCAAACAAATAAACTAAACTAAACTAAATAACCAACCAACAAAAGTAAGAAACTAACCAAATCAAACAACAAAATATCAACACACCAAACAAACCCATAAACCAAACCAAACAGACCAACCAACCAATCAAACCAACGGACCAACAACCAAACCAACCAATCAAACCAACCAACCAACCAATGTAAGTTCAAATCAACCTTAATTTGCCCATTAACATTGGAACATTGCCCAGAGTGCTGAAAATATAACCTATATTATACTATTTCATATTACCATTTAAAAATGAATAGAGTTTGAAATATTGGACCACTTTACACACCAATTGCCGTTCTAAATAGGTGAGAAAAACTCCTAGTGCTCGGTTTTTCAAAGGTTGGTGAACCCTGGCAAAGTTCCCATCAGCCGAGAACTGCAACATTAGAATTTTCTGTTGTTTTTTGTACATGATGAAGTTTCTCAAGAACATAGAGAAATTCATCTGGTCTAATCAGATTGAAAAATCTATGCAAAGACAGATTGACTGAATACATTTTGAAACTTGACTTCCATGCATCTCATAACCAAAACACTTTTCTTTCACTGAAAGATTGTTTCATTAAGTCTGTGTGAGAAAAGGCTCATTTACATGTCACTCATGCAAATTTCCACATCCCGGCAATTTCTTTACTTCAGGACAATATTCTCAAAGTTTCTCAAATTCAATGGGAACAATCCATCAAGCGCAGCATGATTCTGTGGTCTGGGGGGATGGTATACTTCACCATCAGGAAAACACGTGTCATCTAATAACTGTGTTTAGCTTTGGCTGTACTCTGCTTTGTTATCGGTGTATGATCAACACTGGCTCAAACCCATGTAAACACATCACATAGAATGTGCCCTGTAAATATGTTTGTGGCATTGTTTGCATTTTACCGTCCGCCAAAGTGTCACAAGCTAAGAACTAGCATATTTTCGCAGAGTGAGTCACAGATAGTTTGAATATTTGAAGGTGATTCGTTTGAAGAGGATTGAATCATCTCCTCTTTGTGGGGGTTTTGTGGTGGGGCTTGTAGTCGCATTAAGGTTCCAAGCACCCTGTGATGTGGTTAAAGGCGCAGTTGTACTCACTATATCTTTGAGCTTGAGTATCATTCAAATGAACCTTGCTTCTTGATGCTGTATTAGTCATACAAATTCCTAGGTGCCTTAGACGTCTAAAAAAAAAGTTGCAGCATTTTGAAATTCTTTGCAATATATAGTTTTATACATTTTATAACTGTAAACTCATTGTACATGTGTTGAAGACAGTGATGGACCATGCTTTTGCAGCTTGGGGTTTCAGTAGGGGCTCCTTTTAGCACCACTACTATTAAGGCCTCTACACATCTGCCCAAATTGAGATTCGCATGAATATTTGGATGGCTTCTCAGCAGGGTGCTCTTCATCTGCATCGACGAAATGCAATGATGTTGCCTGCCTGAAGATGGTGTTTGCAGCGCCACAGATGCTCTCCGTGCCACATGGGGAAAAAGGAAAGAAAAATACAGAGAAGAAATCAAAGTACAAATAGAAAAAATCCTGGATGTTGAGTAGTTTATACTGCTCTTTTACATCCTTTTTACATCATCAAAAGAGCCAGTCTATGGTAGCTTTCAGTTAAAAAAGTGCAAAAAACGGACCCAATTAGGCAATCTGAGAGGTATTTCATGCTTTGCTGGTGAATACTTTTTTGTAAAGCAAAAAACACTGTGCTCATGAAACGATGTATGTCACGATATTATGTTCACGACTACAACTAATTATTCAAACTATTTATATAATCAGGAAGAAAAAAGTTAATTAAAACGTTTTAATATTGATTGAGCATTTAATATCATCCACCCACTAGGGGGCAGCGCTAATGTTTACATAGAGGACTCTCTTTTAGTCTAAGAGATGGGGAGAGCTCGCTTTATAATCTTTCTGTTGCTTCTCATTTAAAATGTAAAGGGTAATTGCATACTAGTAAATATTAAATAAAACAGAAAGACAACTTAAAGAAGTTTCAGAAGTGACTGGAAACACCATTACTAACAACCAAATAAGGCAATATATCCCAGTAATCTTATGATACGTATTGTGGCAATTTTGTATTGCTATATATTTTGCCACAATACATAGTTACACCCCTACTGAAAAAACACTGACCACTAGAGGGTGTCTCCGGGAATTTGCATAATTTTCACATAATTAAACACATAGTTTCTTGATTGACAACACACGGTTTCTTGTAAGTCAAATCCAAAGATTTTTTTCTGGAGTGCTTAGTTTGCTATTGTAAATATAAAGTGTATTATTTATCAAACATTTCAAATTAAAAATGAAACTTAAATGCAGGGTTTTTGCTGCTATCAGTTATCACTTATATTCAGAGGACAGAGAAATGCTGACGTTTTTGTACACATGTTAGCTGGCCTTCAGAATGCTCACTGATTCAAAATAAAAACAAGTCCACTGAGGTATAAAAAATAATGCAAAAGGGGCAGAAAAATGGACATAGCAGGACACAGAAGCTTATATCTGATTACATAGAAATTAATAGAACCTATTTTAAAAGTAGATGCTAAAGTTGTTCAGGCTACTGCCTCTGGAATACATTTATTTGATGATACAAATCAGTATTGCCTTGTGCTGTCCTTTGTCCTCCATGAATTTCCACATCTTTTCACATCAGTCTTATTCAGAAAAAATGGGGCTTGATACAGATCTGACTGGAGCAAGATATCCTTTAGTTTTAATGTGCCAAAATCTAGATAATTCGTACACATTCAGTTCAATACAGTGTGTGTCTTTTTCTGCTGAACTTTCTGTCATTTTATATCACTTCATAGTAGGAATGCCAATTCATGTTTCTGAGTTTCCCTCCCAATCATTTGCGGTTTGTTTTACATGTAATGTCTGTGTAGTGTGATGAGTAAATGTCATTATTGCACAGGTGATATCCTTTCAGAGTCCCACACTGGAAATCATTTAGCTCCTGAGTGGCTCATTCATTCACAAATTAAATCAGCTTGTGTAAGTGATTGATTTTGTACATTATGTTCGGTTTATTGTCACAGTTTCGGATTCAATTATTTGAAAGAGTAATATAGTTTCTACGTAAAATAACACAGTATGAATAGAAAATAAAAAACAAGGCAAACAAAGGAGATTCTTAAGTGTATTTCCAGCATCAGCTGCTGTATTTTTCATCTTCCAGCTGCACTGTCAAACACAGCCAGGAGGAAATGAGAAAAGTTTCTGTGCTCTTCCTGAAACCCTTTGTTTTGACCTTTAAATAGAGCTCAGACTTCCACCAGACCTTGTGATGTGAAATCAAACTTCCTCTTGCATCACATATGAGGCTTTTATAATACTTTAATATTGACCTGCACTTAGTCTGTAGATTCAGTTGAATACTTTTAATAAGCAAATGCAAGTTTTTACCTTTTAGTCATATTTTACATGTAATTGCTATTTACTGTAATCATTTAGACCGAAATGTGTTCCTGTATGTTTGTGGTTGTAATTACTGAAGCTGTAATGTGAGTGTGATGGCGCTGTGCTAAAATCTCCCTCAGATAGAAATAAATATACACACTGAGCAGCTTCAGACGTGTGAGGTGAAATGTTTTTTACTCAGAGTTGCATCGCCACTTCTTCCACAGCAAAATACCACATGACAAAAATAACTTAAGTTTGGTTGGTGGTTTGCACTCACTCAATTAAATAAAAAATATGTTTCTATTTTTTTACATATAGTGTGAACTTGCAATTTTTTTCTTAGTCATTTTATTTTTGTTGTTTTATACACACATATGCAGATTCCATATGCACCAAAACTTTATGTTGATACAGCTACAGCTTCTTCTTCTGCTGCTTTGAGAGTAGAGCTCATTGAAAGATTTTCCTCCTCAGGTTCCTCCAAGCCATGCCTCAAACATCTCCCGCTGCAACCATGTGAAAAGATGAACCAATTACAGCATTTTGACCACTTTTGTGAATAATGGTTCGTAAAATGAGACATGTTTGCTAAAAAAAAAGTGCTGAATTGATGCAACATTTTGGCAGGCTGTTGAGAAGAGTTGTGTTATTTGCGAAATGCTGCAATTTTTATTATTGGCCTTTTTGTCAGTTTTTATGTCCCTATATGGCACAATTATGAGATGCTTAGACTTGTCTTGCAAATAAAATGTTTGCAGGAAACTGTCGTGCATGTCATCCTCATTGAGAAGTATTTTTATTTATTAATTTATTGTTTTAGCTTTTCTTTTTCAGCAACTGAGCACAGTGAATATTTTCTGACTTTCTGTATCTCAGACAGTATGACTAGATGCTGTTCAATGGAATGAAACCTATTGGTGGGGATGGTGAGTTGTAAGAGCTTGTGATGACTGGCAGGTGAAGATCCTGTGGCTGCGGTATGAAAAGAGGATGGACTCATTATTTCCTTGAAATCCAGTGAGTTATCTGTCACTTTGTAGAGGTGGGACTGCACAAGACGGAAGTCTGACAAGAAGAACACTGCATTATAGTTTTTCTTACACATTTTCTGAAAGCATGCTTCATATTCTCAAAACTCTATACAAAAATCCATGATAACACACACAATGGGCAAAACCCTGCAATTCACCTGCAAAATGAAACATTCCATTGTAAACAATGTTATTTCTTCTCAAAATTGTATTTTGTTTTCAAAATAACACATAAACCATCAAATGAATAGACATTTATAAGAACCAGCCAAACCCTTCTGTGCTCAACGTAAAACCTACAATGAATGTCTGCCTTTTTTTGGTTCCGTGATACACCTACTACAGACAGTATTTACATAAGTGTGTTGTAAAATTCATGAGATTATTGTTTTTATACTCAAAACACACAAATACATGGTAAAATTGTATTTAATTTTGCCCACAAAAACAATGGACACATAGTACATCCCATTCCCAACCAACACAAAGCTGCACATACAATACTTTTACTGTATTTACTGTATACACTAACAAAATAAAAAAAAGATACAGTAACTATGCTACACATCCTCTCTTTTGTTGAAATCTGGCAACAGCACCTCACCTCACAGACTTACATTGACAACTCGATTTAGAGTATTTTTACAGTCCTACAGAACAATCCACAGGCAACACTGTAGTACTGTACTCATTGAGTTTGCACTACTGCAGTACATTTCTTACCTTTTCTCATATCAGTAAGTTATGATGATGCATGCTACAGGGTACCTGCTCAAATGTGGCTGTACTCTATGTCCAGCCTCTCTCATAGATACACCAAAGTGGCTCGGAGCTCATTAGAGATTACCATTCTTGGTCTTCCTCATCCTCCCCCTCTTACTTTCACTCCTCTGGTTTGGCCTCTGTTGGCATCCATTGCTCCAAAACAGAAGAATTCACCTGTTGCCCTTTTATGCTAAAGCTCTGATTACTAATTGTAAAACTTTGTGAAGGGTGTTTGCGCTTGTGATGGGTCAGTCTGCTAATTTGAATGGCAGTGTGTTCCTTGTGAATTGTGTGTAGTGTTTTGAAAAAGTGTGTTTTAGAACTGCAATTTGAGTGTAATGCAGGAATTGTGTTTGTAGTTCAGCAGAATTGGTTCAGGGATTGGGGAAATAAGTTACATGTTGTGGACATTGTGTCTTAAATACCAATAAATTGTGTGTAAACAATAACTGACAAACTGTAATACAGTATATACTGAAAAAAGTGACTTACCATCTCAGTTCATGATATTGGAAAAAGAAAGTTTGTCTGCATTAGTGTAAATCCAGGTTTATTCTTTTATAAACATCTCTAAATCATTTCTGTTTATTTGATTTGATGAAATGCTTAAATGGTGAGCATGGGTTGTGTTGCGTGTTATCAAGGGTCTTATTCAAGTGATATTTTCTAGAAAAATCCACTGTTCTAAACAATCAATCCAAAACCAAAGCATAGGGGGTGATTGTTGGGGACTCCAGCTTAATGGTGAAGTCATCCTGAACAGCTGAATACCAGCAATTTGAACAGTCCAAGCAGCCTGCTGTTATCACAGTGAAAGGACAGATAGAGTTGAGTGTTAGAGTAGCGATGGTAAAATAATTAGTAACAATGGGAATTGTTTATTGTAGTAAACCATGAATTGCACATTGATGTAAACTTACTGAACCCCTAAATAATTCCATCATGTGATCAAGTTCAATATTATTAAATAAGTCTCTGGAGTAGTTTATATGTTTGTGAGTGTCTTCTCATAAATAGCACTTTTTTTCACATGTAAAAGCAAAAGCATGTTTTAAAACTATAAGAGTCCAGTGTATGTGGGGCTATTGTTTGTATATGTTAAAGCTGTTACATCCAAAATAATGTTTTCACACACCAGTGCGAATTTTGCAATTAATTTAAAAATCGTTAAAGCTTTTCTTACTAAAAACCTGTGAAAGCTTTCCAGTAAACATCCACAAACATCTAATGCACAGGCGGAAGTGCTGCTTTTGATTTTTCATTGGTCTCCTCATGGGCTCTGTTGTAAATACATTCCAACAAGTATTTTTAACAAGAGCAGACATTATAATGACTGTCAGAGCAGGAGGTCTGAAGCAGCATGAGAATTCACTCGTTCATTCATTCATTCTGCTCTTTTCACTTATATTAACAATAGCAGAGAGGGATGGAAAGAGCAGACTGGAAATGAATGCTGGGAAAGTAAGAGGAGAGAGAGAGAGAGCGTAAGAAAAAGGCTCAGGAAGAGAAAGAGCTCTTTAAAGAGGGGTGTGAGAAAAAAGAGGGCAAGAATATGTGGGGATGAGAGGAAGGGGGGAATTTTCTGTGTAGGTGGGTGGCAGCAGAGGGGAAGAGAATGATGGGGGAATGAGAGGAGATTGTTGAAAAGGATGGAATTAAAAGAAATGAGGGGAAAGAAGGGATTTAGCTACAGGTGTGTACGGTTGATATAGAGCATGAAGGGGAGTATGGTAAAGCAGTGGACATGCCTAGGGGCTAAGGACTGAAGGAATGTGAAGAAGGGTGTGAGCTTGAAGACGGGTTAAGAAAACGGGGCATGAGAGGAAACAGGGAGGTTCAGGAATGAGGGGTCGGGCTCTGCTGGCAGGACACAGCTGAAAGAGATTGTGGGATTTTATTCAGGATTAGAGGAGTGTCTGATGTTCTGCATAAGAACACAGAGAAATGTGTAAGTCACAAAAGATATTTTTGCTTACTTACTCTACTTACATAGTTCTTTGGAAGTGGAAGAGTAAGGACCAATTCTCATTACCTCCCCTTATCTTTCTCGAATGTCATTCTCTGTCGTATCTTCAATGTTCAGACTTTCAGACTTATAGGTTTCTGTAGAAAGATTTTTACCCTTAGAATTTCATTTTTGAGCGTTTTTTACTTCTTTACAATTTTGAATTTAATAAATTATAATACATTTTAATAAATTAAAGATCATTAAAATAAATTATCTATGAAACTGTTTTAGTGACAATGCTTTACATCATTTTTTATTTCAACCCGCGGCTTTGTTTAATTTTTTTATATTATTTTTTACACAATAATTCCACAACAAACCTGAAATGTACAATTCTAAGTATTATATTTGATAAATTTTTTTCAGTGCAAATATCTTGAGAAAAAAAATGTCAGAGTAGTACATTTTTTCATTTTGTAAACATTTTCAAAACAGCCGATGTGATTGGCAAATGCACCGATGCGTGCACAGATTTCAAAGGCTACAAGTGGATTTCCTTCTTAATTACTAACTCCGTAACTACTACATGGTCAAAAATGGGGGAATGAGCAGATTTGAGGTACCAAAACTCAAACCTAAAAATGTTTCGGACTCCTTTCATGGAGTTTTTGCACAATATTTTGAATAAACTCTCCTTTCATGTTATTTTCGGTTTTATGGCTTTTCATTTTGGAGGTGTACTGCAATGTATTCAAGCTTTGCACCCATATGTACATATGGCCTCTGAGTGAAAAGGTAATAAAATGATAAAGACGATTAAACAATTTTGCACAAAAGTTTTATTTATTTGTAATTTTTTTTATCGAAATAATGAAAGCACTTGCTTGGTTTGCATGATTGGTGCCTGAAGTTATAGGTGTACTTCACTATACTCAGCCTATAGGCATTTGCTCAGACAGCATGGGGGAAAACTGCAAAGGAAATGTCCTGTGGTATTTGGGCTTGTGTTGACTTTGGGATCTGGAAACGTTCTTTTTGCAGTCATCCATGAACTCAAAGACAAGGAATTATAGCTTCAGTGTACTCTGCTGGAAAAGAAACATATTTTCAGCTCTGTTAGTACACATCTGGAGAAGATAAAAATCACAGTCACTGCCTGTGTACTGTACTTCAGGTTTGTTATTATATGCCTGTGTTCAGAAAAAGTTATTTGTGTGTGGTTATGTGCACATTTCAGAGCTTTCAGAAGATATATTCAAATCACCTTCTAAACAAAGAGGAAACAAGTTTGAGTTGAGCTAAATTTATGACACGTATTTAAGGGCTGTCGGAAAAGAAATTTCTCAGGAAGTGATGTGTCTTTGCCCTATGAGACATTTTTGACTCATCTTTATTTTGATTGTTTATGAACCAGACCTCAATTATCCTATGAGAAGATGCGGCGTGTCGATTATTGATGAGGCCAAATTCTTAACATGTCCGGCCAAGATTCAAGACGGCACAGTAGTTTGGAGTTCAGAATGGGTCGCAAATGTTGTTTCCGTGGTGCAAAGCTGCTCAGGTGATATATGGCTCGGTCAATAGATAGATAGATAGATAGATAGATAGATAGATAGATAGATAGATAGATAGATAGATAGATAGAAAGGTAGGTAGGTAGGTGAGTGAGTTAGACAGGTAGGCAGGTGATAGATGATGATAGATAGATAGATAGATAGATAGATAGATAGATAGATAGATAGATAGATAGATAGATAGGTAGATTGATAGATAGGTTTGTATGTAAACCTATATTATGTTTCAAAATTGTTATTAGTTTCGATATTTTTTTATTTAAAGAACATTCCAAGATTTAAGATGTGATTTGCACGGTGGACAAAACAAAAATGTGAGAAAATTGCCTTTCAGCCTCTTTTTACAGACCTCCAATTGGTGCCATCAGTGCCATCTAGTGGTGAAAAGAAGGGATAAACCCTGGAAGTACAAGACCTGTGACATGGCTTGTGTTCTGGCACTAAAAACACACTGAAAAGAAGAGCTTGGAACAGTGTAAAAGGTTTATGAGACGATAGCGATAGCCTGTTATTGGGGGGATTTATGAATAGATTTAGCACTATTGATTTTTGTTATAAAACATAAAAAAACTATTTGTTGTCAATTCTCAAGATTTTTGTAGTGAACAAATGACAAAATATAATTCTTGGAATTGTCTTTTTTGTACAATTTCAGGATTGTTGTGGAAGTATTGTGAAATGTAACGAATAAAATATAGATATGTAATAAAAATATTACATGTAAAATAATACCCACAATCTTTAGTAAGGCGAACATTGTATACAATATATTTCATCAACACAATAAAATTATCAAGAAGATGTTTTGTCAATTTTAGTCAAATTAAACATAATATAATAGAAGTAGAAGATGTGTTTAGTTTTTATGACCTGGAAATGTATGCTCGACGTGTGATTTTAAATCAGTCACATTAAATAGCAAGGCAACACGGGAAAATAAACTGAATCTAATGAACATAATCAACAAGCTTGTAACTAAGCAATTGAATAACGATGGATGAGGAAGTAGTGTGCACAGTTTCTGCTGGATGCTCACACTTCCCCCCACGAAAAACAATGGTGACTATTTTTTTTACTTGTTTCAGGAGGCAGCATTTTTCTTATTGACAAGTTTGTTTTTACTCTTCACGCTGTAATTGCTCAACCGATTGTTTCAGAGCAAACTCTTTCTCTTTTCTGTAGAACATTAAAGATACAGCAAATAATGAGGGTAGCTGAACTAGAGGTGTGTGCTCCTATTAGAGATGTGCACATTGTTTAATATTCCTTCTTGTATGTAAAATATGGGCAGAGAAAATCAAGAGATCTGAAATGAAATGACAGATGGGGGGAGGAGTGGAGGGGTTTAACAGATTCAAATTTAGGGGATGAGCTATTCCTCTAACAAGCTCTTTATTCTCTGGAGCGATCATCAGAGGGAAGCCAGAGTCCTCTGATCCGGCTCGGGGCTTCACAACAGGAAGTGGGGTCTTTACTAGCCCTTGTAAAAACAGAAGCACATTCTGGTTGCCGGGGTGCGAGGTGCTGGAATGCTGCTTCATCACAATTTGAACACCAGTCACACTCCTGTCAGATTTCACAGCACCTTCGTAAAGATTTACACACTGCTTTCAAAGCCTTCAGATACTCACGGCTATAGACCGACAGTTATAGATGCAGGTCATTAGGAGAGAGTTAAATTGCCCACTTTATAAATGGGAAATGAATCTCTGTGTACCAAGAGAGTGTTGTTAGGGGCGTTAGAACAAGTGGAGGTGGAGACTGCAAATGTTTCGAGTATTTTGGGGTCTTACATTAAAAAAAACGCTATAATGTTAATTAAACACAGATACTTACATCAAATATCTGGTTGGGTTTGGTGTATAGGACTAATTCTTTGATGGTGTAGAGATTTTAAGAATGTGTTGGTAGACTTTCATGTGTTCCACTGTTACACATTAGAAGTAGTCAACTTCTAATTGATTTATTCAGTTTTATGTCATGCCGTGTGACATGTTGGCGGGGAAAATGTATAAATGTTTTTAAAAAGAAAGGGTAGGCAATATATGTGAGCCACTGTTTACTTTCAAAGTGAATAAACTAACCCACCCCTACACTAAAATGACACATAATAGCAACTGCCACACACACACACACACACACACACACGCACACGCACACGCACACACACACGCACTCACACGCACACACACACACACACACCACTAACTCTATAACATAGCCAATCATCATAATGAAGTCTGCTGCATCAGCCCAGAGTAAAATGACCAGAAATAGAAAACCTAGAGTGTGTGTACTAGCAGTGATGCAAGTGTCAGATAACACTTAGAAGTCGCTGCCCGCAATCACTGCGAAAGCTTTGAATTAAGCCGGAGTGACGTGACCCACCTAGTTTAATTTTGACATTTTTTAATTTCAGATTTAACAGTAGGTTTCAAAAAGTTTATTGGCTACAGCCATGCTTTGGGTGCTTGTCCGTCCTTGTTTTTTGAAGCATTTTTGAAAGATTTGTACTCTGCCTTTGGGGATGTAACATGAAAAGTTAGGAGGAGCACTTACTGGAAACATGGATACTGATTAATTATTATTATTTTTTAAATAATGTAAAATAAAAAAATAGACAAATTAATAAAACACTCATTAATAGCATACTTCACACATCCCTTTTATATCAGTTTAAATGAACAGAGGGCACAATTCTGACACTTTATTTCATGCAAATTATTTTTGGGGCTTTAGAGAAGGAGGCAGACAGAACAGTATGTTAGACAGGAAGAGAAGTGGGTATAGAGAAGGGGAATGTTGGGGAATGACGACCATCTGCATCACATAACATGACATGATTAAAGAGTAATATCTAGTGTGAACGAATATGAATTTATTTGAGTCAATGCAACACACAACATATGTGCTTCACTTAACACCTGTATTGAGCTTCATCCGGTAGAGAACGTATCCACACAAACATACAGCAGATGTACAGTAAATGAGGCCCTGGGTATTTGCTTCAAAGAATGCCATGAAAAACACTGTACAAGCTGCTACATGACTGGATTCGGTTCAACTGGTGCGTCTTGTGTGCAAACAAACACAATCACATGAACCAGGAACAAAAATCACAAAAAAAATATCTCCTTTTCCCTTCTTACGTATTGTTTAACATATGTCCATCTGTCTCTCTCCCTACTGAGTTTAATTTTAAATGTGAATGTGAATAAATGGATTGCTAATTTAACAAGTGACTTAACTTTAGGTTTTTGAGCTGAGAATAAATAGTCATAATCATTCCAGTCGAAGCCAAGGTCAGTTTTCTCTTTCTAGTAAACAAACCATTCCACTTTGCATTGTGCAAATGTACAGACAACAGGTGGAATTTGGAGGCATGTCGCAAAACACTGGAATTAATGATTGGTCCTGTAGGTTGTGGTATGAACTCATTGTTGTCACTTCAACTTACTTTAAAACTGCAGTACAGCAGTGCTACACTGTGCTGCGCTGCTGTTGGCTGAGAATACGGGCAGCACTTGGCAACAGGTCGCTAGGTGCCACAGATGTATACTGGACTGAAGGGGATTTCCTCTGTCAGTAAACACAACCCACTCTCTCTCTGTTTGACTGAATGCCTGTCTGTGTTCACCACAGTGATCAGCATTGCTCAATTTTTCTGCCAATCATCCTCACTCTATTTTACGAGCACACTACATAGCAAAAGTATGACATGCTAATAGAGGAGTGCCTAGAGCAGTGCGTGACAGTCTATATATGTTTCTGTGAGGGTGATAAGGAAGTGACACAGAAGCACATAAAAAAACAGAGCTTTTACCCTGACCGACACGAACAAGTATGAAATTAGAAACTTTACTCAACCCCTTTCTGATTTGAATGGCAAAGCATAGAACATTCCACAGCACACCACACACATGCTTATGCATTCACCCAGAAGAGAGGCTTGGCATTTAAAAGTGGCTTGTTTTGAGTCATCTTTATGCTGCTTTCATAATTAATGGTTTTTATAAACATGGTATTGAATTGAATCATTTTAAAGCTGGAGTCTAGCCTTGAACACCAAAGGAGTTTCACAGTAGTACACTCCCCAGTTAAAAACTACTACATGAAAAAATGCATTTAAAAGTTAAGTTAAATGTATTTGGAGTTTGGTTCCAAAAAAATCAAGCCATAAACATTAAATGTTTATGAAGGACTGACATCCTGAAATAAACGTAATTTTTAGCTCTTTGTTAAGGAGGATAAATTCTCCGTCCTTTACGCTGATTGGATGAACCCAGTATTTCAATTACTTTTTTTTTTTTGCAAAAGAGAGATTATCAGGAATTTTTAATCACTGCTTGAAGACGCCTTTTTCTTGTGATTATTGAACAGAACCTATCAACGAGTTTTTAAAAACATTATACAAATTTAATTTTGATTAAAAGCATTGATTAAATAGAAACGCCACATTCATTCACTCAATATAATTTTTTGGGGTGAAAATGAAGATAACAGAAATACAACAATAAATATAAAAAAGTAAAAGTGGGAAGTTCTAAAATGACACATCATCAATTATATTTGATCCCAGTTTGCTTTAAAAGAAAGCGGCATTCAACCTGCTCTATTTTGAAAATTCAATTCATTACTGTGGGAAATTTCTGTGCAATGTCAAATATTTTAAATGCACCAAAGATTAACTCGCTTTTCTCTTTAGTGAGCAGCAGGAGATCTCTAGTGTCTTACCAGTCCCTGAATAACACGTTCCTAATGCGACTGGCTTTTGATTCCTTCTGGCTTTTCGATTTACCCAAAATGGAGGATTCATATTAAAACTGAACAAACCGAACCACAGAAATTTAATTGACACTTGCCGTACATAAAAACAATTTTTTACAATTTAAGAACGAAGTGTTTATTATACACTGTTTTACATTGTTTGCTTTCTGCTTAAGTTTTACTCAGCAGAAAGGGAAAAGTGTTGCTATATATGATCATCTTGCAAATGAATGTGATGGACCTGTCCCTGTAGCTGTAACCCTGCTTTTCGTTCAATGGCAGCTGGAGACTGGCAGATCCTGCGGCCATAACTAGGATTAAGAGGTTTAGAAGATGAATGAACGAATGATACTCTCTTGGACACACACAGAGATTTGGGGAACAGCAGGATTAGGACACTTGGGTGGTTGTTGTCTTTAGCAAAGGCAAAGTTAGTCTCACATCCAATCATGGTGCACCATTGCCCCTGCTGTTTGCATTGTCTCCTCAATGACATCACTATGGTGCTTGCATACCTGTGCCATGATTGGCTGGTTAGGCTGAAATTGCTGACCAGCCACAGAAATCACAGGCGGTGACATCATCAGCTGGAGCTCAACCAATAATGATGACACTTACAAAGAAAAGCATCCAACTCCGTCCGGTGAATCCACAGACACAGACATAGACAGGGCTTCAGGAACAAAACCTCCACCTAAAATCTACAGTGTTTGATTAAAGCAGGAAGTTCATGAAATTAAACTGCATGAACCTTTTTCAATTGACCACATAGTAAAATCTCCCCAAAATATGGTTGTGTCCTATTAGAGTACCTGCAAAACTGGTCTAAATAATCCCCAAAGAGCCATTAGTCTGCAATAGTACATATAAATATTCATTTTATGTTGCTGTGATGTTTTGATGTGTCTCCTGGTGACAAGTCACACAACAGCAGCCGAACAACACATGCCTTCCTGTAATGTTTACTTTCTGCCTGTATAACCAATATTAAACATTTACCAGCGAGTTAAATTAATGGATCATTGAAATGCTCCTTATCCACCAATAGTCTTGCTTATACTTTGATTTAAAAAAACTAAACTTTTTACAGGATGTTATAGGGATGTAACAATACACTCTGCTCATGATATAATACTCAATATTATGTCTACGAAACGATATGCATCATAATATTTTACAACACTATTTTTAAACAACTAGTGAAAATGAATTTTAAAAGTTTTGAGACTCAAAGTTAAGAAGGCTAGGGTCTAGTTTGATTTGTATGAGAGCATTTAATGCCATCCATCCACTAGGAGGCAGTGTTATTTTTTGCATTATCTTTTTAGAGATGGTGAGGGCTAATTTTATAATCTTTCTCATTTATTTAAATTTGTGAGTAAAGGATAATTGTCTCTTAGTAAACGCATAAAGCAAGAAGAAAAGAAGTTTCAGAAGTGACTAGAAACATAATCACTCCGTAAAGCAAATACACTTTAGTTCCTAGACGATATACCCCTGTGGCTCCACGATAGGAGCTCCAGTCTGGGGGCAAGCTCTAGGCAGTTGGAAAAAATACTGAACTTGGCTTCTCTGGAAAGAAGGGATATATACTATAAAGACCATGTACAATTATGAGTTTAGTGTCTGTTATGTCATCCATAGGGATCTGATTTTGAGTTTGTAGGCTTAAATTGGGTGTTTTGCTGCATTTGGAAGCCTCGGATTGGCGTAAATGGGCAAAGAGTACACAGTGACAGAACATGAGTAGCTGAAAGTTAAAGCTTAATATGACGTAACTAATGAGCAAAGAAAAAAACACCACACAATTTTCAAAATGAGTGAAATGAAAGGTTTATGAATTCGCTTTTGTGAATTTAAGTACTTTAGCACGGTTGTGGATAAAGTGGAGTTTCAGTCACTACTTAAAATGAGTGACGGACAGAAGCTGCTCCCATCAGGACAAGACAAATGGCTACATACATTTCTCCATAATAGCAATAAATCAAAAACAAATTTATTTTAAGCAATTTAATAAGAGGAGGGCACTTCAAGGGGTGAAACAGATAAAGAGCAGTGCAACATAGAAAGCTTGTCAAGTCAAAGAATATGGTTTTGCTAAGGAGGTAAACTATGTATAATTTTATGAGGTGTGAAGTAATAATTAAAAAAATGCACATTTTGAAACAATACACATTGATGGTTTCATGAAAAACACAGTGTTGAATACTCCATGCTGGTTACAATTGTCAAACCCATATTAAGAGCATAGGTGCCTGTGGTTAAAGGAAACATTTTGATATCATTCATGAGAGCTCTTTAGGAAACATCACCTGGATGCACTGGGACACATCATCAGTGTTGTTTCTTGTATGTTGCTCTATTCTGAAATTAGATATTCAATCCTAAGAGTTTGGATTAACATTTGGTTGAATTTCTGATGGGGGTGAATCGTGTCAGGGTTGGTTTCATTTGTTCTGTTTCACTCTTGAATGAGAGTGAGATGTGGATTCCTCGTTTTAATCCCTGCATGGTTTAGCGGCAGATTAAGCTGTCTGTGTTCTAGATGGACTCCTCCATCAGTTCGACTTCTTCTCATAGCTCCATATTGTCTTTCTGAACATTTTACTGAACAGCTTACTGTTTCGGCACATAGGCTGATGGCTGGTTTAAAAACACAGAGGGAGACATGAAGAAGTGTAGTTAAAGTGCACAGATTTGAAAATATATATTTTTTAAATGCAACCTCTGAAATAGAGACTATTTGATGAATTATTACTTTAACTGTTCTATTAGTCTACAAATTTCATATGAAACCTTCTTTTCTCCTCATGAATCTGGTTTTGATAATTCTGTCGATAAAAGAATGAAAACATTTGATGACTTCTCATTGTTGGACTTGTTCGTGCTTGTTTGTATTCTTTTTAATTTGCTCTGGATTGTAATAAGCCACAGGTTTTTTAGCCGCAAGCTTTCCCACGATTCTAGCACACTTGGCCAGCGCTCTCGACAGCTCGGCCCACTTTCAGCCAGGAATTCATCTCAATAAATAATGCTCAGTCATTTTCAAACATGTTCATGTGAGGGAGCGAGAGAGAGAGAGAGAGAGAGAGAGAGAGAGAGAGAGCGAGAGAGAGAGAGAGAGAGAGTGAGAGAGAGAGAGAGAGAGAGAGAGAGAGAGAGAGAGAGAGTAGCTTTGAAACTGGGACTTTGAGCCACTGCCAAGAAACAAACTGGGATTAGCAAGGTGGCTTTCAATTCTGTGTTCTGTCTGATTTTATTGCAGCTACAACAAAAATCTACTTTTTCTTCATTTGAACTCGGTAACTTTCATTATTTCCCCTCTAGAATGTTTTCTGAGATATAACATTTAGAAAATAAAAACATTTAAAAATACACGTTTTATCTTCATACGCACATTTTTGTTACAATTTCTGAAATGAAATTACGGCACCATTACAAAAAATGTCCCTCTCAATTCACTTACAAGAGACTACTTTCCATGTTTTTATGCCTTTTGTTGTGATATCAAACTGCTTCAGTCCTTTACCTGCTCTAATTAATCTGAAGAGCTGTCTGACTCTGTGTAGGGCACGCACCACCAGTCACTGCTCCTTGCCCTAAACGTAAGCAAGACTTTGAAATTTAGAAAACATGTTAAAATACTTTTGAAATGTATGTTCAAAAGTCATATTTATTTATTTATGCAGAAGTTAGCAGTATGCAAGTACATTTTATATGTTCGTTTCCAATTGGTCAGAGGTACATAAATGCCGGTGTTTACACAAACTCAAGGGCGCAGATGAATGTGCCACAGACTATGACCTAACCTTTAGCTGATGCACAGAAGCAGCACTGCCATACAAGACATTGAGTGAGCCTAGGGTGCAGGCTTATTGTGCCCAGATTTTATCTTAGCTGCCTTGATTAACATTCCAACAGCCATTTTGTTTACTTTCTATATCACTGTTGGCACTGTACCAATTAGGTGAATTTGTGCTGGGGAAAGTAGAGCGAGGTACTGAACAAATCACTTAAAATCAATCAAGCAATTTCAGAGAGGCACATTAACAGGAGAAACTTGACTCGTAAGATTACATGCCCTGGCAAATTTTCGGATTTCTTTTTTTTTCCCAGAAATTATGAACGATTACCAAAATGCATATGATAACCTCACTTATAGTTAGTGCTTTGATGAAGCCATTTATTTTCAAAATAATGTGTTTCCAACTTTCCAAAGAAGGCATTTATACAAAGATAGGGACAGCTGTATAAATCTGCATTCAATAAAACAGAAGAGGAAAATTTCTTATGTCATTTACCAGTTCTGGGTATGGAAAGAAGACTTAGCCAATGCTTTATTTCACTTTTTCCAGCTCAAAACACCAAAATCAGACACAGGATGGATTCGGACTGGTATGACTGATTTAAAGCACCTTTTTGAGAAAAGCCAAACATGTGTGCTCTGAAGAACAGAAGGGTACATTTAGGTTTAAAAATTACATACCCACCACCGGTGGAAAATACACTGGATGCCTCTGGATTATGAGGATGTTTATTTGAAATTATGGAAGTGCCAGCTTTTCATTCTGCCATGAAATGGGTGTCAACATAGACAGATTGTGCATTTCTGCATGTCTCCGTGTTATCACTCTTTGTGTTTGAGGCTCTGATAACGTTCTCAGCACAGGAGCAAAAGAGTGGTGGAGGAGATGCTGGAATGTGAACCTGGAGCATGTCTGGAGGAAAAAAAAAGATTTAAATTAGATAAACGTCTGTCAGCTAACCAAAACCAGAACAGGAAGAACAGAAGACTCACTAGTGAGGGTTTGTGTGCCAACAAAAAATTAAATGTAAGGAAGAAGCAATAATTTCACTGACATTTGGAACAATTTTATGGTTTTGTGTTGATTGATAAAACATTATTTTTACTTGTTTTAGTTGAATTGAACAATGGAATTCAGATAAATTACCATTTCGCGTTATAACTTTCTAAATTTAGTTTATTGAAGCAAACTGATTGTTGTCATCGAATAGAGACGTTGAATTGACGTGAATATATAAATAAGCTTATTTATAAAAATAAATATTTATAAATATTTATATAGTGATCCCCTGCTTAGTGAAAATAACAACAACTAGATGGCAAACGTTTGTACACAAACTTTGATGAAGACTTTAAAGAGTTTAAAGGTATTTTTAAAAATGTTCTTAATTTAATGTAAACAAATTGATTTGGCAAGATATGGCAAATTGGTTGTTATGGGATATGAGTTTGAGATATGTTTAATTTAGGTTGCTAGGGTTATACGGTTTGGTAGCTAGGGAGTTGACAGTGATGTGATAAAAAAAATCTAATTTATCATTTCGATTAACATAAACAGCCCCCCATCCCCCTTTCTCTATGATGTTTCATCTTAAATATATATTTTCATTGTCTTTTCAAAACCACCTTTTTAACCCTTTCTAGAGCCTTCGGTTCAAAAAAATGTGCAAAATGTTTAAACTATCTGAAGTTTCTCAGTTTGAGTTACAGTTTCACAAAGTTTGGCACTTATTTGTATGAAATAAGTATTGACTCTTTGCAAAATATGGCCAGTGCTTGGTGGCATGACAGTTGTTGACAATCACAGGGGTCAGATATTTCTTGATGACACCAAGTTGTTTTTTCGTTCTGTTAAATGTATGGACTGATCATTTTTGTTGGTGATTCCCACACATCATGGCATCTTATGTTGAAATGTGCAGAGATGACTTGACTCAAACCACCTTAGAGAAGTTCCCAGTTCTGTTCCTACGCATTCAGCATGTGACATATAAAAATGAAAAAAATGTGCAACATTTATCTAACCATGCAAATTTAACATTTATAATTAGCAATTCTTCGTTTATAAATCTTCAGGTTTGTGATCTACAAAAACTGTGCTTAAACAGTAAAACAAATAAAATGATTTGCTCTATTGCTGTCTCTAAAAAAATGCTGAGCAGAGACTGATTGGTATTTAAAATGACTGGGCACACAGACCACGGGACATGAACACTTCTGCTTTTTCTCTCAAATGTGTAGCAGTTGAATTGCTGTTCCTCACACTGTGCTAACCAACCCTTACATGGATTTCTTCTGGAATCTGAGCTGTCGGGTGTTTTCTCTCAATTACATTCAAGGACATTTCCTGAATCACTCAACTATTGGGGTTGTTTCATCCTGAATCCTCCCTTCATTCTTTCTGCGAGCTTTAAAATCTACAAAATGATGCATTTGGCTTTTAGATGGAATCTGGTCATACTTTAAAATTAAACTGTTCAGTAAAAATGCATTCGAAATGATGCAAGAATTTAAAAAGTTTATAAAAAAATGTATCACCTTAAACACTATTTTACTGTAAAAACATTAACAGAAAGTTACAGAATTTGTCCAGAATTCACTGTGCTTGTTTACTGTTCTGAACCTGACCATGCTCTGTGATTAATATGTTTGTCTTCAGATTTTATTATTTCATCCACTCTCCTGGCGCTGTTCAATTCCCTCCCCACTTTAACACAAGCGCAACACAGCAGTAAATCACTCAACATAGAGCCTAGTTCGCCTCGGGCCAGATTTCTCTCTCTGTATGTGTAGAGAATTCCTGATGAGGCCTTACCCATGTCCATCACTGCATCCCTCCAGATGCATAATAAGAAATTAATCCATCTACTGACCACTTGAGGCTGACATTGACATTCTCATTGACATCCATAATAAAAGCAGAATAAAACGTGGTTAAATCCTGGTTCCAAATGTTTTTTTTTGTGCCATTCCTTTAGATTAGATACTTGTTTAGTAAAGTGAGTGAAATGTAAAGTTCAAAAGTAAAAGCAAACAAAAGTCAAATCTAAATCAAACCAATGTTAGCTGTTGTTACATTTTGCCTTTAAACCAAAATCATACTTGCACAAACTCTTAAGAATATATGCAAACTACAAACTACAAAGCTGTTAAGATACAACCAAGTAGTAAAATCTGCAAGTAAAAATTACTCATTGCAATCGGTCAATCAGTATGTAAGCAACGTCTATCCCCAACAGTAGACGTGTTTCCATTCAAAGATGACAATTAATTTTATGCACAGAACTAGAATATTGCATAAAATAAAGCAGTCCAGAAGAACAAAATCGTCACTGCCTGATAAACTGGCACCAAAACAATAATGGAAGTTGTTAGGCCTTTTTTATATAATAACTTACGAAATATGCGCAGTCATGTCATCTTGCTTTTGATGGCGCGAGTCAAGACTTTTGACCCCAACAATTTTGATGACAGACTTTGGCTAAGGATTTTATGAAATATCAAAACAACATTTGCGCAATGAAATTGGTCTGTTGGTTAGTCGACTAATGCTGTCCCATTATGCCCTAGTTCCGACAGAAAAACACATTGCCATTGCATTAGGGTTAATTCACTAAATGCATTTATGCACATTTTTTCTTATCGGGTAAAAAGTTTTCCTACTCAGTTGTGTGCATTTTTTTTGCGATATTCCAAAATGTGCTTAGATTGTAAATATATAGATGGAAATGCAGCTACAGATCTATTATACCTTTCATCCATTTCTTTTACTTTATGACATTTTGTTTTATGTTTTCAAAACCCTGCTTTGATTCTCTTAGTTCATCACTTTTCTCTGCATCAATTTTCGTAACATATTTTCTGACGTTTCTCACTGATAGCATTTCTCAGGTCCGTTATTAACAGGGATTCATAGCTGTCTGTGTGAGCAGATTGCCTTGTCATTTTAAACATTTGAAATGTGCCAAAGTAAAGGTTCTGGCTGTGGCCCAGAAGATGCCTTATCCAGTTCAAACTCCAACAGATGTTCAGAGTGCATACATCATCACTGAGATGAATGAGCATAAAGCTGTAGACTGAGATGGAAACTGCCAATTCTAACATCTACATTTAATGACACTGACATTGTTTTAATTCTCTTACTGTTGCTGTCTTTTTTAGCTTTATTTGTGAGGTGGCAATTTGCTATTTTGCTTAACATTTTCTTCCTGTTAACGATTAGAGCAAGTTATGAAATACTGCTAAGGTTCAAGCTGAAGATGTAAATGCTAAGCATGCTAAAGATGTGCTAACGTATATAAATCTGCATTATTATTGGTTTTACAGTAGAGTCTTTTTTTAATGATTATTAAACAGTTAAGAACCTTAGCCCCACAAGGTTTTGTTAACTTTGTGATTGCACTATGATTCTTGCAGGTTTTTTTGATTTGCTAACATGCTAAAAGTTGCTTGCATATTTGCAGAGCTTTGTTGATATCACGTATTAACGTCATGTGTTTTCAGAACAAAACAGTTGAAAATCCAAGGAAAAATTTAAAATTAACAGTGTGTTTACTCTTTAACATTTAAAGCTTGCTGTTGAATGTGGTGTTTCTGATGACGAATGCATCCGTGGGAGCTTTGTGTAATTTGCAGTTTATGCAAGACAGTCAAAGAATTTACAAGAGTTGGAGGCTTTTGGCTGCAGAGGAAACAGAACTTGATCAGCAACTATTCCAAGAAACTTTAAGCTGTCATTGACGTTAAAGGAGGGAATATAGAATATTAAGAGGAAGTAGATTGGAAATTTGGAAAATTTCTGTTACCATTTTGATTTAAAAAGAGTAAACACAGTTCTTTGACAATAATTGGCTTCACGTAACCACTAACTATGAGTAGGAAAATAGTTTTTGTGTCATGTACATTTTGTTTCATTATCACCCATGTCTCCTAACTGGAGGTTAAGAAATGGAGGTAAGTAAAGGAAGGAAGAAAGCTGTCTTCCCTCATCTTTAACCAGAACCAGAAACCCCAATTGAAGCCACTTTGATTAGTCTGAAGATCATAATGGTGCTCTTTCATTTCCTCCAGATCAATATAAGATTCATCATTGAATACAAGTGGATTGTTGCTTTTCCACGGCCATAAATAATGAAGCTAAAGCCACACAAATCACACACTTATGACTCTCCTGGGGTCACTCTTTTCTTCTGCTATGTTGACTCGATGGTCCTCTTGCAAGTCGTATTGGTGCAGAGTCCCACAATGCAGCAGATTTAAACAACTTGGACAGTAAGTGGCCATCCAGATCCCCCTATGGGACCTCCCTCTCACACAAACATCCATGTGATCAATACAGCTCGATAGTGTCCATCGCCATCAGTCCTAATGTGTGGTTCCTAAAGGCATTGTTAGTGAACATCGGGAAGATGTATTTTCCAAATCAGTCTGTTCAACAAACATTTGCCATACAGCATTAATTCTGTTCTGAGATATTGTGTAGTATTGTATGTTTTGTACACTTTGTGAATCTGATGTTAGGACTTTAAAGAAATGTTGAATAGATGTCTTATTTTAGCCATTAGTACCATCAAGCTTCACCCATCACTTTATCAGAACCTTAGCAATAAAAAGGGGCTTGTACTTGAACTCATTACCTACATTAATCCCGCTTTAGTGTACAAAATGGAGAAAAAAAAAAAAGTTTTTTTTTTTTTTTTAATTCAACTTGAAAGCTTTGATCGATTACCGGTATCTTAGTTACTCTCACAGTTGTGCTCATACATTTACATACCCTGGCAATTTTTAGCTTTTTAGAATTCCATCTCTGCTGTGAAACTCAATGGCTGGTCCCTGATGTTTCTGGGATGTGTGAACTCCAAAGGCACAGGGATCTTGGTCAAAATGGATTGGAGATGAATGGAGCATGCTATCAAAGGATACTGGAGGGAAATGTGCACGCAACAACCTGGAAGCTGCGCATGGGACATTATTGGACATTCCAACATGACAATGACCCAAAACACCAAGTCCACCTGTCATTGGTTCCACCAAAGTTAAGGTTTGCAATGGCCATCTCAGTTTCCTGACCTCAATATCAATAAACCATTCTGCAGAGATTTCAAATTTGCAGTTTATGCAAGACAGTCAAAGAATTTACAAGAGTTGGAGGCTTTTGGCTGCAGAGGAAACAGAACTTGATCAGCAACTATTCCAAGAAACTTTAAGCTGTCATTGACGTTAAAGGAGGGAATATAGAATATTAAGAGGAAGTAGATTGGAAATTTGGAAAATTTCTGTTACCATTTTGATTTAAAAAGAGTAAACACAGTTCTTTGACAATAATTGGCTTCACGTAACCACTAACTATGAGTAGGAAAATAGTTTTTGTGTTATCATTCACATTTTCTGAAAATGGCCAAGAAATCTAAAATGTTGGTATCTAAACTTATGAGTGCAACCATGTATAGTCTGGGCAACCTAGTTTGCGACAAGCAGTATTGCAGCAAGCAGTTGACCCTCTGTTTGAATAGAAACTCCTGATTGCTAAAGGGCTCCCGAATTCTGTAGTCTAATAATGTTGTGCAGATAAGGATAAGCAAGAAAACTTTAGTTCTCTGACCTGGCGGGCCACTCTCATCACTACACTTGACACTTCCCAGAGTGCTGGAAGGGGCACATAAGCCTCTTTGTCCATGAGCTGGGTTAGGCAGTTAAGCAAGTTTACTGCTTGGGTTTATCAACTGTTCATCTTCTGCTATTGAGGGATGCTTTCAATATGACGTTAGGACAGGTGAGTTGTCTCTAGATGTTCTCCTGAATCAACTCTTTTGGGTGTTTTCTGAGCTTTTGCACCACTGGTTCCATTTCCATGGCAACACTGATCGCTTCTCTTGTTCCTCATCAAATATTACATTGGAAGTGAAAGAACGAAAGCTACTTCCTGTTAGATGCGAGTAACTTTTTAATAAGTCAACAACAAAACATTTTTCACTGTTTCCTAACAGAAAACGTAGGTGCAACTTGCTATCGTGAGCCAGGGGCTGTAAATGCAATTAATACACTGTTGAATTCATTTGATTTATTTCAGAATATACTGTTTATTTAAAAAATAATTTCCCTACCATTCCCTACCAATATCAGTACGGAAGCTTTTAAATATATGTTGGATGGTTGGACCATCCAAAACTGGATGGTGAACCAAAAAGAGCTTAAGAAATTCTACAAGATACATTTTCTGTTATCCTTTGCTTCGTTCACATCATTTTACTTGCTGCAGAGCACAAAAATGGCATTTTGAAGATCTTTTTTAAGACTTTTGTATCCAACAGGTTTTTCATGCCTTTGAAGGAGCATGTTTTTGTTTCCTAATCCCTTCACTCAGGCTCAAACCAAGAGTATTATTTTTGTCAGTAATTGCCAGGCCGCATGTAGTGGCTAAGGTTCTTACAGGTACTTGAAATCTTGAAAAGTGCTTGAATTGATGACACTTAATATTTCTGCTGAGATATGTAAGAGAAAGTAAGTAGGAAATTCCCAAATGAAAACTAATCGACTTGATCAATGGTTGGTTATAGCCACTTTCTTGAAAAATGAAGTTTTGAGCCTTACATCAGACAAATATAGTTTAGGAATCTAAATTGGTGATCAGAGTGACCTGAAATTTTTCCAAAAATAAACCTATGCTTGGTCAATATAGCTTTGTCAGTTTGCTCTAAGTAGATGCAAGAGTCTATACATTGTAAACATGGATTATTTAACTGATCTGACATATTACAAGACCTAACCATATTATAATCTTGTCCAATGTGATAAAGTATTTAATATAATATACCACATTTGTAAGTTGCTGAAATAATGCTGAAATTCTAACAATCATAAGACCCATTCCTGTTAACTGAGCATTTACACATCTATTTTTGCTCTGTAAACTGAAGCAATTTATGACTTCATATCAATAATTCTCCCAGCATTTTACCAATATACATGCTGAATGTAATGATTTCTTAACTAAACCCAAGCTAAAGTACATGTGCCAAAGTTTGCAAGACTGTTTTTGAAACTCATTGGCATGATGCTTTCAGAAACTAATTGCTGAACTATGTTATAATGACAGAAGCATACTTCACTAATGATAGTTGAGAATCACGCTTCTGGTCATTCACACTGATCAGAGGCTGATGAAGAGTGAGATTACAGTCTAGTGAAAAACGGCTCCAGAAAGGAAGGATTGTCTGATATCCGCTTCATTCATAAGTAACACACCCCATCTGTTCACAAAGACAGTTGTTGAGTTCATTCAGAGCCATTTGCTCGGGCTGAAAACACTGGCCTATGCTTTCAGTATGAAAGACACTGTAGTCCAATACATTCTGCAGAATTATAATTCATATAACTGTCAGGAACTTCACAAAGGAGGGATCTTGTGGAGGATGTCTGATGCATTCAATGCTATGGAAACTCACTTTCATGTCACAGACAGGCAATTGTTAGGTCAAATTCTGACATGAAAATTTCAAAATTTAGCGTGATAAGTTTTTACAACTAAGGCAAGTAAATAATAACCATGTTAATGCACGTGAGGCCATAAGTTTTGTCTCGGAAGGCCCTGGGCACATAACATTCACAATAAGGTTTCAATATAAAATTTAGATTGGTTATGTTTGTCATTGATTTGTGAAAATGTTTAGACCAGAAAAAAGGCCTTGATGACTCTCCGTATCTGATTGGCTGGGTTGTCAGATTGACAAAAACACAACGGAGCAAATCATCCATAAAGATGCTGCGAATCAGAGAATCAACCGAGCTGATTTTTTTTTTTCATTTTTAGTGCTTGAACGTAAGATCATTGTGCACTGAATGATTGATATTCTTTTTTTAATTTGATGTTAATAATGTATTTTCCATATACAGTACATATACAGGCAGTTTCTCCATGTCATAGTTACATTTTCTTGTTGACCATAATTAGAACTTGAGTGATGTTTTTTAAATGTATGCTTCTATAAATCATCATTCAGATTGTAACCTCTTTAGCCAAGATTAGAACGTGATAATCAACTACATAAAAAAAGTTTTATTCTATGCTGAGACATAATTATCCCCCTCCTCTACCATATTTTCATATATTTTCTTGTTCTTAAGCAGCATCTATTACCTTCAAATGTTGTCTGTGAGTCTTAAAATATTTTGACATTGTCCTAAAACTAAAAATAGTTTAAACTTGACTCAAAAAACTCACAAGTCTTTTTCAGCAGCTTTAATTAAACAATACAGGGAAAGTGGAGGAGTGTGAAGGTAAGTGTGTGAGGTTTTTCCTCAAGCACCATGAGTCTGAATAACCCAGAGTGATGACGTGCAGATTGAGGAGAAAAAAAGATAAATCAGAGAAGGAATGTGCTAAGACCAATCTCTCTCTCTCTCTCTCTCTCTATCTGTGCATCCATCTAAGGCTGTGGAAAAACTTGAAGCTGTGTTATGACAGAGCTTAGAGATGAACATGCTACTCTTTTTCCATCCAGAAACACTTCACCGTGACCTTGTCCTGACAGCTGGCTTTATGGTTGTTTCAGGCTGTTAACATTCAATGGAAAACATGAACAATCACAAAAGATTCCAAAAACCTCTTCCCTTTGGCAACCTTTGGATATCATGTTGAGCATCAACGTTGGTTGGCCATGATAAAACCTGCTCTGTTAAAATCACAATATGATCTTAGAGCTCGGTTTCAGGGCTTTGGCAATCTTAATGTAATTGAGGCCATCTTTATATAAATCAACAATTCTTTTTTGCAGATCCTCAGTGGGTTCTTTTTGATGAGGTTACATGTTGAACTTCCACTGCCCAGTTTGAGAGCAATATCACCAAATTTAACACACTTGCTCTCCCATTCACATCTGAGAGAAAATGGCTACTTGGACATAATTTGGACTCTTTCTTCATAGTGGTGTACTCACTTTTGATGCCATTAGTTAAGACATTAATGACCATGTACTGGGTGTTGGTTTCTTAGCAGAACAAACATTTACAGGTGAGCTCACCTTTGACAATTAAGATAAAAGAATGTATTAATCAGTTCAGCAGCAGTTTCTTTACGAAAAGTCCAAATTCCATTTCATTATCCATCAAATAAAACAAAATGTGAATTTCACCTAACTTTTTAACATGGCCTATAGAGCATTACTGAATCTCTGGCAACCCATCTCTCAGATGCAGCTCTCATTCCTCAGTGATTTGAAGTTAATTAGCTTTTCTCTGGTCAAAATCTCAACCTAGGATGTATCTAGTGAAATGAACTCTATTCGTGTAATACTCATGTTATTAATTAAAAGTTATTTGAGTTTGTAATTATTTCAATCAAGAGCAGCTTTTGAGTTTTGAGCAGCTCCGCAACACAGCTGCAGCAGATATAAGAAGAGATACCATGGAGATGTGCAGTGCTGCTCATCTGGGTTGATCTTGAATAGTGATGTTCATGCTTACAATGCACATGGCTGTGATGTGATGGATATTATGGAACAAACAGCATCTGCTCAAAAGAATGCATCTTCATGTGTCATTATACAGTGGCTCTGGGATAGGGATCACATCACAGCTAGGACCTGCACAAGTATCGAGATCCATGCATATAAGCATAAACGATAAAGTCTTTTTACATAAATTCAAAATAATAATAAAAAAACCCACAAGGCCAAAATTTTCATGAAGGGGACAAAGCAAAAACATTTTTAATGCTTAGTATTGCATCCAAGTTTGGTAACATTTGGGACTTTTTTTATATGAGAGGAAAGTACACATGTTGAAATCAATATTCTCTGGGATGGGAAGTAAAAAAATATTAATTAGATCAAATGTTTTATGTAAACCTTCAGATTCACAACATAGACATTACAAAAAAAAAAACATTTCTGAGAAATGATCCACTTAGCAAAGTGTATTCTGGGATTGCCTGTTAAAAACATGAGGAAGTGGGCTCATATTTTCTTACATTTGGATCGTGCAGCAGAAGACGTTGCAGAAACTGGAACAGCATGCCAGTAATAGTGTAAGTGTGTGTGAGACATTCCTAAACCTGTAGTTATTTGTATTCCACTAATCAGATCACTTATCTTTCCACGAACAGAAGTGCTCTTTTAAAGTTGTTTCTCATCTTTTCTACAATGCTCGGAACACAGGAGGTGTATTAAATGTTTCACATCGTCTTGTTTCTTGAAGCAGGTTGTTGATTAATGTTTGATCAAATCTATGAGCGATATGGATGAATGCTTCTGGTACGCGGAAACAACAGAATGACAGACAGGAGAAATACATGTTGTGATCCATCTTTCATCCAGGAAATCCAGGAGTTTTTCTATGAGCTCCAGTAAACCTTCAAGGAAATGGAAGATTCTTGAAAGTGAACTTTTGCCCACTTGCTACAGTGTTATTTAATGATCATCTATAAGCATCAACATTGTTTTTATCTTATTCCAACATAACAATGTACTCATCGTTCACCAGCAAATACCCAAAGATTACAGTTATTTGTAAAAAAAAAAAAAATGACAGAATCACGAATTCACCACATCACCAACAGGGGATTCCTTGTGGGTACATACAAGGCAAGCTGTCCTGAAGTGGATAGTGTGGGCTTTTGGGGAGGACGGTGGGGTGAAGCTCAGATATAGTCAAGTGGGACAAGGACTGGCTTAAATAATAAAACGAGTGTTGATTGAGAATACTGGTGGCATGCCCTAATTACTCCTCCCAAACTCATTAAACAAAAAAAAAAAATTAGAACTATTAACAATAGTACTGCTCTCTACACACAGAATACACAGACTGCATAGGGCACCTGCTGCTAGAGGGGGCCACCATTAACCGGTTTGATGAAATGATAAAACTAATGAATGATTATGTATTAATAATAAATTACTACTGTTATATGTGTATATTGGCGTGTATATTAATTTTTCCAATATTTTTAAATTATAGAGTTATATAAATACCAGCTGAATCCAGCTTCTCATTGACGCTTCCTGGTCCACCTTAAAAAGACGCGATGCTTCCGGTATAATCTTACCCTGTCATGTACATGCTGTTGAAAGAGATCAGCATGGTTTCTGTTTCACGACAGGTTTATTGTTTAATATCCATCCATTTGCAGTTTAGCTGAGCAGTTTTCTTGTTCGTGGTAGATTCACCGTTTCATTTTCAAGCTTTAAAATGAATTTTTAACTGTGTGTGAGCTGTTATGAAGTCCAATATTTCACAATGCTCTTTGTCATCGCGTTCATCAAAATAGTTATAATGTAAACATATTGTTTTATATTAGATGTGTTTTGTACTCATTCTGTTCATATCTGTTAATAAGTTTGAAATATGAAATCTATAAACCCCAGGATGTTTAGATGACGTTAATTGTGCTTTGAGGTTCCATGCCTAGTTTTCTCTTTTGGGTGCGTGTAATACTCTTTATAGCAAATAAATATAGCATGACCAAATGACCACAAACCCATGGACAACACTTGCTATTTGCACTATTTTCTTTGCACAATCCCCACCATTGTCCCAATGTACAAAGTATATCTGTATAGTTTTTATTGTTTATAGTATTTTTTTTCTCTTTTTTTAAATATATTGTATTCTATTTCTTTTATTTTACTTACATATACTTCACTTTATTATTTATTATTTAGTACGTGTTCTTTGTTTTGCACCATCACCAAAAAAATTCCTAGTCCTTGGAACTTGTTTCACTGACCATGGCAATAAAAACGATTCTGATTCTGATTCTGATTCATCATAGTACATTTTTTTAACGGTATATTATGGGGTTTTTGATGGGATCATTTAGTGTTGGGTACACACAAAAGTTGTGTTGGGAACACTTTATGGTTCCATTTCTCATTTTCTCTTTAGGATGCTTTAATTTTAGTAACTATGTTAAACTGTCAGAATCCAAAATGTAAGATTGCAGTACCATTTTTTAAATTATTCTATCCTGAAGTTGGCTTTTTTTGAGGAAAACTTTTTTTCAAATTTAATAATATTGTGTTGGGCTCATTTTGGGGGGCACCATTGAACATTTCACTCAAAGTGCACCCATTTGGCCAGAAAAATCTAAGCAATTTAATTTCATTACCCACAGATACATGTCTTTTGATTTAGTACCAATAAGTTCAGGTCTAGTTGAAATGCAAGGGTACACAATACTCACTCTAATGTACTCCTGGGAGAATCTTAGAGTTGCCAAGTCACCCAATGTGTGTTTTTGGACAGTTAGAGGAAAGGAAACCCACACGGGCTCAGGGAAAACATGTAAACTTTGCTAGGATTCGATCCAAAAATGTCCTAGCAGAGTCGTGACCCCTTCTGCCACGCTCCCTCCTTCTATCCATCTGCCAGAATGTCTATCTTAGTGTGTGTTTGTTTGTATGAGTGTTGCATGTGTGAAAGTCAGTGTTTGTGTGTCTGTGAAAGTCTGTGTGCATGTCAGGCTGTGTGTTAGGGGGATGAAAGTATGTTTACATACATGTGTGTGTTCATGTGAATTTGTCGGTGGTCCGTGCTGTGACCTTCCACCCCTGGCCTTCGCTGTATAAGGATGTGTTTCCTTATTCCTCCCTGGGACAGGAAATGGATGTTTCAACGGAAGCAGTCGCTGCAAAGAGGAAGTGATCTCACTGCACCTGTGAGAGGACACGCAAGCACGCACACACACACATGCACAAACACACACAAATACACTTCCCATGCAGCTGTGAGTGGATGAATTATTGTAACAGGAAGTCATGGAGACCATGCAGTTTTTTTCCGTGCGTTTTAGAAATGTTTTTTTTAAATGAACAAATGGAACAAAAAAGGTGGAAGATAATACAAATATCTGAACATTTGTGTAGTTTAGAGATTTATTTCATACATTTACATTCGTTTTACATGGTTTTGGCATCTTTGGAATCACATGTTGGATCTTTCATCTTAACAACAGCTTTCTGACCTTATTTTACTGTGAAGTGTATATTTTAATAAACTTAAAATTAAAAAGTTTGGGAGCTAAATAAAAAAAAGTGCTACATTTTTATCCTTTGCAGCAGTTTAGAAGTTTAATTATGAAACACTCTGGAAAACTTAAGGTCTCATAACTCAAGCTTTTATTGCAGTATTTTGCATTTAAACGTTGAATAAAATTTTGTTAAACATGTTAAAATTAAAAATATGCATATTTTGTCCAGAATGGATTGCATAAATTTGATCTGATTTGATAATTAGTCCATTTGAATCTGTTTTGTATGTCATTTTGGTTATGGTTTATTGTAATAATCCTGTCACGCAGGGATTTCATCATTCACTTGAGCAAAATCTCATAAGTGCAATCATTGACAGTTAAAAGCACAAATGGAGTAAATCACTCCTATGTGTCACTGGTGTCTGGAGCACTGAGGGATTATGGCGAGTTACACCCTGAAGCGTACTATTATTATTATGATCTTATGGACATTAATAACCGTGGAGAATGAATGTTAGAGAAATTAGTTCTTCAGTTATTGCATCACTACAGTTCTTCACTGGAACAGAGACGGGGTGTGTTTGAGGGTAATAGTGCTACGAGTCAGATTCACACAGCCAGAGCTACCGGGGCCCCTGTTAGGACAATGTATCTCCCTTTAGGACAAGACTTAAAATAAACTTTCATATTGCAATCTATAGTATAAATATGTTTTGTACTGTATGCTATGCTGATGACTAAAAGAAAAAAGAATAGTGATTGGTCAGGCTTCATATCTGTTTAAACACAATATTACTTAAAAAATAACTTTTTAAATGCCATTTTTAAATTTTAAAAGGTTTTATCTGTTCACATATATCTGTAAATAGTTGAACTTGTAAAAAAATGTTCACTTTATTCACAAGTATGTATTATTTATAATGTATTGTTTTGTTAACCACAAAACACATCGATTTTTGTGACCTGGTATAAGTTTAATTTTAAGTTTAAAAGAAAATATTGTACACATTATTATGGTGATAGTTAAAATGTTATTTCATACTGTTTGAAGGCATTTTCCGTCTAATCGTGATGAGTGCAGTGTCACTTCCTGTCAGATTTCCTGTTCATTTGGGCTGTGAGCTGTGACAAGGATTTTTATTGAAGATATGCAAAAACCCTTTAATGAAACCGTTAACATTTTGTTTTGCTTTTAAAAACATTTTAAAATTGTCTGTTTTTAAACATTTAGGTCATTATTTGAAATCATAATTCCAATTTTCCAACTCGCTTATTCCCTTTTTGGGGACAATGGGGTCTGCTGGTGCCTATCTCCAGCACACATTGGGCGAGAGGCAGGGGTACAGTACACCCTGGACAGGTCGGGTCCAACGCAGATCATAATTGTAATCAAATTTATTTTATGATTAATTTATTTTATTTTACTAAATTTATGAATTTAGTTTTTTTTTAACTCCTCACTTAAAATAAAACAGGCTGAAAAAAATAGATTGCATTAATAATTTGTATTTATTCTGTTTTATATATATATATATATATATATATATATATATATATATATATATATATATATATATATATATATATATATATATATATATATATATATATATAAAATATTACTATTTTATAGGGGTGCACCAAGGACTCCTATAATGTATGAATATTCAATAGGGCTTTATTAACCCTGGGTAATCCTAAACCCTGGATAAACGGAATCCTGGGTTATCTGTAATCACATTGCACACTTCTTGTACTAAACCTGGGTTAACCAACTAGAATTATATGAGTACAGTTGTGGTTTCACTTGTCGAATTAACATTATAATTTATTTATTTGGCAGACGCTTTTATCCAAAGTGACTTACAGTTCGGGAAAAAACATAAGCAGTTTGTTACAAGGTCAGATTAATCATAAAACGTACACATAGAAGACGTTTGAGCTGATTCTGAGAAAAAATTAGTGCTTCATGGGGTTTTTAAAATTTTTTATTAGTTTGTTAAGTTAGTAAGTGCTCTTGAAAGAGTCAAGTTTTTAGTTGGTTTTTAAAGGTTGAAAGAGATCGGGATCTCTTTCGGATCGGGACTGAGAGAGAATTTCACCAACCAGGAACGGTGAAGGAGAAAGTCCTGGTGAGAGATATTTTGCCACTCTGAGATGGAACAACCAGACGCTGTTCATTTCCTGAACAGAGGCATCTGGAGGGGACGTAGGACTGCAGGAGTTTGTGGAGGTACATTTAAATCAATCAATTATCAATGGTCAAAGTCAGTGCCTCTTATCAGTCTCAATCTTCCATTCTTTCTCTTTCACTCTCTCTTCATTCCACACATTCTTCACATTACAGCAGTGTGACCAGATAGAAAGTGTCTCTATAAGCATCTCTGTGTTTTGTTATAATATATTTTGTTGAACGACTGACATTATCATGCTTTTAACCCCTATTCAAATACAGTGTTAAGCTACCAGACAACAGTGAGTGAGAGAGGTGATCATCATAAAGTAACATGGAGACATTAAGAGAGATGCAGGAGGATCATGTATGAACACGACCTTTCTCCGCTGACGCACCAATACCGATGTGATAAGACATTCCTGAGCAAATCAACATCTCTTACACACTAACACACACCCGGTCAGTGTGACAAACTGACTTCCTGTCACTTCATCAGCTGGAATTTAAGGGAAAGAATGAAAGCTGAGGATGCGTCATCCTCCCTCAGGCATGTGAGGGCACTTCCTGTTTCCTGTCTGAAGATATTCTAGTATTATTTCACAATTCCTCTATTTATGAAATGCCCCAAATGTATGTTTTATCACGTTTTCATTTTTGTGTAATTCCTCTTAGCCTAAAACCAGGTGGTCTAAGCCTAAATACAAAAATAAATGACTGTATGCATTAAGCCAAATTCAAAGCTAATAAATCATCCAAAGTTTATGAAATATCTAAATGGAAATATGCCATTTAACCGTGCGTAATTATAAATAGACAAAACCAGTGGATTGGTCTACTAAGTCTGTGTGAAAATGCTAATTACCCAGCTAATTCTATACCCAATTTAATTACTGACTAATTAAATAACTTCTTTTAAAGGTAAATATATATTTACTTGCTTATTATACGGTAAAATGCTAGTAGCCTAGTTGTTTAGTGCTAAAATCCAAATCCACTCAAACACTCAAATCCAAGGTTACCCACTTATTCATTCATTCATTTTCCAACCCACTTATTCCCATTTGGTGTCACAGGGGTCTGCCGGTACACATTGGGTGAGATCGAGACATTGGGACAGGTCGCCAGTCCATCGCAGGGCAACTTTCGCTAATGCTACCCACTGCACCACCGTGCCATTTCCCATTTATCGTGTCGAAATTTGCCTACAATTCTAGGCTAACTGTAAATGCCCAACTTATGTAGTTTAATTTGCCCTATTTTTGCCTAAATACAACTTTGCCTATTTACTCTAATGCACAATCCAAATTTACTTCATTGTAAGCCTAAACCCACTTTTCTTGGGTCAAATTCTTGGTCTACATGAACTGTGATTAATATTAAAGGGAACACTGATTTCACCTTTTAGACTGTTGGGAAACTCGGTATCTTTGTTTGAGGACTATTTAGGTTTTGGTTTAGAACACATGCTAGCTCACAGCAGGAAACCACTTCCTGTTCTCAGAGGAAGGATGGGAGGACAAACAGGTTGCAACAAAGCTGGGGGATATTTTTTTAGAGATAACATTTGGGAATCTCTGACAGGGACAGTGCGTGAGAGCTGATTCAGCACTGATTCAATACGGACCTAATTAACAATCAGGAATCCAGCTCATGGGAAAATCCCTTAGAGTGTTGATGGCTGTAATATTGCAGTATATCTTCTGTTTGTGCATTTACTCATTTGCATAAAAAAATTTGAGCTCGCAGTAACTTCATTGACAGAAGAGTCAATGAAGGGACATCTGGAATCTGACAGGGGTTAGTGATGAGTTCAGCCAAAAAATGAGTCATTACTATTCTTCATGTCATTCCAAACTCAAGACAGGCTCCACTGCAAACCCAAAAAAGAGGATTATTTTACACACTCCTTTCAAAAAGCTCATAGCTGGAATTCAAACCTGAAACCTTTGCCAAACGCCTATAGTGCCCACTTCAAAGCCAAATATGCACATCAGACGATAATGTAGAAGTTAACTCAAAGTTCAAATGAACAGAGAAATGCGAAATCACAGAAACTAATCTAACAGAGGTTTTGTTTCATAGCTTGTGTGTTTTTCTTATCAAAAGTACAATCAGGGTCTGAATCAGTAAATCTGTCTCAAACCCGAGTTTTGATTGCATAACTTTGTTTGAGTGTTTTTTTTCTTGTAAGAATGGTTCACATTTTGCACCACTATCAGTTTCAATCGGTGCATCATTCATGACTCAGTTAAAACTCAAATTCCTCACAAGATGTTAATAGCTGCACATGGTCACAGACACGCACTCACAGGAAATGTTGAAAGCCGGAAACTTTCTGGAGGATTTTCTAGAGTTATGGAAAGCTGTCATTTTTAATTCAGAATAAAACACATATACACATTAATATAAATATACGATAATTTAATACTTAATTGACTTTCAATAAAGAGTTAATTCGGTATACTTTGAAGTTGCTATGCTTTGCTAACTAGGATTCAGAGTTATATCCTGAAAGCATGTTTAAGAGGACGTGCTGCCCTGGTAAAACCCAGGATGTCTTTCTACTTCCTGCTCTGTAACCTTTTCTGTCATAAAGACAAACAGCACCAGATGTCTCACCGGACACCACAGACTAAGTGTCTGTGTTTAATCTAGTCATAGAAATCCTCTCAATGTTCCCTTATAAAATGCCTTATTTTTATCTTATAAACATGACATCATAATTAGCTTTTCAAACATGGACAGCTTGTGTGTTTCTATCAGTATTTTATAGATCAGTTGTAATCGATAATGGCCTATAACAAAAAAATACATTTTTTCATTCCTAATAAATCATTAATTTATTCATTTTCTAACCCGCTTAAATTCCTAATCAATAAACTCGTTTTTTTTCTCAGCAAGGAGCAGTGGTCATGAGTTTACTTCCAGGGAAAGCAAAAAAAAAAGGGTCAATGAGTGGTCAGAGCAGCCAATATTTTAATCTCAAATGAACACAAACAGAACTTGAACTGAGGTTTTCTGAAGGAGAATTTCTGAGTGAATGAGTGAGGTAGCAAGAGTGAGCGAGCGAGTGAGAGTTAATATAGATACATATGTAAAAAAGGAAATCAGAATAATTCTGAAGTGGAAAATTGAGGCCAAGGGGTTTGGAAAGGTTGAAAGCAGGGGTGGGGTGAAAAGCGGGTCACACTCACAAAAACTATGGCAACCAGACAGAAGATTTGAAAAAGTGAGTGAGAGATAGGGAGGAGATAGAGAGAGAGCTAGCAGCGTTGAATGTAAAGCAGTTATGCCTAGAACTGAAAACATTTTGTTGTAAGTGAAACGGTAAATTATTTCAGTTTATATTCAAATTTTTATTCAAGGATCTGCATTTAGAGCTGAAAAAACTTCAGAGCTCATTTATAAGCAAATACTTCTGTCTGTGCCATCAGTGATTTTTGGGTGGTACAAAACCACAAATATATTGAGGGGTACAAAACCGATTACTCACAAGAGTAAACAGAGTTTTTTTATTTGCTATTTACGTTTAAGAAACCAAAAAATGTATTAACAATTTGACAGCATTTTTAATCATAACCGTGTCCTTGCATGCAACTTGATGGTGGAGGGGGGGGGGGGGGTGGCATACTGACCCACTAAAACCATACAGCTACACACACACAGCTACACTACAGTTGTCTCACTCTTATGATACACTCCTTTCTTTCTGTAAGGCGTCTGCCCCCTCTCCCCAATCAAAGATCTATTGTAAAGCAGTGTCTACAAACACAAACGAGACGCTATCGTCATCATTAAGAGGCAGCGTGCTCTCTCTAAACCCTCCAAATATATTTAAGAAACACATCCACAGACTTTATAAGGGGACATCTGAGGGCTATGGTCTCCTTCAGTGACTTACATTTTAAACCTTAATTGATATTCATTTGTAATTAATTAAATGATCTGCAATTTATACACACTTTCTTTATTATGTACATAGATTTTTGTACTTCCCATTTTACAACGCATATATGTGATTACTTAAATCACTTTAATTTAAATAAAGTTAAATTTGCTGTTTTGTTTAGTATTTTAACAAATTTATGAACAGCTGCAGACCAGAAATCTACCACATCAACCCGGTGTGGGCGGTAGTGGACGACTGTCTAAACAATGAGCAAACCGCCTCAATACGACAATATGACCAGTGGCCCACTGATGCCCCACTGGTCTTGGGATGGTTGGAAATGAAATGTCATTTTAAACAAAGATTATTAAAACACAATTTTGTATATTACAATTTTTAATCAAAGTGGCATTTAGAAGTGACAGCAAGGGGCGTGGTGTCCCTCCCAGGTCCATTCTATCGTTGTGGCCTTGGGCAAGCCACTTCACCTGAATGAATTATGCTCTGAAAATTGTATTTGAGCATTATTATTATTATTATTAACTTGGATTTTACATAACTCTCAAATAAAGTTCATGATTACAGCTCCACGAATGACAGAAAATCCAGTGTAAAATTTAATTGGGGAAAATGTTAATTTAGTTTCCCCATAATTACATTAACATATCTATAAAAAAACTTCATGAAAATATTCCATCAAATTTTATTTAAGGCTGTGTTTAGATTTTCTATAAGTTGCATTTTCAACACAAAAGCCAATCCTTGTTAACATGATGGCTAATTGTAATCGAAAACCATATAGGTTGTGATGTCACCAATAGGTGATTTTTAAACCTAAACCAAGGAAAGGCAAGAGTCATCATCCGAACCGAGCACTACACCAGGATAACTGAAAATGATCGAAAAGGTGGGACATAAACTTTCACTCAGCTGACCACACCCCTAATTATACACAATATTACTGGTGACCTTTAATAAAAATAACCCCTTAGAGTTGACACTATTTGATATACAAATATTTAAACTTTGGAAGTAGGCTTTAAATATGTTTTTTTCTGCTCTCCTTTTCTTTTATTACCCACAATGGCTAAGTGGATCAAGTTTCCCAATGCCTACAGGACATTTATGATCATCAGATCTTTAACTGGTTTCATCAGGATTCTGAGGAAGTTTTGAGGGATTCATCGCTCTTCTGAGGAATAGGCGGCTCCTTCAGGAGGCCTGGGATCACTTTCCCTGGGGCTGAACGACAGTAGGGGATTTTTGGGTGGCAAAAACATTCCTAACATACCAGCGGTCGGGGGTGTGAGGGGGTGTCAAGGCTTCACATGTCATCCCAAAAACATGTGGCATTCCAGCACTTCTACCACTGGAGGAATGATCAGGGTTTAAATCCAGATGAACAACCATCCACAACATCTCAGAAAACATGAAAGGTGTTCCTCCCTCAGGCATTGCTGCTTATTAACTGCCACTTTTAAAGTCTCCCCAAGCTTTAAAAGAGTTTGGATAAAAATGTCTGCCGAATGCATTAATGTAAACACATCCACATTTTCCCTGAGATATATGAACCGAATATGCAAAACATACATGATGTTACGTTAACTGTAGAGACATTTCACAGTGTTCAATAACACTGCTCATTGTAGCAATAAAAAGTATTTTTACTGTGGAAACATCAAATTGATGTAAATGTTTACAGATCCGAAAATAGATGTTAAAGAATGCAAAGTTCACACAGCAGTAAACATTTCCGGTGATGCATTGCATGCATGCAGAATAGGGATACGTGTAATAAACAAGTATAAGTTATAAACAATCCCACATGGAAAGACGACAAGGAAAAGTTGCCACACAAAAGAGCCACTTACACCATGTTTGATGAGTTTCAGGACAGCAACTGATTGAAAGACAGGAAGTTAATTAAATTAAGTTTCTTGTCAGTTTCACTTGCCATTTAGTTGGTTTCAACCTACTATACCAGAGGGCTACTAGCAGCTATAGTGTGACACATGCTTTAAAGGGGACCTCAGATGGCAATTTACACAAGTTTATAAGATTCTTTAAGGTATTCATGTAAGGCTGGAGTATTAATGTTTTATAAAACAAAGACAGATGACAACTAACACACTTAAAAAAAAACTGAACGATCCTATCACTTGGAATTAAAATTGGGAGTTAATGAAAAGGGCTGAAAAGTGTGCAGGAGAAACACACTTTGAAACTTTAAAAGCAGCTTTGCAAAGGAAAAAGGGTCTGAAAGGAAATAACGAGCTAATGCTAGCTATACAGGCCATGTTAATGAAGTTTATGATATAGAGAATTTAGGGTTAATAGACAACAAATAACAAATGTAAAACACATTAAATGCATGGTACTATCAGCACATTTTAAAACAGTCAATGCTCTTAGACTCAATTTTTTTTAATTGTTTTTTTTTTGTTGCTAAAATTGTTTCAACTTACCACAATATCCCATTATTATGAATTATTAAATATGATTGTATTATCTTTTATTTTTATTTAACAATTCACATATCACATATACAGATATAAACCGAAATCAAGGCACAGATAATAACACATTCAATTAAAGCCAAAAAGGAAAAAATGTAAAAGAATAAATAAGGAAACAAAATGAAACAAATAGAGATAAAATAAAAAAAGAATAAATTTAACAGCTACTTGCAATAAGCTCATCAAGGTAGGGTAGCAATTTAGCTCTTTTCTTATTCTATGTTAGCCCGAGCGATGAAATATGTAAGTACACACTAATGCTGATGTTTCCCTCCAAAATGATATCACTTCCTGGTTAAACACCTTTCTTTCATCACACAGCATATTGAAATAATAAAAAAAGATATTTCAGAACGGAAGTCATAGACTCATGGAATGATTAACTACCAAAAAGATTTTTGAAATATAAACTTATTATAGAGATGAGAAATAAAAGTTACCAACAACAAATATTAAATGTTCTCAATTAATGAGGCCTGCTTAGCTCGGCTACACAGTGGGCAGGTAACCTGGGCTATATACACGTTCACACTATACATACTATGAACAGGTTAGCAGCTTCAGTAAAGGGAAGTATTGATCAACGATAATCACAACGACACCATAACAACCACAGGGAGAAGAACAAGATTCATTTAGGAAATAAGCCCCTAACATCAGTACTACTTCTATCCAAACGTCTAAAGCAGAGCAGAGGTGGCAATGGTGTGTGTAAGGGCTGTGGTTGAATGGGGAAGCTCCAGCACCAGCCCTTTGCTTCTGATTGGCCCATGAAGCAGCCAGGAGGAGCCACGCACACAAATACTCACACTTGTAGCTGTGAAACTCTTAGTTTGCTCTCTGCGCAGACAGAGCCGTGTGGATTTACAACCAGAAACCATCTGCGTTTGTTCCCGTCTGCTGAGCACAGCAGATTCAACCAACACCAGGAATCTACATTTAGCTCTTTGGCTGTGCGGGCCCCAGGATTTTTCTGAATCCTTTTACCTCTGTGAAGAAGACCTAAAAAAAGGATGGGGGCTCAGCTGACTAAAGGTGAAGCTTCAGTGGAAGGAAAAGCAGTGGCTGAAAAAGCTAATGGCCAGGTGAGGATTTATAACTATCAGCTCTTGTATGAACCAAAATCACATCTTAAGAAAGTGATAATTTTTTTAACAATATGATATATTTTACTGTATTACTAAGGGGGTGTTTTAAAGGTGCTTTCATATACCCTTTTAAGTATCCTGATTTTTCTACCTTAAATTCTATTTTCAAACTTAACACAAATTGTAATTTTTAAGCCACGGTGGCAGGCTGGCTGAGCAACTGTGGTGTGTGCTGGGGTTGAAACTGGCAGAAACCCGAATCGAGAACAAAAGGTTGCAGGGCTGCATGCAAATGATGCAGAGCGCTTCTGCTGATCTGCAAACAATGCATCGCATGCCTGAGAGAGTCAGAGGACCATTCCTCTGCTTCTCGATGAACAAACCCATCACCATCAATGGTGATCACACTCTCTCACTCTAAACAAGTGAGACTTCTTTTTTAAGTCCATAAAATTGTTTTGATTTGTGCATTTGATTTGAGTACCTCAACGTAGTCAGAATATTAATTAACTCTACTGTTGAATTGATACATCTTTAGAATTAAAAGTTTCGAAAATAAATCTTATAGCAATAAAAGAGGGTGTTCAAAGGCAACTGTCGCTGTAAATGCGTTTTTAGGGTGGCTGTCTCCCCTTTCTTTGTTCTCTCTGGCTGGATGTGTAAGCTCTGGATTATTGTATGTGGAGCAATGCTGCCCCTAGTGCATGCAGTATGTAAGAGCAGGCATGGTTTCTGCTGTTGCCTCAAGTGTAGTTTCCCGGATATTTCATAAACACGGATTAATTTACATGTACGTACGCTGTACTTTAGTTGTTTGGGCGCAAAAGATACGACCTTTAAGCCCACGGAATGTCTTTGATTACAAATATAGACTGAAATGTGAAATAGCGTGTGTCATTGATAATAGGGAAAACGGACATACTGATTCCTGACAAAATAAGCACATTTGCGTTACTTTATATTTAAATTCATAGATCATTTACAGCGTGAGTGTCTGACTTTGGCTTATCTTTCTTCTGTCCCATCAGGAAAACGGCCACGTGAAAACTAACGGGGATGTCTCCAGCAAGCCAGATGGAGACGCGGTGGACGGAAACGGAACCGCTGAGGTTGCCAAGGCAGATGGGGAAGCGGACAAACCAGAAATCGCGGACGGTATCGAGGAGGCTCCCGCCGCCGAAACCGAGGCCAGCAAATCTGACGGCGAGGGTGCGAAGGAAACCAAGAAGAAGAAGAAGTTTTCCTTGAAAAACTCCTTCAAATTTAAAGGTATCTCCCTCAAGAAGAACAAAAAGGGAAGCGAGGAGGCGGCAACCACACCCACAGCTGAGGAAAAACCCGAGGAGGTTGCGACAGAGACCAAAGAGGCAGAGCCAGTAGTGGAAGAGACCAATGAGACGCCGGCACCCGAGGCGGAGCCTAAACCAACAGAGGCGGAACCTACCCCAACAGAGGCGGAGACTAAGCAGGCAGAGGTGGAGCCAACACCGGAAGATGTTCCTCAAAACACAGAAACCGCGCCCACAGAGGAGCCCGCAAAGTCTGAGGAGAGCCCTGCCCCTGCTGATGAGACCACGCCCACTGTGGCCTCAGACCCGGAGCCAGCTGCAGAGTGACCTGCTTTGGCTGCGGCAACCTAGACTGTTTATCTTTATCCTTTTTTTTCTTTTGAGATTGAAATATATAAATATATATATAAAATATATATAAATATATGAGACTGAGCCACACTTTTAAAGTTTCAGCAATACCACAGAGAACTTTTACCACCTTTGCTGATGACACTCACACAGGTTGACAGGTTTTGTCTGGTCTGGTATAAATGTGAGTGTGTTAGTGGCAGAGTTGGAAAGGGCTGGAGTTGCTCGGCCTTTGGAATGGGACGACTGAAGGACTTTCTGGCTCCAAAGAAAAATGGAGAATGGAAGAGCGTGGCTGCCTGTTCACAGTCTTTTCAGTAATTTTCTCTTTCAAACTTCATCCCATCCTTGATTTTTCAGGGCTGAGGAGTGAAATGACATATTGTCCTCTTGGGAGATACTTTAAGGACAATGTAAAACTACAAAAAAAAAAATATTTTTTTCAAGCGTTTAAGCCTAGCTCTACATTCCAGTTTTTAGCCCTGAAAAGTATAGGGTCTCAAAAAAATCTGGGCGAGTAAATAGCTTTTAGTCTTTTAGTCTGTTTTTTATGATGTTTTAATCAGCTTCAGCTACACATTTCAAAGTTTACGACAAAGGGGAATTAAACCACTGCTTTTCTCAAATATCTATTTTGTTCTGTTGTGTCTGTACATACATTTTCTGACTCTTTATTTTGCTAACATTTCCAGGTGTTGATAAGATGTTGTACGATTAGGCCAAATAAATGTTTGACCCCCATTTGTGTTTGCCCAGTTTTCTGTCATTTATTTCAAACAAAAGCAAGATTTCACGTTTCTTAATAAAAATATAAAAGTAAAGGTTCAACACTCTTTGATCATTTTAAATTTCCCATATGCACTTTATGGGATGATAGCTTCATTTCCCGCTGATAATTTTTTTTTTTATGGTGTAACTTCAAGGAAACTTATTTTGCTTAGGGAAACCGCAAAAAGTCAGCAAACAAATCAAATTTTTTGCATGTCCCGAAAAATGGAGGTAAGTACAATTCCAAATATTTTGAATATCCCTTCCAAATATTCCTATGCAGATCCCACCTCTTCCTGGAGGCAGATACAACAGCATTTGTGGGTGCAACACGATTTGTAACAGCCAGAGATTTTAAATTGACTAAATTTCAGCTATATAGGCTCAAAATGAGAATGCGTTTAGGTATATTTTGTGTTTTAAATGTGACAAGGCACCTCATTTTGGTGCCTTTGTTTGCAGCTGGCTTTGCCAGGCACTCTGGTGTCCTCTCCACAACCTTGCATGGTTAGCTTAATCTGAGACTCTAAGAAAGAGAGTGGTGAGGGAATGTAACCTGGCGATGGACTGGTGACCAGTCCAGTGTTTCTGAATTGTACAATGTGACTAAGAATAATATGCAGCTTTAGATGATGAATTAATGAATCTAGCCACAGGGGTTGCAAGCCAGTGACTTCTGTGCCGGTCCCAAGCCCGGATAAATAGAGAGGGTTGCGTCAGGAAGGGCATCCGGTGTAAAAAATGCCAAAAACCAAATATGCGAGTCACCAAATCGATTTCCATACCGGATCGGTCGAGGCCCGGGTTAACAACGACCGCCTCCGGTGCTGTTGACTTACAGGGTGCCGGTGGAAATTGGACTACTGTTTGTCGAAGAAGGAGAGGAGGGAGAAGGATTCGTCGACAGAAAGAGAAGAGGAAAGGCAGGAGTGTAGATCTGAGAATAGGGACTCTTAACGTTGGTACAATGACAGGGAAGGGTAGGGAGCTGGCGGACATGATGGAGAGAAGGAAGGTAGATATTCTGTGCGTGCAGGAGACCAGGTGGAAGGGTAGCAAAGCGCGTAGTATTGGAGGGGATACAAACTGTTTTACTATGGTGTGGATAGGAAGAGAAATGGGGTAGGAGTGATCCTGAAGGAGGAGTTTGTGAGGAATGTTTTAGAGGTGAAAAGAGTGTCAGACAGGGTGATCAGTTTGAAGTTAGAAATTGAAGGGGTGATGTTGAATGTAGTGAGTGGTTATGCTCCACAAGTAGGCTGTAAGTTGGAAGAGAAGGAGAGATTTTGGAGTGAGTTGGATGAGGTGATTGAGAGTGTTCCCAGAGTAGAGAGAGTAGTAGTGGGAGCAGATTTCCACGGGCATGTTGGCGAGGGCAACAGAGGTGATGAGGAGGTGATGGGCAGGTTCGGTGTCAAGGAAAGGAACCTAGAAGGACAGATGGTGGTGGACTTTGCTAAGAGGATGGAAATGGCTGTAGTTAATACTTATTTCCAGAAGAGGGAGGAACATAGAGTTACCTACAAGAGTGGAGGTAGGAGTACGCAGGTAGACTACATCCTTTGTAGACGAGCCAATCTGAGAGAGATCAGAGACTGTAAAGTAGTGGTAGGAGAGAGTGTAGCCAGACAGCATCGGATGGTGATGTGTAGGATGTTTCTGGTGGTCAGGAAGAAGAGAAGAGGAAAGATTGAAAAGAAGACCAAGTGGTAGAAGAAAAAAAAGGAAGAAGATTGTGAAGAATTCAGACAGAAGCTGAGACAGGCTTTGGGTGGTCAGGAAGAGCTTCCAGATGACTGGGAAACTACAGCAGAAGTGATCAGGGAGACAGGAAGAAAGGTGCTAGGTGTGTCAGCTGGAAGGAGGAAAGAAGATAAGGAAACATGGTGGTGGAATGAGGAAGTACAGGACATCATCCAGAGGAAGAGGCTAGCTAAAAAGAAGTGGGACATTGAAAGGACTGAAGAAAGTAGACAGGACTACAAGGAATCGCAGCGCAGAGTGAAGAGGGAGGTGGCAAAGGCCAAACAGAAAGCATATGATGAGTTGTATACCAGGTTAGACACGAGGGAAGGCGAGAAGGAATTGTATAGATTAGCGAGACAGAGAGACAGAGAGGGGAAGGATGTGCAACAGATAAAGGTGATTAAAGATAGAGATGGAAAGGTGCTAACAAGTGAGGAGAGTGTGCAGAGAAGATGGAAAGAGTATTTTGAGGAGTTGATGAATGAGGAGAATGAAAGGGAAAGAAGGGAGGAAGATGTGAATACTGTAGAGCAGGAAGTTGAAAAGATTAGAAAGGATGAGGTGAGGAAGGCCCTGGGGAGAATGAAGAGTGGAAAGGCTGTTGGTCCAGATGACATACCAGTGGAGGTGTGGAAGTGTCTAGGAGAGACAGCAGTGGAGTTCCTGTCTAGGTTATTTAACAGGATTTTAGAGAGTGAGAAGATGCCTGAGGAATGGAGGAGAAGTGTCCTAGTACCAATCTTTAAGAACAAGGGTGATGTGCAGAGTTGTAACAACTACAGAGGTATAAAGTTGATGAGCCACACAATGAAACTTTGGAAAGAGTAGTGGAAGCTAGGTTAAGAAGGGAAGTGGATATTTGTGAACAGCAGTATGGCTTCATGCCCAGGAAGAGCACTACTGATGCAATTTTTGCTCTGAGATTGTTAATGGAGAAATACAGAGATGGTCAGAAAGAGCTTCACTGCGTCTTTGTGGATTTAAAAAAAGCGTATGACAGGGTGCCAAGAGAAGAGCTATGGTCCTGTATGAGGAGGTCAGGAGTGGCAGAGAAGTACGTCAGAGTAGTTCAGGATATGTATGAGAGAAGTAAGACAGTAGTGAGATGTGCTGTAGGTCAGACAAATGAGTTCAAAGTGGAGGTGGGGCTACATCAAGGATCAGCTTTGAGTCCCTTCTTATTTGCTATGGTGATGGACAGGTTGACAGATGAGGTCAGGCAGGAATCGCCGTGGACAATGATGTTTGCAGATGACATTGTAATTTGTAGTGAGAGCAGAGAGCAGGTGGAGGAAAACCTGGAAAGTTGGAGGTCAGCTCTAGAAAGAAGAGGAATGAAAGTCAGTCGCAGCAAGACAGAATACATGTGTTTGAACGAGAGAGAGGGAAATAGAACAGTGAGGTTACAGGGGGCTGAGGTCAAGAAGGTGCAGGAGTTTAGGTATTTGGGGTCAACAGTCCAGTGTGACGGGGAGTGTGGAAAAGAGGTGAAGAGGCGAGTGCAGGCAGGTTGGAGTGGGTGGAGAAAAGTGTCAGGGGTGTTGTGTGACAGAAGAGTGTCAGCTAGAATCAAAGGAAAGGTGTACAGAACAGTAGTGAGACCAGCTATGATGTATGGGTTGGAGACTGTGGCAGTGAGGAAGAGACAAGAGGCAGAGCTGGAAGTAGCAGAGATGAGGATGTTGAGGTTCAGTTTAGGAGTGACGAGGATGGACAAGATTAGGAACGAGCACATCAGAGGGACAGCTCAGGTTGGTTGTTTTGGAGACAAAGTCAGAGAGGCCAGGTTGAGATGGTTTGGACATGTGCAGAGGAGGGATAGTGGTTATATTGGTAGAAGGATGTTGGAGATGGAGATGCCCAAAGACAAGATATATGGATGTGCTGAAAGAGGACATGAAGGTAGTTGGTGCAAGAGTAGAGGATACTGAAGACAGAGTTAGGTGGAAAAGGATGATTCGCTGTGGCGACCCCTAAACTGGGAACAGCCGAAAGGAAAAGAAGAAGAAGATGATGAATTAATGGGATCACAATGAACTTCAAAGGAGATTAGTTCATTAGTTTCTTATCTCTGGTGTTCCACATAAGAAATGCCAAACAGCTCCAAAACTGCTGAACACCCGAATGAGCATTTTAGGAATGTTGCATACATTTTAAAAGCCTTCATCTTTCAGTGAAAACATTCACTTTGCATTTCATTCCAGCATATTTTTCTTTTATCACCTCAGGTGAGCCAAACACAAATATTTGATGACTCCATTCACAACATACTCAACATGCACATGCGTGAAGTGTTAAGGTTTTCCTCTTTTGAAATTTTTTTCTTTTGAAATCTTCATTCCTGACCATAAGTTTTGTAACTTTGTAACCACAGGGACCTTCAAAGCAGAGGATTCACACAGAAGACTCTCTTTGTTTGAATCCCAAACGCCCATTATTTGGTTACCAAAATGTGATTCTCACATTCACAATATTGGGTTAAAGCAAAACGATCATCTTTTATGAATCACGAAATTAGGGGAGATTTTGCAATTAAAAAAATAATTAAATGATGCATGATCTTTAAGTTTTGAAAACGTCCCCGCTGCAATGGAAACACAACCCAAACCATCACCATGTGGAATTTATTTCTTACAACTAATTCACCCACAAATAAAAGTGGCACTGCAAAGCCTGACCTGTGCTGCCATCTAGGGGCAATTAGTATGTATTTGAGGTAAATATCATTTACATTAGTTTGAAATTTTTGTGGGGTTTATTTTAGTTCACAGCCATTCACTTTTGGAGTCAATTTTTTATGAATACCTTTTTATTATGTCTATTTTGGAAACTCAATCACACATATAGTACAAAAGGAGAACACTCACTTTCGGAGGAAACAAGGACAGGGAAAACATGCAAACTCCAACAGGAAGGACACTGGCCGGCCTCTAATCAGATACCTACTTACTGAGAGGCAGCAGCGCTACCAACAGCACCACTGTGCCGCACCTTGCATCATTTAAATTAAATCCAACATCACATGTTGTCAAAATGCAGAGATTTGCATCAAAGAATCATTTAATTTCTCCAATGACAGTGTCTGTATTTATGAACTATGTACTGAACCATAACAGATTATTTAACTCACCTCTTGAACAAAATATCCAAAATTAGGAAATTAGAAAAAGAGCAGCTGGATTTAATCTTGTTACTGAATCCAGTACATGTCTTCAAAAGACAGATATAAACTTACATTGAATAGAACAAATGATGGAGATTGCCAGTTTCTTTTTCACAAAAGGAGACTTGATTAAAAATTAATATGTCGGTTATAATTATAAAATTTTTCTTAACTGACAACGTATCGTCTTTTGATGTTGTTTGAATAAACAATATATAATAAACTGCTGACTAAACCAATTAGTCCACACCCCATCATAAAAAAAACATTGCACAGCTTTCTCAAGATGGGATCAACATAAGATTATAATACATCTTTCTTCGCTATTTGTTTTACAGCAGCTGATAGCAAATATAGAAACAATTACCCAGCAGAATTCACAATGTCTTGGATGGACCGGCGAACTGTCCAGGGTGAACCCCTTGCCTCTCGCCCGATGTGCGCTGGAGACCCCCATGACCCTGAAAGGGAAAAAGCGGGTTGGAAAATGAATGAATGAATGAATTCACAATGTTAAATGTTGTGTAACAATGTTATTTTTAAATTTCTTAAATGTAACACTATGTGAGTTTAATTAAAATCCTAGTAAGTGTTAATTCAACTCACATAGTGTTACAACTACAGTGAGCTATAGTCAACTCACATATAGTGTTACATTTAACGCTGATGTTGTCACATGACTCACACCATTGAGTTTTGCTCTGTAGTTACCAAGTTCAGCTAGAAAATGTGCAATTACCCACATCCTACTGTGACGTGGAATTGCACTCATATATGTGTATGTTTTAAAGTAGGAAGCAAATAAATATTATCCCATACAATGGTGTTATATGGTGTAAAACTATGCTTGTAAAGTCATTACAATAACTTTGTCACACTTCCAACACTTCCCTGGAAAACTTGAAAAAATGATAAAGCCACATCTATTTATACATACTTTTCCACCACATCATTTCAATTAGAATGACCCGTATTTCTCCAAGTTTCACGCAGTTGATTTTCAAAGCCATTTGTCAACATTGTTAAAGTAAACTTTTTTTGTACAGGGAACTGAATGTGATTGGAACATACCACCACTAGCTGGCAGCAGAGACTAGGTTTTCCAGGTGAGTGTTTCGAATTCCAGCAGATCCAGCAAATCTTAACCTGGTGTAATTTGGATTAGGACCACATGGTACTGCTGGTGCCCAATGTGAGCTTACATAGGGTGAAGAGGTAAATTATGTCAGGTCACTTGTCAATAACACATTCACTCTCACACACACACAGGAGGGCAGTTTAGTGGCACACATCACCTGAATAGTTTGGGTGTTTGGGCAGGGTGGTTTTGAGGGCTTAAAAGCGATGTTTTGATAAATTATTAGTTTTAAAAGAACTGATCAAACACAGAAATGTAGGAATAGGACGACGTCTTTGTGTTTCTATCAAAGGTTTTTCTTAACGACAGCTTGAATCACAGAGGAAGGAGTCTTAACTACAAACTAAACAGGAAAGAATGCATACAAGACATCAAAAAGATACGATTAAAAGTAAATATGTTTATATTAATGACGGAGGACCCTAACCATAACCCATCAACTAAACATTGACAAAGAAAATTGAATAAATGAAAATTGAAGCTGCAAGCAGCGATCAAAGGGCTGTCGGACCTCAGGTGCTTTAGATGTAACTGTTAACATTTCTGGAAAATTCTGGAAACATTTCTTGGCAAATGATATAAAACACAAAATATTGGAAAATATTCTTTTCACACATCAAATCAAAATTATATTTTCAATGGTGCATTAGCGCTATAGGAGCATTTTTAACACACTTTTTTTTAATCCTAAGCAGAGGTTTTCACAAATTCTGTGACTTTTGAGCATGTTGAGGTCCTCAAAAATGGTCCGAAAGCCACTGGACAAGCGTGATTTGATTAGGAGTTCTTTATTTTATACAAACTCTCATCAGTGTACACACAGACACACCTCCTTGACAACACACCAAAACTTACTTCTTCTAATGTCCTTTCTTCCCGGGGCAGCTGTATACAGTATTAGTAGCTGCTGCTGCCTGCTGGACAAACGCTGTCCTAATCCAAAGGCACAGGCAGGGGGTGGATTTTCATCAATAAACGTAACTAATTATTTATAGAGAGAAAATGATCAGAAAATACATTTATTATTGTTCTTGAGTTCCCTACTTTAGGGTTAGAGTTAGCGTTGGGTTTAGGGTGAGTGTGGCACACTCCACTACATAGAGTGATGATTAAAAGAAAGAGAAATCGGTTTCTCCAAAATTTTGTCAAAGTCTTCCTTTCTACACCTTTCTTTTTAGCATCAAAGAATATATTTTGAAGAATGGTAAAACCCAGAGAAACTCTTTTTAATGCCCTACAATCATCTCACTGCTCAGCAACAGACTAAATAAATCATTCAGTTTTCCATGTGAGATCTGGCAACCCTGCACATTCACTCTGACACTGGAAGATGAATGAACTGCTTGAATAAATATCAGGAATCCAGATCGGCTTCATCCATATCAAAACACAGAGACATGGCGCCGCTTTCACACTATCAGCGTGAAGATCTATCACGACAGCTCCTGATCTATGCGTCTGTATCTGTGGATCAGTGTAAATGAATGACCCTGACAACTTCAACACTCACTGATTCATGGCACTCAATGGAACTCCTCTCCCTCTAGATCTGCTCGATTCAGCTCATTTGGAATCATTCTTGGTTTGAAATTACATGCTGTTTAAACGTGAATTTCATCTGGAGATAAGGATGTGAAAATGACATATTTCATGTGTCAATGGTGCTTTGAGTCATCATCACGCCTGGCTGCCCAGCAGTGCACAACACCAAATAATAAAAGAAGTAAATACAAAAGATTAGTTACTGGATTGCTGGAAGCACAAAAGTTGTAACCATAAAATGATGTCAAACTACAATAAAATGTTCTTACTCAGTGTTTATTATTCATTTTTTAAATGTTTTCTATTTCACTTGTACTCAATGGAAGTGGTCCAAACATTTACCTCACTACTAAAGCCCTACGTAGGTGGGCTTACTGCAATATAGATAGTATGAATATTATGAAATAAAAAGTATGAATCAAAGTCAAAAGTCCAAAAGTACTGCATTGTGTCGAGAAATATGGATGGTGAGCGCACTTCAGATTCTTGCCAGAAGCAGTAGGTCATCTGGATATTTCTAACTCACTGCGTTTCACCTGCTTTAAACTCGATTGTACAACTGCTTTGTTCTATAGTGCATCCTGACCAAGGGGCAACCTCCTGCTTCCTCTCTCGATGTGTAATAAGAAGTGACTGAACTGCAGTTACTCGAGCGGCCACGAGAGACTGGCTCTATAATGAGTGAGCAGGTTCTCATTCACTCTGTTTAAATTAATTTAAGAGATATATTTCAGCCCCTGGCTCCATTAGTTTTGTTGATTTAGATCTCTAGATTTTATCTTCCTGAACAGTTTTTAGGGTGATTTTTTTTACTTGTTTGTCTAAGACTTTTTAAGCTTTAAAGTTATGCATAATAAAAGGCATGGTTTATTGAGGGGCAGCTGATTGACAGTTCCTCAGCTCGTCTTGTCACGTGTCATCCTCTGGGGGCATTTCATCTGATGGACTTGGCTACTCCTTGTGTGTGTGTGTGTGTTCTTTTTTTAATTTATTGTCATTCTTTGTGGGTGTGGTTTTAAATGCCAAAGTAGATCTTTGTTGCTAGTTCTATTTTAGTATATATTTTATATACTTCTTGCATGTTTAATGATTGTGAAAGAAACTCAGGATACTGTACTGTACATGATGAAGTGCACATGATCACATGGAAAAACGGCAAACTATACTCAGAAATCCTGTATGGCTGGGATACAATCTGTAAACTTCTGACTGGGAGGCAGCAGCAGCAGCACCAGCACGCTTGCATGCTAATTTGAATGAACCAAAAAAAGTTACCACTTTGGAAATAACAACTAATGGACATCCAGGTCACCGCTGCAACTTGAGGAGAACCTCAGCAGCAACCTAGTGCGAGGATAAGCGCGGTCAGAGCTAAGTGAGGTATATAACATTGGGATTATCTATGGAAGAGATCAAAGAGGTGAGTACTCTTACAGAGAGGAACCAGGAAGTAGGTTGTGATCAAATAAATAAAGACAGGAAAAGAGTAGCAAAGCTGCAGGTATTCTTCTGGAGGGGGCAAAGGAGTCTGTTGTAGGCTTTCTAAACTTAAGACCTGATGATAAGTTAGGTCTATACAGTGTCAGTCTCTGATGATTGGCTGGGTAGATAAACTTGATTGAGACTTGTGAGCAGCGACCACCAGTGAATCCTTGGCAGCAACTTTTTAGGCCCAAAGTAAAAAATCCATTCTGTTAACAAGGTAATTGCCTCTTTGAATTTAACACATGAAATTAGATGCTATGGGTTGAGATACATTTTCGTCTACAGAATGATACTATATCTTGAATTCTGCTGAAGAGAGAATGACAGCTCTTCACGTATGTTTGTATGTTAATGATTTTAAAGCATTTCAGTTTCTTCATCAGATTATGTTGAAACAAACACGCACCGCGACTGATTCAATAAGGTGTCTACGTTTATGGAGATCCAAATCAAATAGATGTCAATGAAACAATTTTAGGTTGTGCTTTTGAACATACTAAAGTCTCAGGTGGAGTACTATAACCAGCCCCTTTATGTTTAAATATTTTAAAAAATGTGATTGATGGTGTTGATTCAGATGCAGACATAGAACTAAAGGGAACCACCATACCTAAACACTTGTAAAAAGCACAGCTCTGTCTAAATGAGGCCCTTACACACGAGTCCTTTCGCAAAAAACAACGTCTGGCTCTTTTTTTTTTTATTCGTAGGGTCATATAAATTCCCAGCCGCCAATATAAGTGCCAGGGTGGGCTGAGTGTGCAATTTGTGTATATGGCCTAGTTATGGGAGCCAAACTGCAGGGGAAAGAATCCTACCAAATACTGTAAAACCCTTGTGGAGATGGTTCTCGTTAGTAGGAAAGTTCATAAATGAGCCAAATAATTGTTTCAATAAAGGAGAAGTGTCTAAAATGGTGTTGTTTTGTGAGCTGTAGCATACTGGAGCGTACTGGGTGGTTTATTATTCCAGTTAGAACACAATGGGTGTCAATAGGAATTGAGAATATATTTTGTTTAACTACCATTTTAAGTTTACAATTACAATCATTACATATATCAAACATGTATAATTTTACATATATCATTTTATTTATGTAGTTCCCATAATACACATTTCTCAACACATATTTGTACAAAACATAAAGACATTTGTCCTCTTGTTAATTCTGTATACCTGACCATAGAAAAATAAATGATCTATACATTTAATGTTAGGGTACTTGCAACTGTGAAAGACAGAATAACTAAAAAATCCAGGAAAATCCATACAATACGCACTTACTGTATATAACAGAAATATATATTGAAAACCTTCACAAAACATGGCTTTACAGTATTTGGTCAAAACCCTATGTTTTACGGATCCCTTCACAGATTTCTTATGGAATTAAGGTCAGAAGACCTACAGATGAATTGGTTCAAATTGTCAGTTGAACCTGTTCGTGCACATTGAGCAAGAGGCGGGGGTACAACCTGTACAGGTCGCCAGTCCATTGCAGGGCAAACATTCACACCTAAGGGGAATTTAGATTATTCAATTAACCTAACCGCATGTTTTTGGGATTGAGGGGGAAACCCAACCAAGCACGGGGAGAACATGCAAATTCCTTCCAGAAAGGTCACCGGTGAGCCTTGAACTGACAACATTCTAACTGGAAGTCCAAAGTGCTACACAAAATGTGATTCATTTACTGTATTTAAAATATTATTATATATAGTAGGGTATTATTACCCTTACTGGGATTCAATTTGTTCCAATGAGACACAGCCAATCAACAATTACTGACCTCTCCTCCACAAAGCAGTATCATTATATTTAAACCTTTTTTTAATATAAATGCATTCTTGCGGCTTGATCCTAGAGTCTGGTCCAAACAAAATCAAGGTTGTGGGCTTGATTTTCAGGGAAAGAAAAAAAATGTGTTCCATCAATTTAAAGGAAGCCATTAAAATACAGAAATATAAAAGAGAGCTGTGGTATACGGACAGTAAAAAAGGGTCCAAACATCCAGGTAGGGCAAACCAATTGTGTCTCACATAACCAGCATGATCCATATGGCTGTCTGCAGAATGATTTCCACCCAATACAAGTCTATGGAATCTAGCCAACTCTTAAAAATCTCAGTAATTATGTTATTTACACAAATGTTTTTAATGATTTTCAAAAGTTACATACACAGTGAACAAAGTTCAATGTTTTTTGGGTTTTTTTAAGTCCACATGTGGGAAAACATAATATCCATAACATCAAAGAGGCAACTGGTCATTTAAAGTGTTGTGGCATTAGCAGAAATTGAGTTTTTGCACTGTTAGCTCCATCATTGTGGAATGTTTCTTTTTCTGTTTCTTTAATGAATGTAATACTATAAGTCACAAGATATATCATTTATCAGCATTTTTGTCACAGAGAGCAAATGCATTCCTGGGCAGACTCATAGTAACGTCCCGCTACTCATTCCACTCTGCATCCTTCATGGAGAGACGAGACACACACTGTTCAGATTTCACAGCTTCTGAAGGTTTTATAGGGAATACATCACAGGGCAGGGCAGATTCATTTAGTGGATTTTGGAGCGGTCGCACACTGCAGTGACTTTATGGTTTCCGTTCTTATAGAGTTCACGTCTTGTGGCTTTAACTTGGACAATTCCAGACTGAAACAACCAGATCCGATTTCTAAAATTATTTCAGATCTTTCAGCAAATGTCTGAAAGTTTCAGCTTAATTTAATACAGTCATTCATTATTCAAGCTAGAGAGAGTCAATATCTTATTTATTTTTTCTTCTATAGTGAGGAGTGAGTTTGCTTGAGGACAAATTTTTAATCGCTTGATTAAAAAAAAGTAAATAAAGATTTTGTTCTGCAGAACATCCAATTAACAATTCAAGATATTTTTTGTATTGAAATATTAGGTATACATCAAAGATGTATTCGAAAAACACTTTTAAAACCTATATATTTTTTATATTATTAATCATTTAAACTTTTACATTTTTATTAATAATATATATATATATATATATATATATATATATATATATATTCTAGATTGGTAGATGGTTACATCTGTAAATTTCATATCTAAAGGGAAAGTCAACGAAAATATAAAACAGAGGCAGCATTGCTGATATTTTCTTAAAAAAAAAAAAAAACTAATGCCATCCCTATTATTATCTACGTTTAGGACGTCGTTGTTATAATTCGATATCAGTTGCTCTGCTGCGCCACTCTGTGGTCAGAACCAGTCATTACATTACTCCATTAACGACCTTTCTGTCAAACCATGTGACATTCACTGACTGACCTGACGCTCTTCAGGTTTAACAGGGTGATATGAACGAACGATAAAAGAGCTCGGAAAGGGCACCTCTAGCACTCTCTGAATCAGGACAAGATTAAAGCAGCACGTTTAAAGCTGCTGTGTGCTGTGCCAGTGTTTCTGATCTCCTACAGACGATCTGATCCATTTACTCCACACTAAAAGCTTCTTTATCAGCATTCGGAGGAGACGCAGATCGCCTCGCCGCACTCAAACAGACTCTGCAAGTGTATTTCAGAAACATTTACAGCAAATAAAGCTCAGGATTTTGACTGGTATAGAATGTAAATGCGTGTTAAAGTGATACAATAAGTTTTCAAGTAGTACTTTTTATTACACATTTCATGGATTAAAATACTATTTACACCCAACCAGTGTTACATTTGAAATAGTTAAAGAAAATCAAAATACCCCCCTGTTTAACATACATAATAATCCCTAATCACAAAAAATCTAAATGATCCACCTGCTAAAACATTCAATTATAAAAATATATATTATTTTTTAAATAGATAAAAAAAAAGTTATGATGAGAAAGTTATATTCTTTTCTCTATTTTTTCTGATGAATGCTTATTTCTGGTGCTACAGCTACGTCCAGTACTTTGCCTGAGCAAAATAGTACAGAACTCGGCTTTGCTTTTGGCTCTTTTTTTTTTGACAATTTCTGTGTTGTATTTTGTTATGTATTTAAGTATTTTTATTCCTACTTTCTAATATACATTGAGCACTGTGTTAAAATGCAGCAAAAAAAATAAGTGTTGATGATTAATAGATTTAACAAAAGAGAACTCTAAATCCAGCAGCAATTCTATCAGGTACACTTGCATACTGGCACCTCTTTTTGAAGAAACTCTGTGGGTAGCTTGTACCAAACATTTTGCAGGATGAACCACAGATATTTTGTGTTTTCTGTTTCTTCATGGAGTCCTAGAAACACTCGATGGAGGTGCATGATGGATCAGTATCTCATTGTTTCTCAACATTGAGAACACCATTAATCTAATCTTGACCAAATCCATTTGCAGAAATGCTGCCTTCAAATACAGTGGTACCTCAAGATACAAAATTTAATCCGGACCTGGGTGGATTTCGTATTATCTCGAACATTTTGTATCTAGAAGCAAGTTTTACGGGTAAAACGCCTAATCCGTGCAATGGCTCTCAGAAGCAACAGTATAAGATGATAAAAAAATAGAAAACCACAGAAAAATCAAGTAACGTTTCTTCAATCCTTAAATCGACACATTGTTAATAATACACAAAATACTTAATATATACACAAATGTGAAACCTTAACTAGGCGAAGTGTCGGAGGAGGTGGAACGGATGGCAGAAAACATTACGACATCACGTATAAAGTAAAATTTCTCAAGATGTTTCAGGAATTACGAACACTAACACGGTTTCAAGCACAAGACAGTACAGAGCATGTGAGAAGGGATGGAGAAACGCTTCTGAGAACGCGTCACAGGGTTTCTTTAAGTTTTGCTGCAGAACAGCACTTTCCACGTTGTAAACGTTATTTCTTTTACAACACCTTGACTCTAACTTTTGTTATAGCACATTATTGGTAATCTATACATAATGTTTCGCTTGATTTAAAACTGAGGGTTTTAAAGCGTATCAGCCCCTTTTAGCACTGTCTGCAACGAGAGACGATTTGCAAATGATCCGCTTGCAAAAACTTAACAAGCGGATACTAGAGCAGAACTGTTGGTGTTTTTCCTATCTTGGAATTTTTTCCGTATCTCGAAGCAAAATATTTACAGCAAGACCTTTCGTATCTTGAACATTTCGTACCTCGAAGCATTCGTATCTTGAGGTACCACTGTGTATCAAATTTGAGTCATCGGTCCAGAGTTCTAATTAAGTTTTTATGCTTTTGTTCATATTTGAGTCACTTAGCCAAACACAATGTGTTTGGCAGTGTTTCGAGGGAGAGTAAGTAAGTAGTGAGTACATTTTTGGGAGGAGTCTACCTTTAACCACTAGTTTACAGGACAGGAGACTCACAGCTGAAATGTAAATAGTGGAATTTCCTGTTTTGGGGTTTGCATGATTATAGAATAGAGAAAATCTCTTAAGACAACAAGCTGGCCCGCTTAAGAAGCCCGCTTATTTTTGTAAATTGAAGTTTTGGAGAGCTCTTTACATCAGACTCTCCCTAAAATGTGTTTGGTAGCCATTCTATTTTTTACTTGGTGAGCTCCAAAATGGAAGTGGGATGGTACTTGCAGGATCTCCCAGTGCTTGGGTGCACACACTGGCTTTCTGGGTGTTAGATTGGCAGAGGACGCAGGGATGAACATGAGTCTGATCGATGAGTTTTCATGGCCGATCGATGAACTGTTGACCTATTGGTTTGTTTTCCTTGGCTTTTCACCTTGTGTAGCTAGTTAAAGCTCTGTCATACCTTATAATAGTAATTCTATTAGACCTTGTTTTTCAGCTAATGTGGTAAATTCCCCCCAGCCCCTAAGTTTCATAGTGAGATCATTATATTTTTAGTGGTAAAGGGGTGTTTTAATTATAATATGTAACAATATTAGAGAAACATTTCATGGTATTGTATGCATTTTTAATATAATCCTTCATTGAACATGGTTGTTTTTTCTGAGTGGACATCAGACCAAACATAAATTTTATATTAAACATCTCAGTCAAACGCCACGCATCCCAGTTCACACAGTTGACACATGCAACAAATGGTCACACATCTCTCTGAATCACCTGATGTGATAAAATGCACATATCTGTACAAGAATAAATATGAATTGTTTAACAGCAGCCCATCCTTGCAAAAGATGAGTTATATCCATGCGTTGATATATGTTGCAAATACATGTGCACGTTGAATCTACACAAAGATGGTTATTAAAGCTGTAGTTCTCGTAGGCCAGCTGGTGGTCTGTGTATTTGCAGATGTGCTCTACAGCCTGTATATGCGTTATCATGTGGACGTGCTGGGTGTAGAGCACAATTAGATCTAAATTGCTCTTTATTACTTCCCAGAGGCTATTGACGAAAGGGTTTTTTAGTCAAGATTCTCAGTCTTTGTGATATGCTACAATGTGCCAATGAAATGAAACTCTTTATTTTCTCAGTTGCACATTGTTTGACAAACTCAAGTCCTTCTTTCAAGGTCACCATTTAAGAAAAAGTCTAGTTTTCTTTTCTTGAATCAAAAAACATCATCTGTGATTTATAATGTTTTTTTGGGGGGAGCTTGTGATAGATGCATTTTTAAGGATTTCAATGGAAACACCTTTAACAGAAGTCAAGTGAAGATGATTAAACTCAGTCTATAAATGTATGTAAACTTATACCTTAGAAGCTCTACTTTACAATTTGCTACTTGTTCAATTTACAATTACTTTTTACTTTTTTGTGGCAATGCTTGATCAATTTTTTTAGTACAACCCTTAAGTTCTTTTTTTACAAATTTTTTTTCATTACATTACACAATAATTCCACAAAAAATGAAGTTGTACAAATATACAATTCTGAGAATCAAAAATATCAACAATTGAAAATCTTTTATTTTAACAAAAAATCTAAAGTGACAATAAAAAAAAAATTTATTGCCCATATAAGCTAAAACAAGGTCAGAACAATGTGAAAGTTGTATCAATAAACTCTCCTAAACCTTATACACTGTTCCAAGCATTTTGTTCCATTGTGCTTTTTTTGTGCCGGAACTTTGAAAAAAAAACAAAAAAAACAAGCCATATCACAGGTGTTATACTTCCAAGGGTTATCCCTTCTTTTTTTCACTAGATTGCAATGATTTGTGGTCAGTAAAACAAAACTGAAAAACAATGGCATATTTTCTCACTTTTTTTATTTGAATTAGCTCGCAATAATGTTCGTTTAACACCAAAAATATCCAAGCTGCAATCAAGCTCCGGTGTTCTGAGCGTTTTTATGCTACCTTTTGACAGTTTAACTGATATAAAACCCTCATAATTTCTTGTTTTCTCCTTCATGGAGTCCTGTGGTTTTAGAGTATTTGCAATCACATCAGTTCCTATTGTGGTAAGTTCTTCCAGGAATATGAATGTAATCATTATTTTGTGAATGCTGGATTAAATGCCTTTTGTGAGGAGCACAAACCTCTTCATTAGTGTTTTGGTTTCTCTGTCTTTGGATTTTCCAAGGTTGTGTGTGGTTACACTGATGTGATCCCTCGATGACTGTTAATCACAGGCTGAATGAGGCTGCTTGTGCGCGGGTGTGTGCGGAGTGTGTAGAGAGAAGGCTAAATAAAAAAGTTACAGTAAACTCACAGTTGAGAAATCTGCCAAATAACATACACAAACTTCCCACTGTCCCTCACAATACCAACAATGTGACTCAACCGGCAATTCATTTAATGGCCACTTGAGATATTTTAACATTTTAAAAAAATTTTGTTTTACTTCACTAAAAATGTGTTTTCTCTGTTTTTTTCCCTGTTTTTTTGTTTATGTCCAGGTCATCTTAGTTCAACGCATCAAATGTCTTTTTGTTGCACTGAAACTTCAGTCGATTGCACAACCATTATGGTTTATTTGGCAATAATTCATCAGAAAAATTGATTGATTGTGATTGGTCTAGATAATTTTTTATCTAGACCTAGGGTCTGGAAAAACCTATTCTCTAAGGGGCTCTGGAAAGGCCATCCGAAAGCGATCAACAGCTCTGGTTTGACTGATGAGCATGTTTTAATAAATCTCTTCATTATCACTTCCACATATTCCACTTCCCCTTGAGACTTGCCCGAATGCTCTTAGTCAGTACTTATAGTGGAACCGCGTAAAGTACTAGCAATTATTTCTATTTCACAAATGATGGATAAAGTAAACCTTGGCCTCCTGATGGATTACTGTGCTTTGATAAAGCATTATATGAGTGTAAATAGTGCTAAATGGCTTCCAGAAGGCACTAAAGTCACATCGCTGAGTTAAAAAAAAAACAGGAAAAGAGAAGAAGTCTTTCCCTCACATAGTAATAATAAAGATCAACAATTTAGCATATATTTTAAATTAACGGGTGTACGTGAATTTGACATTTTTATTAATATAAAAACAAAAGCTTTACTAGCTTCTTTGAAACATATTGGTAAAAAGTGTTTATAGCTGCACGTTATGGTAGTGTTTATGGATTTTGGGACTGCTCCCTCAAGCAGTGATTGGATTAGTTTGACTTTAAAGGAAAGTCCATCTTCTAAGGTCCTGTATTCTTTTTTATTTGTGGCTTCTGTCATTTCTTTGAATAAGAACACAAAGGAACAGATGCCAGGAAAAGCAGTGAACAAGGGCAGATGGAAAGTCGCCATGAGGCTGCCAGAGAGAGAGGGAGAGTGAGGGGGAGAGAAAAAAGGAAACAGATAGAGGGAGAGACTGAAAACAAATTTTGAAGGTTTACACCAAGCGGCATCCCCCCTCTCTGGATGTGTAACTGAAGGTACAACTGCTCAAAACGCCACTGGATGCTGGTCTCCGAACCCCATTGACACCCATGTTAAAAGTGGCACATGCTTTGTTTAAGTTCGAGTGGGTCAGTGTTTTTTTTATTATACATATGGGATGAACGGCACGATTTGTTCAACTACAATTACTTGGAAACCATTTCCACAAAGCCTTGTGACCAGACAGATGATTTTTTTTGTTTTTAAATACATTGGTTAATCAGTCAAATAATTACAAAATAAAAGACCAAGTGAAACCACCAAGAGAAATGCATTATCAGTTTTAGAATTGTGTCTCTCCCTTTCCACGTCTGAAAACAAGGCACACATTTCTGAAAGCACATTATTGTCCTGTTTTTTTAACGAAAGAAAATATACAAGAACCCCACGACGCATGAAGCAAGTCATTTCCTACGATCAATCCTGCCATTTACTGTAAATATTTATACGTCTTTATGCACTCAGCAAACCCCTGTGATGATCTCAGTGAGCTCTGTTTGTGTGTTTCTGAGCTCCATTTGGATGTTTTCAGTATATGCAACCAATGTGTGCCTCATTGCTGCACTGAACTAAACAGAAGGTTACCTCTTTCTCGAGTCTTTCTTCATGCTTTTGCTGGATGATATATGGAAATAAACATAAACCAGACACTTAAATATTTAGCATTGTTTGTCTTTCTGGCTACATGGATGTGTCCCATGAGTCTTTGCAGCAGTGATTCATATATTACACAGCTGCCTTTCTCATCTACTTAGATTCCAAGTGTTGCATTCACAGAAAAATAGCATTGAAATATGTTGGAAATGACACCCAATTACCAAAATATAAATGAATTACCCTTTTTCTGTGAAAAAAAGGACAACAGAAATCTGCAAAAGATTTGGGTTTTTTCCAAAGTTACAAGTAAAAAAAATACTAGCCGGCTGGTGGACAAGTTTGAAATTAAATTCAAATGTGAGCAGCAAAAACGTAGTGTCTGCCAAAAACTGTGACGTGGTGGAGGGCTAAGACAACCTTAGCCAAATGGGAGCAGAGACTTTGGCTAAGTTCACTTAGATGACATTAACTTTAATAAAAAAGGTAAGAGAGAAATATGTGTGTTCTAGCAATAACAAAAATACGCACGATTTTCCACAAGCAACTAAAGGTTTGAATTTTATCACAAATCTGAAAGCAGAGAAGACAGCGGTGTCAGTTCTAATCAGTTTTTATTTTTTTTTTTAAATACAAGAATAGAAGAAGAGTGCTCAAACAAGGAGCAGAAAGTTACTAGAGCAGGAGCAGCAAAATCTTCTTGAGAGACGGTCAGTGTACAGTTTTCTGAGAGACACAGAACAGGAGCAGGAAATAGAGTTGGAACCAGGCATGCAAAGTTACTCGGTGAATCAGTCAGAGTGAACTGTAGATCTGACAGTTTAGGAGGTGCAGGAAGGAGTTTCTTAAGGGGTTGATAGCTGTGATTGGAGTGTCTTAGGCAGAAAAAACAATTCTGAATTTCCTCCAAACTTGAAATAAAAAAGTGATATTATTTTTGAATTTCATACTCCCTGCCAAGTGTTTATTGATTGAAAGAATTGTAGCATCTTGTTGAAATCAATATTAAGATTGATACCTTGCTCGCCCAAGTTTCATAGCCAATTACAATTTATATTAGACACACACAAAGAATTCAGAAAATAATCAGGCGTAATGCACTAACTAGACAAATTAGAGTTTGTAGCTCAATATTAAACTGGTAACGTGGTAACTCTAATGACTTCAGATTTATCACACCTTATGATGTTGGCCAAAACACTTAAGTCCTGTACTGCAGCGGAGCTTTTCGAGTGCAAACCTTCTGCATGGACTACTACTCTCACTAAAAATTATCAGCATGTCTACATTTTACAGTTAGCTAACGTTAGACTTCACAAATAGCTAAAGAGTATCAAAACCCTGAATAAAACCTTCCCAGTCTCACAGTTTTGTCTTCCAAACACACTTGGGTGAACAATGGAGCATTCATTGTGAACACAGATCGAAGCCTTGTGCTTATACTTGTTCCTACAGTCTCTTTTCTTCACCTACTGAATTTTCAGGTTAGGCTCATGTTTTCTTTGTGTCCTGATTTTTTTGTATGAAATCTGTACAGCGGGCAGGCTCGTGCAGGCAGGAATCCAGCCAGCGAGTGTGAATGTGTATGTTTCTGTGACCTGCAGGCTACCCGTGCACAGAAGGCTCTTTGTGTACGGCGCAGGTTTATAACACCTCCACACTCATACACACCCACTCTTTTTACAGTATCTTCTTTCTGTGGCAGCTCAAGCTCAGCCTTAAACACAGACATCAACATGCCATTAGTTCACTCAGTTTTTCCAGTCACCGCTGAAAATGTCTTTGATGCCTGAATGCCAGAAAATAAAGGTAGTGGTAATTGACATTCTTTGTTCCTTGGTTATGAAATGGGCTATTGATGCTGATTGGTTACTGCTTTATTCATGTTTAGACAAAGTTATGAGTTATGAACTCTTGCTACACTTTAGAAATTGGCCTGAGCATATTTTCATTTGTACCAACACAGTTGAGATCTGTTTCTGGAACCTGTTAGGACATTTATTGATGACTTCTCACTCATTTTGGGCCGGGGCTCTCAAATATGAGTTAACTGCCTATTGGGAGAATCAAAAAAAGGGCTAAAAATTGGGGGGATCGATTTATTTTGAACTTAAATATTTTAAACATGCTGATCTGAAACAATACAGGGGCTTATTAAAGGTTTCCGGGTAGATGTTGGACAGTACAAATATAGACTCAAATTAGAATTAAACTTTGATGCAAATACGCATGAAATCAGATGTAGATCTCTAATTTCTGCATTTTCCAAGATGACAGGATTCCTTGTGAACATGTTCTAGTACAGTATAGTAGATGTCCAGTGATGTGACAATGTGTAAAAGGTAAGTGATAACTGATCTGTGGACCATGTCCCAAATTTATAATCAAAAAGAGACCAGGAAGAGTCTTGAGATTAGTTCTGATGTCACCCATCCATTAGGTCCACCAAGTAAGAGATACAAGCAACCAATTTGTCAGTAATGCAATCCACAAACCAGAGACATTATCAGTAATCAAAAGCAACACCTTATGCAATTTCTCCAATACAATCAGTCACCTGACCAATCACCTGACTCTCCTGGATCACTCCACTTCCCTTAATATTCATCTAACCAGCCTTCTGTTTGCATTATATGTTGCCATTGTCTCAATCTACCTACCCAACCTCACCCTAAAGATTCTGCTCTATATGCATCTCCAAAATTCTTCTGATTTCTATACAAAAATGTCTAAAAAGGTTACATATGCTCGTACACTGTTCTTACACAGTTTCTGGTTTGTTAGAGTGTGACAATGAGTAGAACAAAAAGATAAATACACTTTTATATACTGTAAAAGAATATTTGTTTTAAACCAAGTAAGAAGTCTTTGAGCAAAAGTTATGAGAGACTCAACAGAAAACGGTGCTTTATTTAACTTAAACATGTAGACACAATTCAGGTAAACATAAGCACATTTCGTGCAAGAACGCACCTCGATCAATAACCATGGGCGCCAACGGGAGCTCACACATCTGACTAAACAAATGGTGCCAATGAAAAAGAATTTTATAGTGCCATATCGGGTAGAGAAGAATGACCAATGAAAGCTTGATCTTTCGTTGACGTGATAGAACATTTTCATAGCGACTTCAAACAGGAAACAGGAAAGAAATTTTTGTCAAACAGCTCCCTGTGATCAGCCACTGCTCAACATCAATGATTTTTTCTGTGTTCTTTGATATCTTCTCTGTCATCGTCTTCTTCTTTCTTGCTCCCCCATGTGGCCCGGAGTGCATCTGTTGTACTGTCAATGGCGTGGAGCGTCATTGTATTATTATTTCCTCGACCCTGGCAAAGAGTACCCTGCTGGGAAGCCATCCTAAGATTCGCGAATTTCAATTCGGAATGATGTGTAGAGGTTTTAAGAGAGAGAAACAAATGGAAGCGGAGAGGGAGAGAATGAGGGAGGGAAAGGAGTAGTTCAGAGAGAGAAACCTCTCCAAGAGAAAGACAGGATACAAAAAGGCTGGACGCCTCGGAGCAGCCCTTTTTAAGTTCTTGCCCCTTCCTGTTTGGGATGCATATCCTGTTTGTGATGTATTTCCTGTTCCTTTCTCAAAAAAAAATTAGGGGTATACATTTTTTTTTGTTACAATACCTTTAAAATAATTTGACATAATTATTTTAATAATTATTATCAATGTATATACTGCTATCTGTCAAATTGAAAACCCTTTAAGGACAATTCGGGAAGTGATACTGGAAATGCATTTTTGATTGAACCGTTCCTTTATGGGCTTGTAACCTCAAGCAAACGCAGCCAAATACTGAGTCTTTCCATAAAAACCACATCTTCCCTGAAAAAGTCAGAGCAGAGAGTGAGAGATGATCCATTGGTTTGAAAACAGAGACGGTCGGTCTGCTGTGGTTTCTTCTCCAGCCCACAATGACTAACTTTCCACCTTAAATAACAGCATCATCAACAAATACAAATGATTTGTGCTTGACGAAGGACTCATATGCATCAAAATTTGCTGTAAACATCTGTGGTGAAGACTCAATGTCATACGGTTGCTGATATAAAATTTCAATGCAAGTAGTTCACAGTAAGATCCACTTCGGCGCCGTAAACTAAAGCACAAAGAATTCCAGAAAACATATGTTCTCTCTGGCCACCGGAACAGTGGGGTTAATAAGCAGATAATAATGTCATGTAATGTTTATATCGTTATGACAGCCTGATTTAACACACAAACACTCTCTGAACAAATTTAAAGCCATAGAATGTGTCACTACGTCTACATATTAAAATGCACACCCCAAACAAAAACAAGTAACTAGGTAATAAAACACCATTACAACAGCAACACTGACCAAGTAATGTACATACTACAAGCAAAAACAATACAAAACACCACACAAATTACACAGTCAATCAATCACCTTTTACACTCTTACATGTAGTGAATATGGGACCCCTCTGGCCACAGACATAGACAGGGTAAGGACAGGCCAGTGTTGAGAGGTAGTATTTGAGAAAGAAACAGAGAAATGGGTACACATTAGGTTAGGTAGCTCAAAAAGGGCCTTTTCCGCACTGTCCTTCGAAGGGCAGTGTGGAGCAGGTTAAAAAAAAGCCATATATATATATATATGCTTGATTGAGAAGGAGCAAGAGAAGGAGCAAGCATCATACCTACAGTCAATGTTCAAAATTAATCTTCAACCTAGATTTGAAAGTGAGTGTTTTCACAGCCAATCCTGAGTCAGGCTTTGTTTCTACATGGGCTCAGGCCATACTTGGGTCTGCACTTTTGTGTGATTCAGAAAAGAAAAGGAAAAATGAAAACTGACAAGGCGAAAAAGAGGTTTTTCTTTAGAGATTTGGGATCAGGGCAGGTTTAGGCTTTAAAAATGGTCTCAATGTTTGCTCAGGTTTTAAGGTTTTATTACAACTGTAATTAAGGGGCCACTACTGCAAATGCCGGGTCTGGGGAACCTTGATTTTGTGAATTTAACACTCTCATGGAGTTTGATGGAGAACAAACTGAGTAACGTGCAGTTTTAATAAACCAATCAGTCCTGTGGCAATCTACTCTGTGGTCAACGGGTAGCCAGCAAATAGGGGTCCTCAATCGGCTCACAAAATTTGATGATAATTGTTTTTGCTTAAATGTAACATGGCATATATATTTAGGAAATATTGTTTGAAGTCCAAAAATCACATTTAGTCATTTCTGTCTTGGTACTTATTTCTATAATGATATTGGGTTTTTTGTTTAGTGTGCTCTAGTCTCAACGGGCTGTAAATGTTTTAGATGGATTTAAAAGCTTTGTAGAGTATCTTTATTTACTTTTGTGCACAAAAGTATTTGTTCTGACTTTCCTTTAAAATTGATTAAACCAGTTTAAATGTGTCTGTAGACCCCACACCATTTGGCAATCTCTTCAGCTTTCCACCAAAAAATGTAAGTTTCATTTTAAAGACATCTGAGGTCCAAGACAAGGCTAGGCTATGGATAATAGAGGAATGCAAGAGAAGGAGGGGATGGGGAGGGGGTCTTTGAGAAAGAAAAGAAGATTTACAGCACTCTCCCTTAAAGTCAATATGAGTTTCAGGTTTCATCAGAGCGCCGGCCCAGATTTATGTTTAATACGTTTCATGTGCTGAGGATGTTGGGAGCTCGGAGAGTTTTAGCCGAGCGCTGTCAGAAACCACAGTAATGCTTCAATTTACACGACAGCGCAAAGTCTGGAAAAACACTGCTACCTTTGTCCTACAGACTGAGAAATGAGGCGATCCAAAACTATGACTGACAAACACTAGCCTGAATGTCGGAGGAGAAAGTCAAGTTATAATCAAATACTTCTGAAACAGAGTAGCTTGAGACTGATGCATTACTATTAAAGCCAATCAGACAATAACTAAAAGTACATTTGGTCTTAATTCAGTCTAAAATGTGATTCTCCTTTCAAATGAATATAAATAAATAGAAAGACTGCCTCAACTGGAGAAATACAGATATCAATAGAAGAGAAGCTGTACAGTTATTGAGGAAATAAATGTGAAAAACAGTGACACCAAGGAACCTGATTAACCTTCTGCTTAGCCTTGCCTCATGAGAGCATTTACACTAGAACATTTACTGCTCATTGAGGGTGTAAATGTCATTTTCTGTTCATTTTTTAACCGATAAAAAGTGAACAGCGGGTACACCCTTTTGAAAAAGTAGAGAAAATTTCAAGGGAACCTACTACAAGTTTTTTTTTGTGTGCAGAAAGTTGTGCATATAACAGAGAATTTAAACACTGAGCTCCAAATCAAACAAAACAAACAATTTAAACAAATGTAGTTTTGTTGGCAACTGTATTGATTGATGCTTAATAGATGCTAATTAAATCAGACCATAACTTGGCATGAATGGTAGCTTAGATTGTAATAATGTACGATTGAAATCTATGGTCATTTAAACAGAAATGAACTCATGGCTTGACTGTCATCACTGTTACCCCTCAGTAAAAGGGTTCCTGATTGGAGCCTTTCAGAATGAATCTTGCACACCCTCCTTATGTATGATATACTTGTTTCCCTCCAAGTTAAAAAAGATTTACATCACGTTGACTGGTGATTCCAAATATCATCATTCGTCATTATGAGCCTCGACACGATCTCCTTCTGTGCCATGACAACTTGATGGATGAACGCTATAAAGGAAATTGGATGTGGGGCAAGTGTACTGAGCTCCACTTGGGTTTTCTTCGTTACTTTTGTCATTGTATCTAGCCATCTAGTTGGTGGCCTTCTTCTTCTTGGTCCTTTTGTTTTCCCGTCTTTTTTGATGCCTTCACAAATGATAATTCCTTCAATTTATATAGCGCTTTAAAACAAGCTCAAAGACAAATTACATTTTTTCAGAACATTATTAATTCACCCCACATTCACACACTGGTGGTGAAAAGCTACCTTGGTCGCTCTCAGCTGCCCTGGGGAAGTCTGACAGAACGTGGCTGACAGACTTTTTTTCTATAATCTGACAATGTTTCCAAAGTAAGCAAATCAGAGTTTGGTGGTCCTTGATTCGAGTGATATGTCTAGCTTGATTTCTTTCAAGATTTGATACCACTTGATTTCTTTCAAGATTTGATACCACTTGATTTCTTTCAAGATTTGATACCACTTGATTTCTTTCAAGATTTGATACCACTTGATTTCTTTCAAGATTTGATACCACTTGATTTCTTTCAAGATTTGATACCACTTGATTTCTTTCAAGATTTGATACCAACTTGATTTCTTTCGAGATTTGATACCACTCTTCTCCAGCACCACATTTCAAAAGTATCAATCCGTCTTCTGAATTGTTTCCTTGTGTCCTGCTTTTACTTCCTTATGTCCATATGTTCAAAAGCAAATAGTATCATTTATCGGAACATACACTTTGAAATCTATCTTGATCTTTAAAAATTCAGGTGTATGATTAAGCAAAAAGTTTAGGAAGAAGGGTATAATTGTGATTGACACAAAGCATGGTGGAGCAGCAAACCCTGTTGCCTCATGTTGTTCCGTATTACCACAAACATTCTGTGATATTTACTACACAGGACAAAGAGTTAGTCTTAAAGAGTGTAACCTGTATTCTAACCTGTATGCCTTGAGCCCCCCCCCATTCCTTCATCTGCCTTTCCCTGTTTTGAAACAGTGTCTTGCTAAACTTTCACCTCTTCCTCTAAAGTTGTTGTGTCTCTGCTCTCTGACAGATGCAGACAGGTCCTCCACAGCTCAGGTAAACAATAGACCCTCTGTGTGTGAAGAGAGTGCGGAAAAGTGTCATGCAGGATACAACGTGTCGGAGGAGTTGTGAACACGAAACACACTAAACTCTCTAGAGAAAAACATCAACTTCCTCCTGAGCTCCATGGGTCCTTCACTCTCACAAAATATCTCTTCCTAGTTTGGAATTAAAAGCAATATTTTTTTTTAAATCAAAGACATCCTTTAACCTTTCTTCACTCCCTTCTGATCCAGATTGTTTGAACAGAAATGTTTTGTAATAATCTACAGTGGTGAGGTCTGCATCTTTCTGCTGCCTGCTCACTTGTGTTGTTGTTGGGTACAAAGATGAATTACTTGCTGAGCATGCATGGACAACTCCTGCATGACAGTAAGATTTGGAGATCAGCAGAAGCCCAGGAAGTAAAAGGGCCGACTCCAAAGTGAGTCATTTGAAACAGAGCGTTTTTTTATTGGAGACAAATTTATTATTTGACAAGTTTAATCGTAGTTTGTTATATAACTACCCCCAAAAATTCATGTCAGCTCATGAGAAATAGGAATCAAATGTTCAAATTCAAAATAAAATAATTATTATTACTATTTTAATTTTCAAAAATATATATTTTTTAAAAGAACAAGAAAATCACATTTAAATTTCAATTATGTAATTGGTAAATCCTGTTGTCCAAAAAACAAGATTCACACGTTTTTTTTTAAATAAATGATCTTTAGGACAGTTTTTTTGTGGCAATGCTTTGATATTTTTTAGTACAACCCCCTTTTTTTTTACAAATATTTCTTCATAACATTACACAATATTTTTCACAATTTTCACATCTTCCATTTTGTCATTTTCCTAAACATTATACACTGCTCCAAGCCTTTTTGTGCCATTGTGTTGTTTTTGTGCTAGAAAAAAATAGCTTCGAAAAAACACAAACCCTATCACAAGTATTGTACTTCTAAGGGTTATCTCTTCTTTTCACTACTAGATGGTACTGACGGCATTCGGGGTCTTTAAAATGAAACTGAAAGACTATCGCAAATTTTCTCATATTTTAGTTTGAAATACCCTGCAAATAATGTGTCATGCGTCTTGTAATTGTTTTTTTTTTTTTATTTACACAATATATATGAAATCAAAACCGGTGCGTGCAGAGAGTTACAGAGGGTTAAATGATCCATTATGCATTTTGATATTTGTGTTAAGAGCTGTTTTATAGTTCTTCTTACAAGAATGCATTGTATGTATGAGTGAGAGATCAGGATAAAACTCTGGCCAAAAAGATATTTCATGACTCCAAATCTTCAGACCACTGGAGCTGAAGGCTACATCACTATGAACAAGCAAAAAAATACATATATGTCAGTCTAATTTTGTCTAAATCCATGTTTTTGAACTATGCGCTCTTTGATCGAGCTCAGATGGTTCTCAAAGCCACAGTCAGAAATTGTTTGGAGAAATGTTCTCTATGAGTCATAATGAGATTTGAGACAGAATAATGAGGCAGACCGAAAAACCTCTTCCTGACATTTTTAAACCTTCAGAATCTCACGTTTCTCACCGTTTGGAACAACCATATGCAGCCTGTCATACTGGAAAAACCTCTGAACATACTATAATAAGCTAAAACCAATCCTGCTGAAGATCAAACGAGAGAGTTTTAGATGTGTAATAGAGCTTAATGTGCTTCTGTGAGTCATTATATTCAACATCAGATGAAGAGAAATTATACACTCTACAGCTTCTCCAAATAGTGTTCGTACTTTTGAAGAAACCAGTAGTTTTATTTTCATCACACAATCTCGCCTTTATAACATACACTAAGTAAAAGATGTGGACTGTGTTACAGTGCAGGGTGGCCTGTGAACAGTATATGTCAAAAGTTTGATGATTAGTAAAACAGTATTTTAAGTTTTTCAGTCATTGGCTGATGAGACAGATGCACAGCTGTAATTACATAGTAATAATTAGAAATGCAGCCTCTGGTGGAAAAAAGTGTATCCAACACAGTACAAAAGAAAAAATGTAAATCAAGATCATCCTAACAAACCAAATACCAGATTAGACATTTTTATGCGAAAAAGCTTAAATCATAATCAAATCAAGAAAATGAAATCATTTAAAATAAAAATAACCCTGAATATACTTGAAATTTCTAGTTATAGAAACTTAAACATTAACTTAAATGTAAAAAACAAAAAATATATTGTTTCCAAACAAATTAATATCAACCAATTCAAATGTTTTTATCTATAAGTGGGCGAATAGAACACTTGGAAAGGGCCCAGAACTCTTCAGAAGTCAAAAGGATTATTAAACTATTATATTCCCTGCTGCAGAGAAATCTTGAAAACACAATGAACATCTTTCATTGACAAAGAGAAATTATTCCACAGCATGCCCATATACCGTGACCCACACAAATCCAGCGGTAATAATCAGATTTCATATACAGCTCAGAAAGTGTTTACTTGAATTACTATTGTGTCTTTCAGCCCCATTCTAAGCAGAAATTGGATGGTTGTGTTTGGGTAAAATGCTGCAGGATGTGATTGAGTTTTCTTGCCCATCAGGCGTGATATGGTGTGAGTTTTGCTTGTATTGTGAGGTGTGGCAGATGCTGGGTGTTTGTTACAGGGAGCGCACGCTCCACTCGTCCCAGATCAGCACCGGACACAATAGAGGCTTTTCCCGGGGGGCTTTCTCAGCCAGATCATTTTCTTTCCACTGAGTCTGATTCATTCTGAAGCTGATACACCACAAACACACTCAGATCTCAGTCCTGTAATCGCAAGTTCTGCATGAAGCCTTAGGTCTAGCGTCAACAAAACACAACCAATGTGGTTTCACTCACTGATGGCCATATTATTATATTATCATATTATTGCAGATTAAAGTGAATATTCTCTGTTTAGTTTATGCACTCTTGGAATTGTTGATATGAAGCATTCATATCAACAATTCTCTAAATGTTTGTCAGTGCTAAGTCAATGATAAAATGATAAGTCAACAATATTAAAACAATAATATTATGGAGAACTGCAATGAATAAAAACCCACAACCACTACCCAAAACAGCAGAAGAGCCAATACTGACTTATGAGTTAAGCATAATAAATAAATAAAGTCCCCCACAAAGACTCCAGAAACCTGAACTCGACCCAGTACTGGTAAAACTCAGCGCCTTATCTACTTTCACAAACACTGGGTGGTGATACAGATTCTCTGGAGCAGGTGAGTGGTTAAACTTACACCTGTAATCAGAACCCAGGTTTCATTCTTGAGAGGTGAAACCACGGCCACGTGTTCATTCAAGGCTTTTAGCAGTGAACCCAATCCCATGTATGTAATCTCCAAGGATTCTACATTTATTTTCAATTAAGCATTTTTTGCATGTTCCCTGTATAACTTATTTGTGTTAATGGAACATAAAATGTCTTTTTTAGATATAATTTCCCAATGGTTTTGTAAAATATATATAAAAGCTCATCAAAAATCATTCTCTCTGTTTTGATCTATACGTCTGCTCACTATCTCTGCTGTGAGGTAGAGGTATTACATTTTTTAAAAGTGTATGTATATGTAACATTCTGTATCAAACTTTGGCATTGATTTAATGATCTTGATTTAAATTGGCCCATGTTCACTAAATAGCCTAGAGTCAAAAAGATTTGCGTAAACCTGCAACAGTGCACACACTGTTGGAGTGTATAGTAATCAAACTATTATTATACAAACTTAAACATAAGGTTTGCAATGTTGGAGAAGAATACGTTTGTAGTTTGTAGCAAAAACGTTTGTATTTGTTCCTTTCTCTTGCAAAGAAAAGTCATTCATACTTTTAAAATTCCATTAAAACATACTTGACAGAAAAAAGCTATGATCCAAATATCCCTTTATTTTAAAGCTATATGTTTCTTTTAGTTTATTGTAAATATTCCAGTATTTTAGACAAATTATTTTAAATCTGAATTGTGAGTATTGGTAAATTCTAGCCATCCACCTAATCCATCCATTCATCCGTCCACCTAATCTACCGATCCGTCCACCTGTCCATCCATCTCGTTTACCCCTCTACGGGGAAATCTAATATACTGGATTATTTATGGAAATGGCCCAAATGTTAGGGTGAGTGCAGTTTTTTCCTTGATTAGCGTCTTGCATAAATTAATTATTATAAAAGTTGTATTATTACCCCTTGTTTTCATATTTTGCCTAGTATGTTTTTGCTTAGCTGACATCACTTCCTGCTCCTTGCCACATCGTTGTCCCCATCCCATTGCTCCATTTGTCCCTGATAGCAAGTCATGAACTCAACTACAAGAATTATTTGCATTTTCACGTTCTTTTCTGTACCTCAGATTTAATCCATTGATTGTGTTTCTGACTGATATATTGGCTTTGACTTTGCAATTTCTATTTCAACTTTTTGGGCACAAAAGTTTGGGCATGCCTTAAAACCTCATCTGTCCATTTCAACGAGTGAGCAGAACCTCCAATGCCAAATATGAGTACATACCCTTGTTCCGTGAGTGCCAAATAGTCAATGAATAATCTTAGATTAAACAGATGAGAAGAAGAAAAGTACAATATCATCATGGTTTAGTTTCATCCTCAGAACAATACCTCGAGAAGCAGGTTTCACTCATCCTAGCAGAGGAAAACCCCAAATTTTAGAGTCGCAAAACCTCAGATGGGTTTAAATTGCTTAATTATGGAAAGATTGCTTAGATTTGGTAATTATGTCAAGTCTATCCATGGAAAGTAAACTACACACATATAAATCAGTACTGAAGCAAAATTCTCTACATCTGAATTACTGGCTTTCTTTTCTGAACCGAAAACAGCTTTTCAAGAAGTTAACACAAGCAAGTATTGTTTAAAAAAAAAACAGTAGTGTCACCCAACACGTAAACGTATCTGTTCTTCTAATTGACTGCTATGCAAACCATAAATTCATCCTGCTATTATCTTTCTTAAGGAAATAGAGAGGTGTCAAATGCTACCTCAACCCACACCAAGCTAATATTTCAGCGTAATCAATCTGTACGTGGGCACTTTCTATCAATTGCTAACCCAGTTTTGAAATATTCTTTGTATTATTTTTCCTTTTCCACATTCACTGGCTCCTGTTACGCAGAGGAATAACTAAAAGTTACTGATTTCACGAAAGAAAGGTCAGTTTCAGATCCATTGTGAATTCCTCATCCCTTAAATTTGATCCTTTTCCATGTAGTATCCTACAATAGGATAATACACGGAAACAATGCCGACACTGCAGCCAGATATTTAGCAATTCATGTTGTTTCATTGGAGTTGTGTAAAGTCTTCTGGCTCCACAGACCTCTGCAGGAGTCAAATATCTTCACTGTTTCACCCCTCACCCTTATCTTGACTCTGACTCTCTGCAAGGGGTCTGACAAACTCAGAACTCTGTTATGACCCCTCAAAATATGGAAAGAATCAATGATATCGTTTTCATTTACTCTCCTGGTAGCTGAAAAACAAGATTCAAGCAAAAAAATAAACATTTCTCGCTTGTATGATACAACTATAAATTTATAGTTACAATAAATACATTTTTCCCCATTATCAAAAAATCTGAAAAAGATAACATATGAGAAATGAATGGGAAAGCTAAGAGGAAAAAAGGGCCCTTAGGTTTTTAAAGCTTTTTTATTTAAAGACACACAAACAGCCTTGTTTTTTTAAATTGTTTAATGAGTTTTACAGTCATGTGACCACATCCATCCATGTCCCGATCTTAGAGGGGTGACCCAGCGATCTCTGTAAAGTGAAAGTTATATTAACAGAGAAATGTGATTATTTAAATAAAAATGATTTAATATTTATACATTTATATTTAAAGAAGGTAACACGTTTATTCTGCATTGATGTGATGCCATAGGTGTCACGGTTTCTGCTCGGCTCCTCCCCTTGGTGAGTCTTTTATCCCTCTGCACTTCTCCCTGATGGTTGATCTGTTGCACCTGGCCTAATTGCTAACTCTCCACACCTGGAGAGTCAACTATTTAATCTACCTGCTCTCTCCAGTCTTTGTCGGATCCTCTGCCTTTACAGACAGGAAAACCTGACCTGAAACCTGAAACCTGAAACCTGAAACCTGAAACCTGAAACCTGAAACCTGAAACCTGAAACCTGAAACCTGAAACCTGAAACCTGAAACCGGACCGGTATTTGACCTTGATTTTTGGATTCTGGACTTATTCCTGTTTTCTGGTGTGTGACCTACCTTCTGTCGACCAACCTCTCTGGAAATCCCTTATCGGCACCGTCGCCTGGAAGTTGTATGTTCTCCTCCCTCGGAGTCTCTGGCTATACCCACCCGCAGCTGCTACTCTCCATACCCATCCCTGTTTCGCTGTTTCCCAGTTTCCACCCAGATCCCTGCACCCCTTTTTACCTTGTCAATAAAATCTGTTAACCTACTCCCTTTTCGTGTCTTCCCTTACGCTCCGCTCCCCTGGTGGAGGTGGAGCTGACAGTAGGATCCGACCAGAAAATGGACCCCGCTAGTGTGCCGTCCATGCAAACGGCTCTGGCTAATCAGGGAGCTCTCCTGGGTCAGCATGATCAGGACATCCGAATACTTGCTGAGTCAGTCCAATCTACTCAACAGCAATTATCCATGGTGGTTAGTACAACAGAAAAATTATTGGCTCACCTCACTGTTTCTGCTTCACCTTCTTCTCAATCATTGCATTCTGTTCCGGCTCCGAGTTCCACAGCTTCTGAAGGTGGAGAGTCCTATGTTCCTCCTCCAGAGCCTTATTCGGGAGACCTAAACAAATGTCGAGGATTTTTTTTACAGTGCTCCTTGGTTTTTGCCCAACGATCGCTCTCCTATGCTTCGGATCCAGCTAAGGTAGCTTTTGTGGTTGGTCTGTTGAGGGGAAGGGCGCTAGACTGGGCAGAAGCTCGTCTCGGAGATTCTGCATCGTCAATCTCATTTACTGAGTTTTGTGATGATTTCAAAGCTGTCTTTGATCATCCCTCTCGTTGTGAGGCAGCAGCCACGTCTCTGATCCGTTTACGCCAGGCTAATCGCAGTGCAGCTGACTATTCAGTGGACTTCAGAATTTTAGCAGCTGACACCACCTGGAATGATGATGCTTTAAGGGACCTCTATTTTCACAGTCTGGACGAACAGCTTCAGAAGGAATTGGGTTCCACGCACGAAGCTAAATCCTTAAAAGAATTAATTTCCCTTTCTATTAAAATAGATAATAGGCTACGTCGGTATCGCACTAAGGGAAGGTCAGCCTCTGTCACAACCAGCCCTGTCTATGTTAGATCCAGCTCTCAGCAGATATCATTTCCACCTGTTACCCCCGGAGCCCAGTTGGCGTTGTCTCCCCCGGAACCAATGCAAGTAGGACGCACAAGAATCTCTGCAGCTGAGAAGTCCAGAAGATTAAGAGAGAATCTTTGTCTCTACTGCGGAGCCCCAGGACATCGGGTAGTATCTTGTCCATTAAAAGACCAGGCTCAGTTGCAGTAGGGAGCTCGCTACTGAGCCCTTTGTCTTCTCCCACTTCCAACCCCAGAATCCTTACCCCCATTATCATTCAGATCCAAACAATGAATAATCCTCTAAAGGCTTTCATTGACTCAGGTGCCGATTCCGAGTTTATGGATGAAGGTTTGGTAGCTAGACTGAAGATTCCTGTGGTTCCCCTACCATCTCCCTTGCGGGTCACTGCCCTGGATAACCACCTTATGCACACCTGTGTCTCCAGTACGATTCCGGTCAGAATGATTGTTGATAACCACGTGGAGATGTTGTCTTTTAAGATTATCCATTCTCCTCTGCAGCCTTTGGTTCTGGGGTCCACCTGGCTTCGTCGGCATAATCCCCACATAGATTGGCCCTCAGGTGAGATCTTGGGATGGGGTGTAACCTGTTTGTCCTCCTGTTTAAGGGCTGCCACCTCCCCTTCAGTCCCTGAAGAATCAGTGGAAGAGTTTCCAGACCTGAGCAAGGTTCCTGAGGCCTATCTTGACTTAAAGGCTGTATTCAGTAAGTCAAAAGCCACTTCATTACCCCCGCACCGTCCTTATGATTGTCCCATCGATTTGTTACCTGGAACTATGCCTCCCAGAGGTAGTCTGTATTCTCTGTCTCCTCCGGAAAGGGTTGCTATGCAGACTTACCTGGATGAATCTCTGGCGGCGGGGATCATCAGACCCTCTTCATCTCCTGCTGGCGCTGGTTTCTTCTTTGTGGGGAAAAAGGATGGTGGTCTTCGTCCATGTATCGACTTTAAAGGGTTGAACAACATCACAGTGAAAAACCGATATCCATTACCACTGATCTCGTCAGCCTTCCAACTACTTCAGGGAGCCACTATCTTCACTAAACTAGACCTAAGGAATGCTTATCACCTGGTCCGTATTCGAGAGGGTGATGAATGGAAGACTGCTTTCAACACCCCTGTCGGCCACTTTGAGTACCTTGTCATGCCTTATGGTCTCACCAATGCCCCTGCAGTATTCCAAAACATGGTCAATGATGTGTTGGGAGATATGCTGAATAAGTTTGTCTTTGTGTACCTTGATGACATCCTCATTTTCTCCCGTTCTGAGAACGAACACGTTCGTCATGTCAGAGCTGTCCTAACCCGCTTGCTCCAAAACCACCTTTTTGTCAAGGCAAATAAATGCGAGTTCCACTCTGCTGAAGTTTCCTTCCTGGGGTTCATTGTCTCGGCTGGTAAGCTCGGAATGGACCCTGCCAAGGTGACAGCAGTTAAGAACTGGCCAGTTCCGGATAGTAGAAAGGCAGTCCAGAGATTTCTGGGATTTGCTAACTTCTACCGAAGATTTATCAGAGGATACAGCGCCATCGCCAGACCACTCCATGCTCTGACTTCCCTCAAAACCAAGTTCAGCTGGTCCCCGGAAGCCCAAAAGGCATTTGATCAGCTGAAACATCTGTTCACCTCTGCTCCTGTCCTCACCCTGCCTGATCCTGAGAAACAGTTTCTTGTGGAGGTGGATGCCTCCAACTCGGGGGTAGGAGCCGTGTTGTCCCAGAAGTGTCAGTCTGACAACCGTTTACACCCCTGTGCCTTCTTCTCCAGGAGATTAACGTCAGCTGAGGCCAACTATGATGTTGGTGATCGGGAGTTGTTGGCCATGAAGCTTGCCCTGGAGGAGTGGCGTCACTGGCTGGAGGGGGCTAATCAACCATTCATCGTCTTTACTGACCACAAAAACTTGGAATACCTTCGCTCCGCCAAAAGACTCAACCCCAGACAGGCCCGTTGGGCTCTGTTCTTTAACCGGTTCTCATTTACTTTAACGTACAGACCAGGTTACAAAAATACCAAGGCCGATTCCCTTTCCCGCCTACATGATACCCCGGAATCAGTACATGAACCCGACTTCATCTTGCCCATCTCTGCCCGGGTCGGGGTAACTAATATTGAAGAACTTGTTATGACGGCTGATGCTCCGGCTCCTTCTACCTGCCCACCTAACTTATTGTTTGTTCCAGATCATCTACGTTCTCAGGTCCTGGATTGGTGTCACTCCTCTCATCTCTTCTGCCATCCTGGTGTGACTCGCACGTGTTTTGTGGTGCAACAGCGTTTCTGGTGGCCGGATTGGAAAAGAGATGTGAAGGAGTTTGTATCGGCCTGTCCTGTCTGTGCTCGGTCCAAGTCCTCCCACACCAGAAGTGCTGGTCTCCTGCATCCTCTGCCTGTTCCACACCGTCCCTGGTCACACATCTCATTGGATTTTGTCACTGGCCTGCCTCCATCCCAAGGTAACACTGCCGTTTTCACTGTCGTCGACAGGTTCTCAAAAATGGTTCATTTCATTCCCCTACCCAAGCTCCCCTCTGCCAAGGACACTGCGAACCTACTGCTTCTTCACGTCTTCCGCCTCCATGGACTACCTAAGGACATCGTGTCGGACCGGGGCCCCCAATTCACTGCTCGCTTCTGGGCCGAGTTCTGCAGGTTGTTGGGAGTGTCTGTCAGCTTGTCCTCTGGTTTTCACCCTCAGTCCAACGGTCAGACGGAGCGATTGAACCAGGAGTTGGAGACTGGCCTCAGACTTCTGTGCTCTCGGGAACCCTCCTCCTGGTCCCAGAATTTGGTATGGGTCGAGTACGCCCACAACTCTCTTCCCTCTTCTGCTACGGGCCTAACTCCTTTCCAGATAGTCTACGGATACCAGCCTCCTGTCTTTGACGCTATGGAGAGAGAATCTGTGGTCCCATCAGCCCAGGCATCGGTGCGCAGGTGTCATAGGGCATGGAGGAAAGCTCGTTCCACCCTCCTCAAAACTGTCTCATCCTATGAGAAATGGGCTAACAGAAAACGCTCCTCTGCCCCCGCATATCAGATCGGCCAAAAGGTGTGGTTGTCCGCCCGAGACATTCCACTTAGAGTCCCCTGTAAAAAACTCTCGCCACGATTCATCGGTCCTTTTCCCATCACCAAGGTGGTTAACCCAGTGGCGGTTCGTCTCCGCCTGCCAAGGCCTCTTCGCATTCATCCTACGTTTCATGTCTCCAAAGTAAAACCAGAAATCGTGAGTGACCTGGTTCCCTCCTCCAGACCCCCTCCTCCCCCCCGACTGATTGATGGCGGTCCTGCCTACACTGTCCGGCAACTCCTCAAGTCTCGACGCCGGGGTAGGGGGCTTCAGTACCTGGTTGACTGGGAGGGGTATGGTCCAGAGGAGAGATCCTGGGTTCCGTCTAGGTTTGTGTTGGACCAGTCTCTCATCTCCGATTTTCACAGGGCTCATCCTGATCAGCCTGGTGGGACGTCGGGAGCCGTCCCTTGAGGGGGGGGTACTGTCACGGTTTCTGCTCGGCTCCTCCCCTTGGTGAGTCTTTTATCCCTCTGCACTCCTCCCTGATGGTTGATCTGTTGCACCTGGCCTAATTGCTAACTCTCCACACCTGGAGAGTCAACTATTTAATCTACCTGCTCTCTCCAGTCTTTGTCGGATCCTCTGCCTTTACAGACAGGAAAACCTGACCTCTGAAACCTGAAACCTGAAACCTGAAACCTGAAACCTGAAACCTGAAACCTGAAACCTGAAACCTGAAACCTGAAACCTGAAACCTGAAACCTGAAACCGGACCGGTATTTGACCTTGATTTTTGGATTCTGGACTTATTCCTGTTTTCTGGTGTGTGACCTACCTCCTGTCGACCAACCTCTCTGGAAATCCCTTATCGGCACCGTCGCCTGGAAGTTGTATGTTCTCCTCCCTCGGAGTCTCTGGCTATACCCACCCGCAGCTGCTACTCTCCATACCCATCCCTGTTTCGCTGTTTCCCAGTTTCCACCCAGATCCCTGCACCCCTTTTTACCTTGTCAATAAAATCTGTTAACCTACTCCCTTTTCGTGTCTTCCCTTACGCTCCGCTCCCCTGGTGGAGGTGGAGCTGACAGATCAACAGTAAAAATGTCAAAGTTTATCTATTTCCAGCAGGAATCTCCACAAACAATCAAGAATATAGGATTATTTGGTGGCATGGCTTAAAAGGTTTTTATAATGAAAGTCAATGGGGCATGTACAGCAAATGAGGGAGAAAAGAATGAATGAATAAATGAGTGAGAAAAGAATGAAAACACCAATGTTGTTACTAATGTATGACATGTCCAAGATTGTCCAAAAATTCGGGCTACAAACATTTGTTACATGCAAATAAGCCCTTTTTAGCAATTCAGACAGATTAATCTATAACGGAAGGGTAGTGAATTTGAACAAAGCACAAGGATTAAATGACCATTTTGATGGTCAGCCGATAAGTACTAAAGGGTGTAGAAAATTAAAACAAAAACAAATGTAAACAAAGAATTCTTTCAGAATTATAAAGAGTGATTTTTTTTGACAAAATGCAAAGTGAGTTAACAAAAGAAAACATTTAATCAAATCAATATTTGGTGAAACTCCCTTTACTTCAATTCTTATAGGTACAATAGCACAATGTAAGGGATTTTAAGGATTCGTCAGGTGTATCCACCAATTCTACCAAACAGGTGCTAAAAATCATCAATAACACAAGAGGCTGCACATCCAAACTCTGCCAAGGTGATGTTGAGAAGGACTGTTTCTTCTCATGGCAAGACTGAGCACAGCAACAAGTGACAAGGTAGTTATAATGCATCAACAAGGTCTCTCCTAGACAAAGACTGGTGCTGTTCAAGCTCTTTTGATGTAATGAAGCACAGAGAAATGGGCAACATTGAGGAATGTGAACGTAGTGGCGGCCAAAAAATTTCAAGCAAAACACATCAAGCCTATAACTCTTTGAAAATGGAAGATCTCCGGGAGTACAACAAGCTAAAACTGGCAGAAGTGGGACTCTACTACCACAAGGAGCCTGGAAAGACAGGGTCATCATGGAGGAGTTACAGCCAAAAAAACAACCTGTGCTATAGGAACCAAGTGACCAAGTTATATAAAGCCAAGTGACCTTACATGAAAAAATGATTAAGAAAAATGGCAGTAGGGGGTTTGGACTGTTGGGTAAAAATGTGATTTGTCTGTAGCAGAAGGTTGTTAGTTCGTCAAAGGCCTGGAGAGCGTTACAATAATAAAAATCTGTAGCCAAGGGAGATGCATGGTAGAGGTTTATTTACCACCTGGGGATCCATTTCTGCAAATGAAGTTGGAGATTTGGTCAGGATTAATGGCGTTTTCAATGTTGAGAAATACAGGCAGGTACTTATGATCGGTGTAAGATCGGCCCTAAATGTTTTCTGTAAGCAGGACACCTTTCAGCGGGACATTTAGGTCCATTAGTTCCAACTGAGCAATGCCACAGCCAGAGTATTGTAGTGTACCCACCTTCTAGCGTCTACTTCCATTAAGCATTAACAAAAACCATGAATCATCTCAGAATGTTGGTTCTATGGACCAAACTCTGAGGAATCTTTTCAGTACTTTGTTGAATCTAAGAAGGATTAAGGCTGTTCTGAATGCAGAAAGGGATCCAACCCGGTGTACCTAATAAAGAGTCAAGTGAATATATTGGCTACCGTTTTACTGGGTTAAACTGAAGGTCTAAAACCACAAGAGATAGAGATACTGAAGACATGATCTACACTATCAAGAAAGACGTAGTTGTTCTCAAAAATATGCCAAGCTGCCCAAAAATGAGAGTCAGGTGATGGTTGTTTACGAAATGCCCTGCTGTTTGTGTGGAGGATGCACACATCAGCAGACCTTGAACATGACAGGGGCAAAGTCACCCACTTCTAACATCTACAAGTCAGCGGGAAGTATTGAAAGTTCCTACTTTTGCCCGGCGACTTGCTGGACAGCCCGGAGATGTGTTTCTGCAGGCTGAGGAGTTTGTTCTCCAAGGCTCCGGAGCGGTAGCAGATGGACGTGAGCTCTCCCTCCAGCTCCTCCAAGATGCTCACGGACAGCCGTGAAAGATCCGAGAGCTGCCGAAGCGCCGCAAACAGACTCACACCGCAGACGTCCACCAACTCCGTCAGCATCGCCCCGCGGCCCCGCACGCCGCTCCTGCACACATCCTTCGGGACGATGCTGCGCTTGCAGAAGGGCATCCTCGCTGCACTTGTGGTAAACTCCCTTTAAAAGTGCGCGTTCCGCCGGCGCTGCGGAGTGTCGCTGGAGACTCTTGCTGGGGATGGCGCGTGCATACAATACATTTCGGCCACTGTGAGGAGCTCTGCAACGCACCGGTTCTTGTTAGATCATTGCGAATCTGAGCTTCAAACTGTCCAAACTCTGAGTTTGGAGTCTGGACAGATGAGTCCTCGCCCACTCGTGCAATAGGATATTTCTCCATTCTGCGTTCAGAAGAAAAACATGCCTGCGCATGCGCAGAGTTCAGTTTTAAAAGTTGAAGAACAGTGAAAGTTGTATTTTTTTTTCATATTTGCGTGGATACAAAAGTACTACTTGCAGCCATTTGTATTTTTATTTATTTTTGCTGCTATCGACAATTTATAAGCCTCTAAAGCAGCGTGTATATCTTGCAGAGTTAAAGCTCGAGAGTTAAAGGAACACCCCAGTGAACACCCATCATCATTTCCCCCGGGTAAAAAAATGGGCTAAAACGTAAGAGATTTTAAAAATTGAAATTTTGATGTGGTACAAAAGCTGAAATTTTACATAAAAAGTCAACATTTCGAGAAAGAAAAATTGAGACTTTTTTTTTACTTTTTATTTTTAAAAATGTTACTTATCTTAAACTCTCGACTTGTAATCTCAAAATTTAGACTTTTTTTTTTTACCTGAAATGGGCATCAGATCTGACTAGATCATTTGAAGCTGACTGGACCAGTGGATTTCAATATAAAATCTTATCCAAATCAGGTTCATATCAATAAAGTATTTTTTCCTTTTTATGACATCACTGTTTTAGTTACGTTATGTTGAAATAATTAGTGAAAATACTGAATTATTTTGTTATTTTATAGGCTAATGAATTCAGTGGTTTATACCAATCTATGCTAAAAGTATAGCAATTGTTACAAAACTGTAAATGTATACTTTTATCTATTATATAATGAGTATTTGGAAAAACAAATTGTTCCTCCAGCCTTCCTGTGACTGTGACACTGAAAGCTTCATGGTCTACCTTCCTGCATGTTTCTTCACTGCTTCATATGCTGTAAGTAGTGGAGGGAAGTGATTGGAAACATCTGGTCCATGTTTGGCCTGACTGTATGACTGTCTTCATTGTTCCCACCCTGCTCTTACTGGACCTTTTCTTCACGGCAGACCTCTTTCTTCTCTTTTCACGTATCGTGTGATATATTGTTTCTGCCCAGTTTGATTCAAGGGAGTGAGGTGGTCTGGCAAAACGCACACTTCCATTTTTAACTGGTCCATGGAGTAGATGTTAGCTAACACCAGTAACCGCCTCAACAGGAGATGGATGAAACATAAATCAGACTACAGCTTTGATTTGGTTCGGTTTGGAATTTTGGTCAGTTATTGATATGCTTAGATTTTCTCAATCTAAAAATGTGTAAAAATATATATATCCTACAACAAAAACCTGACAGTTAAGAAAATAAATGATCATTCTGCCAAATTGTAGGACACAACTTTACCATTTATTTAAAAATTCATCAACATTTGATTTTTATTAATTGCAGAGGTCAAATGGTTCATATGGTTCACCAGGTTTGCCCACACTGCAAGAGTGAATTTGTCCGGCTCCTCCCTGAAGATCTTCACCAGATCAATAAGGTTTCACGGCTGGCTAGCCCACTCCAGAACCTTGATTCTCTTTGGTTTTACTGCCTGTGTGCTTTGCGTCATTGTCTTGTTGGTAGATCCATCCATAACCAATCCTTAATTCTCTGACCCTCCAGGATTCCATTTCAGGAGAATCCATTTCATTTGGAAATCAGGAATTATGGAGAGACTCTGAATCCACGTCATCTGAAGTTCCCACAATCAGCAAATATTTAGACTTCCATGTTCTCTGCAGAGGTGGTCACATATTTTTACAAGCCCAGAATCAAGGCAGGAGGAGCATGATGATCCTGTCCTCAGTAAACATTTTGCACTTGACTCAAAATTCAATGAAATGAGGCAGACATGTTACACGGACACTTCTGGATTGATGTGACCAGAAGTTGGGGGGGGGGGGGGGTCCAATGCTCTTTTGGGTGATGAGCTTTCCTACAATGCACCAATAATTTGATTTATTATCAAATTGATAGATAAATTTACCTCACACGATATTCAAATAGGTTTGCTGTGCCAAAATATAAAAAAATTGCATGCTGTGATTTTCAAATGCACAAAATGTAATTGACAATTTATTTTGAACGTCCCTCAAATAAATCACAATCAATAATTAAAAACAAAACACTAAACCCCATTCAAGTGACTAAATGGAATCATGTATTATGCATTATTTTCAAATATGAACCTTGCATTGCTTCTATGCTTTCCTCAAGGACTGCCACTTGAGTAGTGGACAAGAGGAGCACAATAGTTTTCCAGAGAACAAGACATCTTTCCAAGTTTCTAGTTTGTACTGTATTTTCTGACCCATGCTGAGGCCAAAGGCAGCAAGAGGAACAGACTGAGGCTCAGCAGGGCCCATATGGTCTGCAAGTGTTCTGCTATGTGGAACATGAGGAAAAAACAAAACAAACACAGGTGCGCTCCAAAAGAAAAAACGAAGCTTAAATCGTGTTCACAAATGTCAAGAACATACTAAAGAAACTGTTTTAGTGACTGCTTTTTCAAATCTAGAGTCTTATTAGCATGTTCAAAGGTCTAGCATTCAGTTGCAAACATGTAATTTTGACCAAATCATAAAGAATCTAAAGACATGGCACGGGTTGTTTCCAGTTGTGACAACCGTTTTGCTAGAGAATTAAAGGAAACACAAAATGTATGTTCAAAATCTCCCTAGTCATTAAATACATCCAATTGTTCGTTAAGGACAAACAAATATTATGCAAAACAATGAAATTCTAAAATTGTTTGGCAGAATTACTACAGGAACAACTGGCTTATAACACTGATGGCAGGTTAACCTTTTGTTGGACCATGTCCAGAACATGATTAAATTGAACAAGACAACATGAAAGTGGAGTTGTAAAGAACATTTATTTAAACCAATGTGCGCTAGTCTTGTCGACTTAGCTGCTGCTCTGCTTGGCAGCGAGTCTTCGGTCTCTCTCCTCAGCAATGGTCAGACGGACACCCTTTCCACGGGGTACAGACACCCATGGCTTGTTGCCCTAAAAAGAGAGATTATATTAAACAAATATTTACCCATATAAATTGAACATGGTCTTAAACCATTAACAAAACAAACAAACAAAAAAAACCCGTGTTCGATTTGGCTTTTGAAGGTAGATTGGAGCAGGGGAACGAAAGCAGTGGATAAGCCTTTGAAACAAAGTGCTCAATAGGGAGCAATGCAGAGCAAGTCCCACAAAATTCAGACGGGCTCTATATTCACAAAACCAGTCTTGATAAGTATTGTAGAAATAATGCCAAAATAATTGTGATGACATTACCCTTAATGCAGCAGCTCTATAAAGAACTGCAGAAACATTGACAAGACCGTTGACTAAGGAGATTTAGCCATTACATTAAGAAAAATAATAATAAATTATACATACACACACACACACACTTATATTTAACCCTAAAAACACATTACATTTTGTAGGGAAAAAGGGAAATGTTACAAAGCTAATGATGCTTAGCATTGTTCACTGAACTCTGTTTATCCAGATGCATTTACATTTAAAACAATCCAAAAGCTTGAATATCTCAAGATGAAACTTGGGGGGCCAGTATAATCATGTTAATATATTGGGATTAACAAAATCTGTGCAGCAGGCACAATTGTTACACTTTGCTAATTTGTACAAAATTGACCCAAGATTGGAATTTTGTTAAACAAAAGCCAAATACTTAAACCACCAGCTTAAATCTGAATAACTCATCTCTTCTAGCCCTTGCAGTTCATGCCTCAATTTCATCTTCACTCTACAACTGTGAACTGTTCCTTTTGTTTCTTCTGAAATTGCCTTTAAATGTCTCAAATATCTTAAATGTTTGAGTGACTCTTACTATGAAAACAGTCAAGTTGTGGTAAAAGGGGACATACAACTTTTCAAACGTTAATATTTTAAAAACATGATGTCAATAACACCAACACATATAGCCACCTCAATGGTATGTGACGTAATGCCAACTGTTGGTACGTAATTTAGTTTTAAACCAATTGAGAAACACATCTAGACAAGACCGGAATCGTTAGTTATATTCATGCTTCGCCGCTGCTGTTGAGTAATGGCGGTCGAAGCGAGGACTAGGTTGCTGTTTATTCCACTATTGTGGCCCACAGAATGGACAGGATTAACGTATTTTTCGTCGTCTAAGACGGACTTTTTCTTCCCCAAAACTGAGGGTGAAAAGTTGGTGCGTCTTATAAGGCGAATGCAGAGCGCCGCGGAGCAGAAGGCGGTCACAGCCGTAGGAGAGGAGGCGGCTTCGGCCTAGCTCCAGAGCAGTCAGCCATATTTGTGCACCCAGCGGTGTGCGCTGACATCATCGCCCATCTCTGCTCGTCGATCCTACCATAGCGTGGACTGTACTACAGTATTTGGTTCAATTCTTTTTTTCCTAGATCTTCATTTAAAATTGGGTGCGTCTTACATGGCGAAAAATACGGTATATATGCAAATTTGCCATTCTAATAACCAAAGAGAGACGCTTGTGGTTTTCCTCACGCACTTTAATTATTTTTTAATTAAAACTGTCACTTGTTCGTTTGGTAGAGGGCATTTCAGGGCTGTTTGAGAGTCCGTGTGGATTTTTTTTTTTTTAAAACAGTCCTGTGTGAATGTTTTTTTGTTCTACATCCATTAAAAAAAAAAAAGGTATGTGTGGAGATGGCCTAAGAGGAACACTAGGGCAAAATAAACCTTGACCAATGCGCTCACCTTTCCGATGACAAAAATGTTGGTGAGCCTTGTCGCAAAGGTGTTACCAATGCTGTCCTTGACATGCACTACATCAAAAGAGCCAGGGTGCTTTTCTCTGTTGGTGATCAAACCAATACGCCCCAAGTTAGCACCTCCTGTCACCATGCACACGTTTCCTATAAAAGAAAAACAATATATGCATCCGCTCTAAAACAAAATGAAAACAACCTTCAACAGACATGTCGACCAACCTGTCTCAAACTTGATGAACTCAGTGATTTTGCCGGTGCTCAGGTCGATACGAACTGTGTCATTGGCCTTAATTTGAGGATCTGGGTAACGAATGGTGCGTGCATCATGGGTCACCATATGAGGGATTCCTTTTGTGCCAATGAAGATTTTCCTCACCTTGCAAAGTTTGTACTGAAATTGAAAAATGAAATTAAGTAAGACGTTCTGCAGTCTAAAATTGAGAGACCCTGTTATTATGCTCACCTGGGCCTCCTCTTTTGTAATGCGGTGAACAATAAATCTTCCCTTGACATCATAGATCATCCTGAAGTTCTCACCGGTCTTCTCAATGCTGATCACATCTGAAAAAAACAAGAACGTGTTTCATTAGCACATGACCATCACATCTTCACTTCTACTTGTTTCATAACAGCATCCCATTAACAGCCTGCCACGTCACCTGATCTGGAAAATCAGTACGAGCAGATTAATATCCTGTTGGCACCAAGTACCTATGGGCACCCTGTTGACGGCGTAGGGGAAAGAGTGCATTATGACAGTGAGGGATTAGTCACTCAATGTGACATTTGCCTTTCAACCATCTGCTAAACTCACTGACTCAATTTCTAGAGTAGAAATGGGAGAGCATACAGAAAAATAAACCAAGCAGCAAATAAATGAAAATACTAACAAATTTGCATTAGCGACAAATCAAAACTCTGATAAAGACCAAAAGGCATTTATTCTATAATGTAGATTCAAGAAAGGAAAACAAAAAAAAGCCCCTTACTGACCCACTTGGGCTTCAGCATGAGCACAAATAAGCAACTTAGAGCATCTTCATTGAACTTGTGCAGCATCGGATATTCAGGGAACAATTAGTCATGAAAAACTATATGAAAAAGGCCCTTTTTTGATATTTACTCCATGCCAAACTGTTTGTCATCTGGAAAAACTAATTAGCATTGTTAGCCAGTTACAGAGGCATTATTTTAGCCCTGATTGAGTTTATGCCCAGAATCCCTTGCAAATCAAAGCTTGTGATCACAGTGTGATCTGTGAAGTACCAAAGGCTAGCAAGATCATGTCCTATCTGGAGATGTTGGCTAGTCACAATCATGAAACTACGTCATTATCTGCAGCCAATGACAGAGCCATATTCAGGGTAACAAGAAATTGTGGAAGAGATACAAAGACCGCAATATAAACAAGTGTTTTCGGAGGAAAGGCTCCTTTTTGTCTTATTTGGAGCCAATAAGTGAATTAAAACCTGCACATTGCAAGATTTATAGTAGCAGTTTTGCTCTACAAGATAACCCATGTGACCTTGTAACGTTTTCAATTCTTTCCTTGCTAATGCTTGGCTGCAAGACGCAGTTTGAGAACATGGATAAAGTTCTCTGTGATTCTGTTTAAAGTCATACAGTGAAATCTGTTGCTGATCTCCTGAGAAGTGTGAATTCAGCAACTACTAGATGCTGCCAGACAGTCCTGCAGTCTGAAGAGACACGGCTTCACTTCCGAAAATCCCTCTAGGAGTACAACTCAAAAAAAATAAATAAATAAATAAATAAATAAATAAAAAAAAATAATAATTCAGGAAAAACCTGCACAATTTAGCTCAACATTCATGACACATCTGATCACACAAATGAAGCTCCTTTTGATTGACTGAAGCGACCCGGAGAGACTTGACTGTTTTAAGTGAAAGTATAAAAGATGGGACTGAAATCATGGAGGCTAGATATTGAAAACCCCTGCTAATTTTTTTTTTTAATTTATAAGTGGAGAGCTTACCCATGAACCCGGTGGGGTAGGTGATGTCAGTGCGGACCTTGCCATCAATCTTGATCAGCCTCTGCATGCAGATCTTCTTGACCTCATCTCCAGTAAGAGCGTATTTCAGACGATTCCTCAGGAAGATGATGAGGGGCAGACACTCCCTCAGTTTGTGGGGACCAGTAGATGGACGAGGAGCCTAATGAAAATCAAACCAAGAATGTTCATTCACTTTGTTTTAAGCAAGGAATATTTTATGCAAACATTTTGTAATACAATAAATTAGAAACAAATTAATTCGCCTACATTAGACAAACATTAAGAAAAGAATAATCAGACATTGCGTTAACTGCAATACAACTCACAAAAACTCCAGTGAGCTTGTCCAGCATCCAGTGTTTTGGAGCCGCAACTCGCTTCAGATGCTTCTTCGGTCCTCGAGCCTGAACAAAGAACAGTATTCTCAAATTAAACAACTCAGCTTTACACCTTGCAACCATCCAAGAAAATAGCCAAGTCCATTCCGACTCTTTCAACAAAAGGCCTTTCGATTAATGATCATTTACACCTAAGAGTTTGAAAAGGTGTACGTTTAATATAAAAATATACATTACGTTCTACATACTAATCACATTTAATTGCTAAAGAAGACCTTTAGTTCTTTTAACATCTAATATAACCTCAAATACACGTTCGTGACGAAAAGGTCCGCTTCCCCGCGGGTTTTACTCTCTGAAACACTTCATCTACTCTTTGCATTCAAATGTATGGCACTTTGAGTTGAGGTGACATTAGAGAACGTTACTTAGAGCTCGTAAGTTTAAAACGCTCTTTTAAAATGTTGATGATTGTGGATTTCACATTGCGAGAATCGCACAGCAAACGCACTCACCATGTTGGAGTCTGCGGAAAAGGACTAGCCACTTCCTGTCAGCGGAAGATAAGCTCATCTACGGGTGCCTAAGAAGGACAGTACGAGCATTAGCTAACAATCACGGGAGCGCGTGCCACCAAGCGGTAAGGAATAAAATTACATGCGAAACTTTAATTTCCGAAGCCAAAACCAGATGCATTTTAATATGTTCCTATGGTTTTTGTCCTCGAAGTTGTAGTTATATATGTACACAATCACTTCAGTTTCTAGATTTTCTAAATGATTTGATTTTTTGGCTTTAAGGCTTTTTTACTTATTCATTAAATTATTTAGTTATTGTCGATTTTAAAGGCAGATTTGTTTTCGTCCAAAATAGTTTTTACACAGCCAGTCAAAAGCTTGGATCATTCCTTTTTTTTTTAACAGGACAATGGCCCAAAACACATCGCCAGGCAGCGTATAATAATTTCTTCATTTAACTGAGAAGAAGACTGTCCTCGCAGTCACCTGACCCAGTCAAGATCATCTTCTGTGGATGTAGCTTTCTGGCATCCTTCTGCAATCCCAGACACACTGTGTAGTGTTGAAATCAGAATTCTCATGTAATAAGCTTTATGTGTCTTCCATCTGCTACATGACGCTTTTTTTGGCTTTGCCCATTTCTTTGTGCTTCTTTCCAAACGTGCTTTGAAATCTCTGTCTCTTCCTACACAGCTGTTTCTATTTCAGTTCATGACTGGGTTTCGTCTGTATCACCATGGCATTGATTATCCTTAGCACCGGTTATATACAGGTGTAATTGGTGGATGAAAGACCCGATACAATATTACAAATGTCGGGACTGTGTTAGTGTAGCTATAACAACTGATGGTGATTTGGAGGAAAAAGGTAGTAACACCAAATACTGATTTTATTTAGATTTTCTTTTGTTCGCTCACCATTTGGGTCTCACAACCTTTATAAAAACAAACTAAAACCCAACTTTTTCGAGATCACTTACGAACCCTCTGAAGCACCCCAATTAATTCTGAATCAACTGGAAGCTCTTCTGTGTGAACGTCGTAGGATTAACCTTGTCAAAAACTGCTTGTTGTTTTTACTCCCGAACTGTAAATCACTGGATAGAAACTTCTGCTTTTGCATACATTTAAATTGGACATTTTAAAAAAAGTCTAGAACCAGACAACAGTGCAAAAAAAAAAAGAAAAAGAAATCGATGCTATTGATCTTGATGCGTACTTGTCTTGAATACTTTGATTTGGCCACTAGAGGGCAATACAAACATATTGTACTCTGTGTATGTTTGTATATCACACGAGTTTTTACGAGTAAAATACTACTAATATTTAGTAATCAAATAATGAAATTCTTTTTCAGTAAAGAAAATAATCTGTGGCATATTTTATGCAACAAAATTGCAGGTAAAAAGGTTTCATTGCTTGGGGCTCAAGAATTTCCAGCTCAGACTGATTAAGAGGTACATTCCAAAAAGATTGCTGGTTTATCATAGGGCCTAGTTCACTTACATTTTCTCCTGGGGAGAATTATTTATAAATTTTGTTTACCAAAAGTGTGTTTTTGCATTCCAGGAGGAAACTGGACAAGCGTCAAACTGAAACCGTTAACTGAAACATTTTTATCAACATGAAAAATACCTAAAAAAAGGTATTTTGCATGGTTAAAATAAATTTCAAGATCACAAAATACTATTTTTAATGTATGGATGAATACAACAGAAATGGTAACTATGTCTAATCTATGCCACTTAAGTAAAAAAAAAAAAAAATCAAACACATTTGTTTTAAAGTAATTTATTTATGTCTTACAGCCCAAAAGAAACATACACAACACAGTTTTAAATAGAACAGGAACTGAACTCTTATGTACAAAAAGCGAACAAGAAATTATCTGATTTAGTCATAAAATAAGGTCACAAAGAATCAATTCCATTATGTTTAACATCTTTATGAATGTTGACCATACAATGAAGATAGACTAGATGGGAGCTAATCAAATAGTAGTAAAATAACAGCAAAAAAATTGCGGGGTGAACATTTACATGGTTAAGTGCCAATTGTCACAATTGGAAAAGCACAATTATAAATAGAAGGCAATCACCCTGTACAAGCTGGCGCGTGTGGTCATTAGACACGACTCATGAATATATTTAACAATGGAAAGCATCGTGCCAGGTCAAGTTCCTCTGTAAGCCGACACAGCATCTGGACGGAGACTCTCCAATGATGCAGGGGCTCAGCTAAGTTCCACGGTTTCACAATCACCTCTGTAATACCACCAGTATAAAAACAGTCCAAGTGTGGGAGAATATTAACTCCCGCAAAGGTGGCTTTTCCAAATACTTTCCCCACATCAGGATGTGTATTTAAGCGCGTCAATGAGCTTTGGAAGGATAAGGCAGTTTTGCCTGCTTAGTCCACGTGCTCTTGAAGACAAATCCTCCACGGACAGAAGGTAACAGCTACAGATCAGCCAGTCCTAAAACTCTGTCATAGCAGCTTACACTTTCCAATCCCTGATGAAACGGTCCTGCTTTGAATATAGAAGGTAGAGGAACATTCTTTGCGGTTTTCAGGGTGGTCAGCAGCCAGCTGGTACATCAGCAATGAAGTCAAACTCGTTCTGTCCAAGCCACAATTCTGGGAGTTCATTGGCACGGTCCAATCCTAGCTCCACCACCAGGGACATCAGAACTTCCTCATCAACTGGGTCTGAATCAATGATGCCTGGTGCCTGTGCCATTCCAGGTGTGGCCATCTGTCCTGGACTCAACATTCCATTTCCGTACCCACGACCAGGGCCCACAGGAGCTGTAGAGGACAGGTTCTGGTAGTGGCTGTTGAGTTTCTGGAGCTGCATGGAAGCTATGAGGTGCTGGCCAGTCTGCAAGCAGAAGGGTGGGGAGCTGGGGTGTAGAGCAGGAGGTGGGAATTGAGGGTTGCTCTTGCCTGAAGTTGAGTAGTGCAGGATGGTGAGGGATTCGCGGTCCTTCATGGCGAATAATTACTGCAGAAGACTCTGGAGATGTTCTTCACACCTGGAAAAAATATATATATGGGACGTGAACTTTGTTTTGTACATCACAAACCATGAAATATGAAGTGTATCCACTCTGAAATAAGAGTTTTAAACTTTTAGGGTGTAGACAATAAGTGTTGAAAGGGATCAAGAAGGTTGTGTTGACCTACAAAAAGTCCAATGAACAACTGAGCTCCACCACCATTGGCCACTGTTGTCAACTCAAACATCCAGAGAAAAAGGACTTAAGGAATGTTTTGGATACAAAGAGACCAGCTTTTATCAAGGACCATGAGATATGTGGCATGAATATGAGATGGAGAGACCTTCACTGTGGAAAAAGCTCATTATAGAAAGGTTTTACAAATTAATTAAAGAATAAACGAATTGGAGAAAGTTTGAAACATATTAAATGTGGTAATGGATTTAAGTTTGAAAGCTTTAAAGTTTACAGTAAACATTATGATTATTGTAATCATGATTAGCTAGCACAAATTAGCAGGTCATCGCTAAGCCCTGAACCCTAGGTCACTGTAGTCAACTCAAACAACCAAAAAAACTCTTTGTTGTTTTTCGATGGGAGTAAAGGCATGTTCTGTACACAAAGGGACCGGCTTTCACTAAAGACTGGAAAGGAGGCTTGAATGTGAGTTGGATGCTAACAGCTAACAACATAATTAAACAAAGTTTTGGCTTGAAAACCAATTGGAGAAAGTTTGAAACATTTTGAAACAGATTTAACTTTGAAAGTTGTAAACAGTTTATAGTTATCATAATGATGAAATGCAGTTAGCATGACTTTGCGTCGCTATGTTCTGACTCCCTAGTTATTGTTGTAAACGCAATCAACCTTTCATTGTTTTTCAATGGGAGTCAAGCCATGTTTTGGACACAAAGGAACCAAATTTCATCAAGGACTGGAAAGGTGGCTTGAGTATGCGTTGGAGAGCTAACGGCTAATAATTACATTAAACAAGCGTTTACAGGCAAACCTTTGGCTGATACAATTAAATAGAATTACAGTTGAAGTGTGGGCTTTCAGGCAACAGTCCAGGGCTTTCAGGTGGTGACATCCATAATCATATTTTGAGAACCACTGGTTCTAATTTAGATAATTTACACAAACCAAATTGTGTACTCTAACATTAGCAGATACTAATGCCTGATTAGTGATAAATAATACCTAAAACAAATGTTTAGGTGCAGAACACCATACAACTACCAAAGTTGACATCTAACCGACCACTGTTTTGGGAACAGAATAAAAGTTGACATCTTTGCTAAGCCTCAGGATATCTGCTGTTTATGCTCTGTGCTCACAGTTTAACCTTATTGCCAATAAACAACCTCATGAGATCTACCTCAAAACCGCTCTATGAAAGTTGTCTTAGTGCGGTAAAATACTCAACTCTAATCGGAAGTTGTCCCTAGAGGCGGGTTCAGCCACAGTTCAGTATGCCAGAAAATGGAGCAATGGTAAAGGGTAATTATTTTTAAAAATGCGGCGTGAATTTTCCATATTGTTACGTATTAAAGGCACAATATATAACATTTTTAAATCAAAACAATAGCATAAGCTGACATTTGTTGACACAGTATAACCTTTCAACCATAATTTCAGTCCAGCAATGAATAAAATTTAAGAAATAAACAGAGTTTCCAATCCTGAATGCCACTGATGTTTGTATGAACAATGCTTTTAACTGATCACAAGACAAGAGTTCCTCATCTGCTCAAAGGCGAGGCAAATCATATGACTTTCCAAGACTTTTGCAGAGATGAGCCATTCATAATCTTTCAGATGTGAGTTTCATTATGTAGTACGTGACAGCGTCCTGTGACTCCACATCCTACATCTCACATGTGCGCCTCACACAGAGGACAAGTAATGAGGCACTTAATCATATGTGCTGCTCCTCTCTCCTCATTCCCACTCAAAGGCATTCTTTGAGAGCAAGGCAAAATTGCGGGAAGCTGGTTACCAGCTGCAGTCAATGGATCTCCAGCAATGAGCAGCTCACAAACACAGACTCATCTCAGAGCTCCACTGACAGCTGTAGGGCATTCATCTCCCCAGCCTTGTGTTGAGCTCATTGTGTTCATTATTCAAAGCCTGGAAGCAGTCACACTCTCAACATGGTGAAGCCTACGACTTAATTAGACCAAGACAAATGAGAAACTGAACTCTGCAGTTATCTGCCCAACCTCATGTCACTAGGATATTTGCCGTTTTCTTGAACAAATGTAGCTAGGGAAAACTGTAGTAATGTAAATATCACATATCACCAGACTTGTGCCTGTATCTGCCCCAAATAAATACACAAATAAGTGATCTCTGTAAAAGAATCTAGCTGGTTTTGGGTCAATTAAACACAAACTACATTAAATTACTGTTTTTTAGGTCAGTAGGAGTAATTTTTCATTGACATCTTATGATTTTTGGTGACATTTTAAATGTAACTTCAGCAAGCGGAATAGAAAAAACTGCAGGTGTTGTATATTATTTTTTTATAAATAGCCTCCACATTAACAAACATTCCACAAAAGATGTGTTAATAACATTCTTTTATCACTTCATGCAACTTTAAATGCATAAACATAGAATTTTACATGGTATGGAGCACTGAGTACATGTTATTGAGCTTTTACTGAGAACAATGCAATTTAAATACAATTATTTAGTTTTGACAGCATAACTTACCTTTTAATGAGGAATGTTAAGCTTGTAGTTGAATCCAGAATGCGATTTTGGCAAAAAAGAAAACCTATCAACTTTAAAATGTGTTTTTAATAATAACAAAAATAAAAACGACACGTAAAACAGGTACAATTTCAAGACAATAACCTTGCTCTGTTAGCCAGAGATCGAGTGAAAAGTGAGTTTGGGGCTTGAGCAAGCTTTCTGGTCCCGTCAGATGAGAGTAGCCTCAATGAACTGTTGCTGAATCAAAGGCATTAGCTTAAATACGCACTCGATATGGCAAGCCGTTTTATCATTTAAACATTTGACCTGACTATCCGTAAATACATTTTAAGATAGGAATAAATCTTTTGTGACTAGTACTAAATATATTTTGACTAGGCGTAAATACATTTAGAGATATCTCCAATTATATTCCGACTAGTCGAAACTCATTTGAAGACATCCGCAAACTATTTAGAGATATCTCTAAATCATTTACGACTAGTCATAAATGTATTTGGAGATATCTCTAAATCATTTATGACTAGTCATAAATGTATTTGGAGATATCTCTAAATCATTTACGACTAGTCATTATTCTCCATTGACTTCCATTGAAAATTAATTGCAGATATCTTCAATTGATTTGTGCCTAGTCACAAATGTATTTACAGATATCTCTAAATATATTTTCACTAGGCGTAAATACATTTAGAGATATCTATAATTATATTTTGACTAGTCAAAATTCATTTGAAGAGATCCGCTAAACTATTTAGAGATATCTCGAAATCATTTACGACTAGTCATAAATGTATTTGTAGATATCTACAATTATAATTTGACTAGCCACAAATTATTTAGAGATATCTCTAACTGTTTTGCAGATATCTTTAAATAAAATTAATCAGAGATATCTCCAATTATATTTTACCTATCCGTAATTCATTTAGAGATATCTCTAATTAATTTGTGACTAGTCAAATTATAATTGTAGATATCTACAAATACATTTATGACTAGTGGTAAATGATTTAGAGATATCTCCAAATAGTTTGCGGATGTCTTCAAATGAATTTTGACTAGTCAAAATATAATTATAGATATCTCTAAATGTATTTACGCCTAGTGAAAATATATTTAGAGATATCTGTAAATACATTTGTGACTAGGCACAAATCAATTGAAGATATCTGCAATTAATTTTCAATGGAAGTCAATGGAGAATAATGACTAGTCGTAAATGATTTAGAGATATCTCCAAATACATTTATGACTAGTCATAAATGATTTAGAGATATCTCCAAATACATTTATGACTAGTCGTAAATGATTTAGAGATATCTCTAAATAGTTTGCGGATGTCTTCAAATGAGTTTCGACTAGTAGGAATATAATTGGAGATATCTCTAAATGTATTTACGCCTGGTCAAAATATATTTAGTACTAGTCACAAAAGATTTATTCCTATCTTAAAATGTATTTACGGATAGTCAGGTCAAATGTTTAAATGATAAAACGGCTTGCCATATTGCGGATGTCTTCAAATGAGTTTCGACTAGTCGGAATATAATTGGAGATATCTCTAAATGTATTTACGCCTAGTCAAAATATATTTAGTACTAGTCACAAAAGATTTATTCCTATCTTAAAATGTATTTACGGATAGTCAGGTCAAATGTTTAAATGATAATATGCTTGCCATAATGCCAGAACAGCCATGTGACAGAGTGAGAAATTTCCAGTTAGCAATTCACATTTCACAATTTTACCAAAGAAAAACCTACAGAAAAGACAGAGCAGGAATAGACTTGTAAAAAGTGTGCTGGATGAAAAGTTGAAAACTTTAATAAAATTGTATTATAGGGTAGCTGGTTAAAATAAAGGGGTAGCAAATAAAGGGGTGAAACTGATGTCAGTTTTTTCGTGTAATTTGATTAGAGTTTTTGGAAATCATAAATGAACAATGTATGTTTAAATTATATGTAAAAAAAAAAAAAAAATTAATTGCTGTAACTGCCCTATATAATGAGTGCGGGACTCCACTGTGTTTTGTTAATTATCACCCGAGGATCCTTCTCAAATTTCACCACTTACGTCAAAGTCAGGAGGAGAAACACCCAAGCCAAAACTCACTCAGTGATTCACTTGGTCACTAAAACCAAGTAAAGGAAAGGGAAATCCTCTTTCCTTCCAAACCTGCATTCTGTCTTCTAACTTTTCAGTATATAGAACTCACAGACAAACAACCAAAAAAACTGAAGTGATTTTTAAATACCAACCCCTCTTTCTCTTATGGTTTTCACAAGCTGAGATATAAACAAAACTGGTTTCTATGGTAAAAGTTTTACCGAAGTTAAGGTAGAGTTTCAATGGCCATTATAAGTCAATGGTAAATAACCAGTTCTATAGCCTGAGATTGAAATATGTTTGCTTTGTGGTTGGTATGGTCTTGCACAGGCTGGTACCGTTTTACAAAGTTTGACCACATGTTAAGTCAACAGAACATTTCCCATTCTCTGTGATTTCCCAGAATTTCTTTAGCGGTACCAGTCTAAAGATATATAGCAATCTGAGGAACACCAGTTTGATGTCTTGACATACATACAATCTTGGAGGATATGCATTTTTAAAGCCAACATAATAATTTCTTCGACTGATTACAAAAACAAAACCGATCCGCTCTATCCTTTTTTTTTCCAGTTGTTCACTTCACAAATTTGAAGTGAGGCAAAGGACATTAATTGAACTATGTAGATTAAATGATATTAACTGACTAGATGATAATAAACATATTACAGTTTACAGTATGATAGGCTTACAATTTATCAGAAGAGCTCAAAATTATGCAAAGAAACACATTTTTCAGCATCAAACTCCTAGTGTTTCTTCATAGGTGAATATTCAAAGGTGAATATCTGCTGCTGGTTGCTTATACCATTACCCCAGCAGTTAACTCAAGCACTCATGTACTGAATGCAGCCGCCTTATGAGTGAATTTGACTCTGGCGGTCACTTAAACTATATTTAGACCCGTCATACTTTAGGGATCACTCAAAGGGGATCCGTACAGGGTCAGTACAGAGGTCTGGTTTCATCACACACTCAGACTCAGACTGTGTGGAATTGCATTGACTTGTGATGTTTGATTTGTTCAGGAGGCAGAGTTCATGGACTGAAAGAAATGTCAAACCGGTAAAGAAAGTCATTATTAAGTAATACGCTCTACGAAGAGGTCAGAAATGGCCAAAAGACATTGATTTAACTGCTTCGGAACCAACAAGACGTTAGATAGATGTCTTTTTGATTTTGAATATTTTTCTGGGCTGATGGCACAAGGTGCACCCTTCTTTATTTGAATAGCCAAAGAGCAACTAACAAGACGTGTATTTGCAGAAAAGTCAACAAGAAGTTATTTTGCAGAAAACACAAAAGTGGCGCTCATCATGTCCTACTAAAAAAGTCCTTTGATTTTACATTTACCCAAAAAGTCCCACTTTATCAGAATTTTGCCCAGAAAACGTCAGAAACAACTTTGTTGAGAGCTTCATACAAACAAAGGCAAAGAAATTGAACTGCATTACGTAAATAAATGGGGTTGGATAATGAAACTTAAACACTAATCTTAGTTATTGAAGATAACTCATCACCGTGGTAGAAGAGACTTGATGTTTCTCAACCAGTCCAAGCCTCCTGTACAGCTGTTCCTGTTTCCATTAATGATTGGTTTCACAATATAAATCTAAAAATCTCTGAATTTGTGCAGGTGTACTTATAACTATCAATTTGAAGGGAAAGGGTAGTAAAACAAGTACTGATTTGATGTAAATATATTAATCAAAACAATACAATCAGGAAATATTATTAAAACAATTTTACACTGAATTACTTCAAATCTTTTTATTGTGTCATTTTGACCTTGAGTTTATTAAATGTCCCAGTCAGTGATCCAACATAACAGAGACCTAGATCAAAACAAACACACCCTCATTGTTCTGTACACAGACTGAATCTAAGCACAGAGCTGTTAATAATAAACACCTTTTACAGCTCATTGCTTTATAGAGGTGTTTCTTGAGCTTCAGTCTGCAATGAATTCAAGCAACAGATTTGTTGTTCTCTGTGTTGAACGGGCACTGGAAGATTTAATGGTTTAAATGTTTAATTTAATTGAATAAACGACTCATAAACACATTGATTATCTAAACCTAGCCTTTGTCCTTTTCTACATCCTGCTTATTAAAGTCCTTTATCTTTGCCTTGTGATTTTTTAAATTATTGATGCTTCTCTGCTTTGCCTTTTGCTTCATCTTTATCACTTCATTATTTAATTGTTAAATATTGTTTTCCGCTTGCCTCTACTTCAGCTTTGCCTCGTTTCACCATCTCCTTGTCTCAATGCTTGCCTCTATTTGCTATTTGTCTTGCCTCCTCTTTTCTTTAGCATTTGTTTTTACTTATTTTTGACTCCTTGTTACTTCATATTTTGTTTATTTGTTTTTGTGCTGGTGTTCTCTGACCCTCACGGTCATTGTTTTTGTCCTAGTAAAGAGCTAAAAGCGCAGTGATCTTCAGACGCTTTTATCAGCACAAACAAGAGAAAAGTTCAGGCTTGAGAAAACTGCTGTTGAGCCACTGATAACATTGGTCTACATTAAGGGACCAAAAATGATTTCCAATCAAAACAAATCAGAATATATACAAAATAATGAAGTATGTGCTGAAGAGCACTCATTATTGAGACACTTTTTATTCTTATAGCTACATTTTGGACCTTTTCAACTCAATAAACACTTCCATATTTCATTGATTTTATCTAGATTTTTACTCTAAATTTTCACATTCAATCAATTGGAGGGACATTGGATCCAAGAAAACATTTTGGACAAGAAATTTATGAGCCGAACTTTTATTGAGGCCATATTCTTGCAGGGATGTTCCGATTTTGAGAGTTACAGCCTATGCATTCACCTTTTCTATCAGTTTTCACTGCACTAAAGTGAGAGCACGAACATTTCAAAACCATTTGGAAGCAAGACCGGTGTTTATTATTTACTTAATGTAATGAGAAAGTACGGAAATTAAATAATGACAGATAGCAAAATAACTTCACATTCAAAGTAGGCTAAAATAGATCGACCGTAGTTTTTTCTGAGAAGTGAGATTTGTGGCTCAGAGAAAAGAGCAATTCTTGGAAAGGTCTTCCCTCAGGTAAAAGGCTTGCACTCAATGGATTACGTTGAACACATATACCATTTCATGTTACTCCTAAAGCAAGCAGGTTTTGAGACAAGAAAATAAACAACAGTGTGGGTAGTTTTAATAAAAAAAAAAGATAGACCATTGTTGTACCCTATGTTATTAGAGGCCCGTTATGATTATTACAGTTTGATGCAGAAATAACTGTCATGCAAACTCTTCCTTCAGGAAGAAAACACTTTTTAATGCATCCTTGAGTCACTTTGGGAAAGACATTGCAAGTTTTTTATGTAAACAAACACACAAGTCTTTTAATCCCAGTCACACGAGCACTTTATTATTTTTATCCTCTACTCACAATCACAAAGACGTGCTGACAGCACCCGAGTACATTGTGAGCTTGGTTTCTATTTGTCAGAGGCATAATAGAAATTCCCTGCTTTATATTTAGCTTCGATTGTTGAAGAGCTATATTTATATTCTGTTGATTGCGCAGAGAAAAGGACACTGTACAGTAGATAAAATGCTTTCAAATTAGACAGAATAAGCTGGAATGTCTTCGTATTCTGTGTGTCCTGAAGCATTGCTCCAAATACTTTCTGGATAAAGAGAATTCACAGAGAGTTCTGGGAATCTGGCTAATGTTCTCAGACATGTCGAGCCAGCAAATCTGAAAGAATGAAGTAAATCTGAGAAAAACCTTTCACAATCGCTGTAATAGTCGGCAGCCATGCATTGATCTTTTATGATTCTGCACATTCTTGAATAGGTTGCGATATATTGCTTTGACAAACTTCGCTGCAAGTCTCTTAAAGCCTTGTTAAATCAGAGGAGGGCTCATTGTCAAAAAAAGCAAGAAATCTCTGCTAACAGCTATTTTTAGCTGGTTTTGTTTAGCCAACTGTCAAGCTAGTTTCAGCCGGATACACGGGTTACTATTTATTTATAACACGCTTCATTGTTTACTTCTGTAGATACAGGTGCCGGACAATGAAACTGAAACAGCTGACGAGTGTGATGTCAGTGTTTTTAGCTCAGACTAAAACACACAATGTTCATCTCTTTTTGATTTTGTTGCTGATGATTTTAACTATCTCTATATGACTTTTCTGTTTAGTTTCAATTCACTCTCAGAAAAAATCTAGAAAGTGTGATACACTTCACTTTACAACATGTTTCTCAATTCTTTCACTTATTTAAAATATTATAAAATGTTTTAAGAACTCTGAAAAGCTATGACTAGTGACATGCTTCCAGCAGCTGTGCTCTAGACGGATAATATATACTATTTTTTATTTATATGGCTGTAGCATATGGTGTTCTCAATGCTGATAATTTCAGGCAGAATTTTATTTCATCGAGGAAGACCAAATGTATTCTGCAGCAGGGCAATGATGCCAAACACACAGCTAATCATTAACAAACATCTTCAGTGTAAAGAAGAACAAGTACTGGAGCCATGGCACAGCCCCCACATTGAGTGTGTCTGGGATTATAACACATCAAGGATGTGAGAAAGCCAGAACCACAAAACACCAAGCTTGGAACAACCTTGCAGCAGAGTTCCTTCAAACACTGTGCAAATGTAGCTATAAGAATATTTTGAAAGCAATGGGTGGTCACAGCAAATAATTGGTTTTATTTACATTTCTTGTTATTTATTTACAAACTGTTAAAACGTTTCCTACATATTCTATAAAAACTATTACGTTTTTATGTATTTTAGGTGAATTTCCTTAATATACGGATCACTGAATTGTTTATTTGTTGTTCAACAGCGCCCTCCTCTGGCTTAACTAACTCAATGCAATGGACGCTGAGATTGATTCTTGTTTCCACCAACAGGAAACAAGCTCGCCGCCCTCCTGGAGAAGGTAAACCAATGATATATGTGTAAGATTACTTATGGGCGGGGCTTCCTTCTCTTGCGGCCGTTGTCGTTTGAAGATTACTCGATTCCAGAAGCGATTACGCTGCGCAACCATCTTGGTCTAAAACACTTACTATTTTTACGTATTTTACGCAAATTTCCCGCGCGGGAATGGCATCGCAGGCCAAAAAGCGCAAAACTAACTTCTCCGAGAGAGAAGTTGAGATAATAGTTGAGGAAATGGAGAAGCATAAACACGTCCTCGTGAACCATTTTAACGCGGGGGTGACGCACATCGCTAAAAACTGCGCGTGGATGGATATTCTGAAACGCGTAAACGCAGTCAGCACCTGTCAGCGCGAGCTCGCCGAGGTCAAGAAGAAATGGTCAGACTTAAAAACCGAAGTTCGACGGAAAGTAGCCCAGGCTCGGGCAGTAATGGAGGGTACCGGGGACTGCACCACAGTCCCCGTGCTCTTGACCGCCATGCAGCAGCGGATCTGCAATCTTCTGGGCGAGGCGACCATCATCAGTGCGGAGATCACGACTGTGCCCATCGGCGCAGCGGCCGGAGTCACGCTAACGCAAAGTAAGAGAATAGCGTGGCGCGGTTGTACGTAATATAAAATGCGCGTGGTTTCAATGAGTTGATGCTTTTCTTAGTTAATAAAACGAGCCCTTAACTCACCTTAAATTGATAGTGCACTTAGTATCTGCAAACCTTTACTGATAGGGCCTAGTTTTGTTTAAATAATTCTTGTACACATTCCATAAATCATCTAAAATTTATCTATCTTCCAAAATATCACTGAATTTGTATCCTACCCCGAATATTTTTATCCAGACAGTTATAAAGGATTTATAAAGGACAATAAGGAAAATTTACAGGGATGACAAAACTTTTGCATACCTCTAGATGGGCTGTAAAAAGTAAAATTTACAAAGTTTTTAAATCATTCCTCACAAGTCTGTTACAACAATAAAATTGAGCAAAGATTATTAATACCATTTAAAAGGGGTGATGCACCCAAAAGTAATTTTAGCCAATGTTACCTTTAAGTAAGTGCACCTCAAAAATAAATATTGTGATATCGGTAATTGGTGACAGTAATATTTCAGATGCCCCCACACTTTGACTGTAGTTTACCCCAAGAACTAAAATAAAATTTTTGTTGATTTCTAATGCCACAGATGACTTTTGTCCATTGGAAAATAGAAACTAGGTTTAATTTCTATTAGGCTCTGCAGCAAACATAATTTTCTACAATGAACACTACAGCAACAGTTATCATTGTACTTACTGGCTGCAATTGGGAGGAAGAGAATGAGTTCAGTTCAATTTTTGAGTAGCGACAGTCACACCGTGTGAACAACCAAAGTTGAGATTTGAGAGAGTGGAACAACTCAGAATTGTGTAGTAAGAAATGTGTTCTGACTTGAAAAAACTACCTGCGGTCAACGAGAGAGAGCAGTATCCAGGGCAGTGGGATGTTGTGGAGGACTTACAAAGGCAAAGACAGCAATATCCACAATGATTTTGGTTCAAAATGGCTTTTTCTTGGTTTATTTGCACCCAATAAATGAAAATGTGTGATATAATGTTTAGATAAATGCACTTGGTAATTTTGTGATTATATCTTCTCAGGTATTCAGCCAGATGCTGCGATATCTGGATGTGAAATAAAAACTCTTGAAGGTACGGATTAATCTCGAATTTAAATTTACCTTTAAATAATGACTATGTAATACAACACAAAATCAAGATTACCAGGGTCAAAGGACCAGTGGCGAACTTATTTACCAGACTTTCTTATCTTGTCGCTGTAGGTGAGACCACGTATCAGGCTCTGGAGGAGGGCATGGTGGAATACTGCACCAGTGACCCTGCAGTAACAACAGTGACTACTGATGCTCCAATGGAAGTCCTAACTGCCCCTCCCGAGTCCGACCCCTCAAGCAAACCACAAGAACTCAAAAGCCGCATTGCCCTAAACTCTGCCAAACTCCTGCAGGAGCATCGTCTCACCAACCTGCATGTGAGAGAGCTGGCACAGCACCTAGAAAACCAGAGTGACCTTCTCCAGATGATCAGACGCTCTCAGGAGGCTCAGGCCTGTGCCCAGGAGAGGCAGGCTCAGGCACTGGAGGGGACACAGGCAGCACTCCTTGCGCTCGTTCAGATGCTCAGACCAGCCCTCAAAGAGATGAGGAGGTTTCTTCAGAACGCCAATGCTGCCAGTGCTAACATGGAGACAGGAGGAGAGAGTTTGCCATCACAGGCTGATGATGCACAGTAGAAAAATAATACCGTGTGCATTTTGTAAATATCATTCTAGCAAATAGAGGAAGAAAAACATGTGCCACTGCAGAGACCCGCTGGAGAGGATTTTTGAGATGCGTTACTGAGTTGTTGCGTATTTTGAGTTTGGAACTTAGTTTTCACTGAGTCGACAATTCATAAATGGCCCAGATCTGACTGATTAATTGAGAGATTTTAAAATCTTGTGTGAGACCAAGGTTTCTTAACATTTTTTTCTATTGACAAAATCACGAGGCTCACCACCTGAAAGAAATAAAAAAAAAAAAACTTTGTAGCCTTTGTTGAAAATATAAAGGCAATCTCATTAAAGTGTGTTGAACAGGAATCAAATAAATGCAAAGTTTAATAATTGTTCACATTTCAACTCTGTGTGAAACCAATTACACCAGGTTGGTTTTTAGACTGATTAGATTAGACTGAAATTGGAAAAAAATCTTTTATTCACAGCTAAAGAAAAATATTTTGTAAATTGTACATGTTGAGTTTATAATTCCAAATGAGTGTCTAAATTTTTGTTGTGCTGCTTTGGCAATTTTTATTGAATTAAATTTTCCACAATAAAGGAAATCTTCATGCTGTTACAGATGTTTACATTTAAATGTGTCACTTGCTGAGCAAGTGAATCAATAACATTTGAAATAGTGAACTGTAGAATGTTGAAGACATTTCATAAAATGAGAAAATTGGCGTGCACCGCGGTATATTGGGGAGCGCGTAGGACCAGCCTGTGTTGAGCAAGTGAGTCAATGACTTGGTGAGTGAAAGAGTGAGTCGTAGATTGTAGACATTTATAGAATGCAAGTGAGACAGTGACTTAGTGAGTCTTTGAAAGAGTGAATCTTAGACTATAGACATTTGTTGAATGAGTGAGTTGTGAGCAAGTGAATTAGTGGCTTAGTGAGACATTGAAAGAGTGGAACATAAAATGTTGTAAGCACTTAACGAGTTGCTGAGCAAGTGAGTCTTTGAAAGACTGAATCATAGACTTTTATAGAATGAGTGAGTTATTGAATCGGTGAGTCAATGGCCTACTGATTCTTTGAAAAAGTAAGTTATAGAATGTTGTAGATGCGAGTAGAATGAGTCTTAAACGAATAACTGAAACAGAAAATGTGTTTAATGGGTTTTTTACACTCATAATAAACTGACAAAATTTTCTTTGAATTAAGTTGAATTAAGCATTTTTAAAATCAGAAACAAGTTGATATTAATACTTAAAAAACAAAATTAACTTTAATAGTCTATCCATGTGACCCCAAGAGTGTCCAGAGGTGCTTGTAGTTAGTCTGTGTACCACTAGAGTTAGACAAAGTAAAAAAAAAACAGTCTTAGAAATTATGGGGACAAAAAAAAAAAAAAGATGTTATATTAGGTACTTTGCTTTCATATTTTTGTGGACATGGATCGCTGGGTATTAGGGAAATCAATGCAACCTGTATAAAATGGTACCTTTAAATTAAAATACCTTGTGATTGACCAAATACAAGTCTTTACATTGCACAAAAATACCTATGTCACAGGAGTAGCAGAAAACACTGAGCTCACCAAAGGAAACGATGGAATGATGCCCCAAAACACAATGTTCTCTTTATTTTCATCCCAAACATCCTATTCAAATTCATTTATAATATATTTAATTTGTTTGGGGAAAAGAGAAGGGGGATGGAGTAAAGGGGCGGAGCTAAGTAATCCTTCAAAAACGTTGAACGCTCATTGAACTGAACACAGACAGGATTTCAATCGCATCCAAACGATTGAGAGGCAGAGCAAGAAGCAAAACTAAATTCATGAGTCCAAACATGCTAATTACATTTAAAAGCTCATTCTAAACACAAATTAAGATAAACAAAGCATGGGTCCTAACATCTCAAATTTGGATGATCTGTGAGGGAAACCGAAGCGTTTGCTGCTAACTCGCCGGTGAGTTTACTAGCGTATCAACAATTTAAAAAACGACCGTTATAAAATGACGGTTATTTTAATAAGTGGTCACCAAACGTACTTTAAATTGACCGTTAACAACGTACTGGCTTGTTTTGAGTTTTTCACGCTTAATGTTTTTCTTTCAGAGGAACATCACCATGATCCCCATCAGAGAGTTTCCAATGCCAGATTGAGCCGCATCACTCTGTTGGGCTTGATCGCCGATCTTTGTTGCTATTTTAGTTATTTATTTTCCGATTTCATGGCGTTTTTGGTGAAGAAAAAGAAGTTTAAGTTTCAGACCCATCTTACTTTGGAGGAACTGACCGCAGTGCCCTTCGTCAATGGAGTTTTGTTCTGTAAAATGAGATTAATGGATGGAGGAGATTTCACAGCTTCTTCTACCAGGTAAAACAAAATTTAAATCACCTCAAACTACAGATGCCCCTTTGGGATACTACACATGCAATCATTTGTTAAGAAATATATACAAAGAACTATATACAAAGACTATAAAAACAAAGAAAAAAAACTATATACAAAGAACATTGGCTAATTTGGATCGATAAATGGTTGTCGATATGATTTTGAGTTACTTTAGATGAGCATGCAATGTTTTAAAATGCATCCACTTCAATGTGAGAATAAATAATATATATAAAATAGAATTTTCACGATTGAGCCTTACATTAACTTTAATCTATAAAATTCTTTAAATTGTATTTAAAAATAAAGTAGTGTATGTTCTACCTAATAATATACAAAATTTGCTTTGCCAAACTTCATCTGGTTACGCAATATATTATTCTTGCTAATTAGGAAATTAAATAAATGTGATGTTAAATGAATTAAAATGTTGTGTTTGTTTTTCACTTCAAAATGTATGTAAAATAAATTTTAAGTTATTCGGTAGGTTTTGTTACACATATTTTCACTTTAAATCAGAATTTAATCTGAATTTAAATGAGAAAATACAATTTTATTCAGCAGTTTATTTTTTTAAGTCTTGTTTCTATGTCTCTTCTAAATCGCTACATAATAATATGTTGTTATGGGAGGTCATTTGTCTTTAACTAGAACCAAAAAAAGCTCAAATCACTGGGTGTACGAACCCAGGCGCATTCAGTTTTGCTTTCATTGGTGAAACCTGTGTTTTTACACAGAATGCTCTTTGAGTCTGACAGGGGGTTCTTCTGCATAATTACAGGGAAAGGGTAAATTGTTAAGAGTGAAATATTTGAGACTACTACTGAAAAAAAGTAGTTATTTTTAAACCGACCATGCATGCATGTCTTTCTCATTGGCTATTGGAATAAATCTTGTGAACAGATCTTGTTTCATCACAGATCTGAGCAGATGTTCACACAGTGTTGAATCTGCACAGTCAGACCTGCAGCCTCAGAACTGCTGATCTATGGATCTCCTTGAGCAGATTTCTCTAGAAACACCTCTTACTCCTAAGGGATTTAAGCCTATTCAAACTCATTATTGAATGTTACATTATGTGAAATTACTTAATGTGGTTCCATGATGTTAAATTATATTGATTGTAGAGAATCTTTTACGTGAATACGTACAGTTATTCTAAATTCTGGCTATTCCTTCTTAATTAAATTATATTGTATTAAAAATTAAATTTGCGGGTACAGCAGAAGGTAACACACGGCTGATTATGAGCATTTACCTCAGAGACTATTTAAAAATAGTCTAGCAATAAAAGACAAACAACCAACATAGCATTAGGAAGAGGTTAAGTTACATGGAGTACTTGTTTGCTGTTTATCCCACACAATAATCTTTCAGCTTAGCTTCACAAATATATTTTTTTTACAAAATTCAGTAAATGTTTTCTACCAAGGTTTCAGTAAAATGGAGAAGATAAATATATGTCTCTTCCACACACTAGCTCATTCCTAATTGAACATATATTTTACCAAATCTTTTTGCAGAATTGGTTTGGATTGTAGGTATAAAAAATGTTTAGCTTTCACACTCAACAGAATATCTTAAGTTAAATGTTCATCTTTTACTTTGAAAGGTGTTCAGTGTTAGGGGGGCTGTGTGTTTAGCACGCCACTAACGGGGAGGTCCAAGTGACGAAGATGTGTTCCCACGCCATCGCTGGCTCTGATAAAAGCAGTTAAAACATTACAAGTCTTTCCAAAGATTTTATAGCAGCTTTATGGTTCCATCAATCGTGCGCTTTCTTTGTTTCTCTGTTCATGACCTCTCCTAAATATATATATATAAATATAGTTAAAGAAATAACGCATAATGCAAGAATTATTTGACCCTCTGCTGTTTTGAACAAATGATCAGTCCAACATTTAATGGTGAAAAGTGAATTGTACAGCTCTAAGCTACCCACATTTATCTAGTGGTTTGTATGGGGCCTAATGCTGGATTTTGGAAGAAACAAGAATGGTTTGGGAGTTGCTCTCGATAAATGGTTTTAATTACATTAATTACGTAACATAGATGAAACACAAGCTGATATCGATGTTTTGCTCATCTCTGTGCTTGCATCTTAGCAGGGATGATCCGTCAACGCATCTGATCAGATTAGTAATGATACTGTTTAAAGTGACATCAGAGAGGTGCTGAATATCACAAATCAGACTTCACAGAAGATCGGTCCCAAAAGAGACAGAAAAATCCCTTGTTGAACTAAAACTGAACCTTCAACCTCTCAAAGCTCATACTTCGTGCGTATGAGTTACACTTCAAAGAGTGAAAAGGAATCAAATTATGTCTTTCATAATCATAATTCTATGCACATATTTCCAGGAAAAGCATGTAGTTTTATGATGTAATGAACAGCTGAGAGGTTCAGGGGATCTCTGCTTGTTCTTCGTGAACTTTAAGCGCCTTTGTAATCTCTCTGTTATGTAATTGTTTGAGTGGGGAACTTGAGTTTGGTTTGAACACATGAATTCCTCATTAGTCAGAAGTACAGCTTCTAAAGGGAACATTTTATCTAGAAAAGAAAAGCACTTTAGTCAGTATACCTTTGTGTTCAATTTGCTAAAATAACTACCGGTAAGTTTGGTGAAAGAAACTGAAGATAAATGAAGGAAAGCATCATTGCAGATCCCCACATAACACATTATTATACACTGACGAAGCCAAACCAATCAAACATAACTAAACCGCTTTAAGAGCAGCAGAAACTGTAAACTTTGTCCCCCTGCATCATGCCCTGCCTATCAATGTTGCTGCGTCTACTTCCAGGCAGAGGAGTAAACTTGCTTCCTTTTTAAATATTTCTAGTTAAATAAGAAAAGAGACTTTAATACATTCAATAAACGGCTCTTTGATTCATATTGAAACTGATTTATGTTGAAACTGATTGCATGTGAAACTGATGTAATTCAGTAATTTGTTTTAAAGTTTCACAACTCAAATTGTTTTCATTTTAAAAAGAGGTTATTGGAGCCATCGATCATCATAGATTATGGAGATTTAAAAAATTGAGATGTGCTTTATTTTGTGTATGAATAAATGACACATTTGTTTTGCAAGTTTAAGGTCTCTTTAAACTCTATTTGTGCAAATTGGAGGAAGGTGTGTGTGTCTGAGTGTGTGAGTGATGTCAGGCTGTGTTTGTCCAGCGCTGACACAGGATGAGAGATAAGAATCCGGTTCCAGCAAAGCACATTTCTGCTCCATTGAATCATCTGCACAAACAGCAGAAGAGTAGCAGCAAACATTTAACAAAATGTTTTTTTCATTTAACAAAAGCTTTTCCGCTAAATGCTGTATATTGCCTGGAAAAATCCTAGGGGTTTCTTGGGAAATTTAAGGTTAAGAGTAAACTCTGAGCTGCAGAGGTAGACCAAGGAGCCATCATTTGATTTGGAAAGTCAGAGTCTGAGAAATTGTATTCAACCTAACAATAGTTGGGTAAATATATATTATATTTATGTGAAAAGTATTACTAAATATTGATGGTACATGCATATTTATTAACACTCATCGTTTTGACAATACTGCATATTCGCAATAACAAGACTCATTTTTAATTTTTTGAGTCACAATAATATATGACAGTTGGTGCAAACACCTAGATATAAATTATATTTGGCAATAACCAGCTTGGTTATTTGCTGTAAACGCAATATACTTTTAAACCAAAAGATTTAGGTTGGGTTGTGATTAACAAAAGCTTTATTAAATAGCTCTGTATAAGAGGTTTTCCACCTGCCTGTGGTTCTGTGTCCTGCTGAGCATCTTATGCATATTTATTTACTCCTCGTGATCCTCACTCACGCTGCTTTTGTTCGCTCCAGATCGTCTCGAGTCTCAAACAATCAAAACAATCGTTGCATTGAGTAGCGGTTGATTGAGTTTGTGTCCAGTTCGGCCGGCGTGGGAGAAAGCTGACCGTGAAAAGAGAAAACACAAAACACACAAAGAGTGCTCTGTTAGTGCGTAGAAAGGAATCAAATGATAGTTTTTAGAGTGTAGATCATGTAAATCTGTTTTTATTGCATCAGTGAGATCTTATTGCATTTGAATACAACCCAATTTGATTTGCTGTATTCATTCATTCATTCATTCATTCATTCATTCATCCTAAATCAGCTTTCATTGGATTTATATTAAAGGCAAAATTAAATATTACGCTTATTTTACCAAAATAAACTATTATCATGCCATAATAATTAATATGCACAGGACAGTCAGACATTCTCTGAAGGATTCAATTAATCACATATTTGAGTGTCACATGTGATGGATGTTATAATTCACACATTCCCAGGTGTGTAGAGGAACTAATCTTTTCACAAAACCCCAACAAACAAAAGAAAAATATGATAATCCAAAAGTCCAAGTTTTGAGTCAATCATGTAAAATACGTATCCACATTGATGTTTTTTTTTTTTTTCAAATTGTTACAAAAATTCATATTTTGGAAAACATATGATAAATAACATATAATAAATCAACTATATTTAACGGTTTTGTCCTATATATAGAATAACTGTGCTAATGCTCAAACGGAACGCACTCTCTGTTCAGTCAATGTTGCCGTGGACGCAGAGGTGATTGTGGTTTCCGTGGTGATCAAACAAAGTTTCTTGGCTCCTGGAATGTTGGGATGGAATGTTGAGAGGGAGAACATCCCCCTCCATAGCCATGCTCTGATAACAACAAGCTGTTGCAGAAGAAGAGCTCGACAGTAAGCCCCCAGCAAGTCTCAGTGGCTTTAACCATATAAGACCTGAAGCTGGTGGCAAGAAGTACTGTCGTCAACCTTTCTGAAGTGTTTCAATTTCATTTTACAACCCTTGAATATTACACTTAATGTAACTAAAGACTTTAAAGTCTTGCTTTAGAATTGAACCAGTATAAAACCAAGGTCAACTCTACAATTGTATTTTGATACATTTATAATAAATTATTGTTAAGACACTAATTTTTCATTAGAAAAGCTTTTACAGTTTATATTCCAATTGATTTAATTAATGACTATTGAAATATTTTGTTTTGCAAGTATAAATATTTGTCCTCATAACAAACCATCCAGAGTGACTCTTTTATATTGAAATTAATAGCATTTCTGTTATTAAGCCTGTGGTTGGGGTTCGATCATAGTTTCCATCCTCTCAAACTCTGGATGGTCTTCAGTCATGAACTCAGCCATCACAAACAAACCCCGTGTGAAACACCGCCAGCGTCGTGATCACTTACACGCCTTCACTGTTGAGTCTAGATCACATCAGTGTGGGAAATAACGCTCCCTATCTGTCTTCTGTCATCCTCAGGGAAGAAGTGCAGGAGAACAGTGTTCGCTGGCGGAAACGATTCTCCTTTGTGTGCAAAATGAGCGCCAACCCCAACACGGGCGTCCTGGATCCCTGCGTGTGCCGCGTCTCTGTCAGGAAGGTGAGACAAAGATCTCAATCTCTTAAAAAAGCGAAGTTGGCTGATGTTTTTATTGCTTTCATAAGATCAAACTGTGCAGTCAAATGTTTCAGCTGAAGAGGTCATGAACTGACAAATTTATTCTGGCTAGTGTTCATTCATTCATCTTCTAACCTGCTTGTTCCCTTTCGGGGTCACAGGGGTCTGCTGGTGCCTATCTCCAGCTCACTTCAGGCGAGAGGCAATAGATTTATCGTTCCCTTGACTCTAAAGTCAAACTTTAGCCATAGAAGTAGAATAAAACATGGTTCCACATCGCAAACACTGTATAACTGTGGGCTTTTTGTTCTGAGCTTTCAGAATGCTCTGAAAAGATGCAACCGGCTCGAAAGTGGAGCAAACAGGAAGAATTACGATTGGTGAATAGAAGAATGCACAATAGCTGCAAACTCTGACTAGCTTCTGGCTAGAGGGTACCAATTTAATACAGTCTATGGTGAATACAGATCTGAGTTCATGGTAGTGTCTGTAAATGGCCATCGGTATTTGGAAGACATCGTCTTTGAAACTAAAGTGTACATATGACACTATATAACTTTAAATGCCTATTATTAATGGTAAAGTACAAGAATAATGCAGTTTTTTTAGTTTAGAGGACTTTTAAAGTTTTGTTCAGTCGTTCAAAACGAGTTCCAATCTGAATCCAGAGTTGTTTATCTCAAGCTGAAGGCTTTGGGTGAGTCTGAACGTCTCATGTCTGAAGCTCATTCTCTTCCTGTTTTCATTACAGGAACTGAAAGGAGGAAAAGCATATTCGAAGGTGAGTGAAAGCGGCCTCATCTTTACGTCTATCACTTATAGAATGATGAATGCCTGTATCAAGAAGTAAAACAGGTGCGATAGAGATGGAGATTCCGAAGACGGAGGGGAGTTTAGTGGCCTCAGGCCAAAACCACCAAAAACAAATACATCAACTGTGCTCTAGTTACTCAGAAATTGATGGTGAATCACAACTTATTGAAATAGACAAAAAGATGAACAATGAAGGAAAAGAAAAATGCACTTTTACACTAAAACAGAAAATCATTTACGTCTGAAAGCTTTCCTCCACATTGTGATCGAAAGCAAACTTCAGTCAGTGTGATCACATATATTTTTGAAGTAAGAAGATTTACACGCTCATTTCTTCTCCATGCTTGATCATTTGACTTCCAGACTGTGAGCATGTGATTCTGATCTGACACAAGCAATGCTTTTAGGGAGCGTTCAAACCTGAGGCCATAAAAATGCCCTAGATATTAGACAAAGGTGAAGAATGTTTCATTCTTTGGCTGTTAATGGTCTTTTCCTTGTGGCTTCCCTGAAGCAGAGCTATGTTTGGATTTTCCTCCTCTAAAAATACTAGTGCTTGACACGAGAAGGGCTATTTAAAAAAAGCTTGAGGTGTTTAAGGGAAATGAGCCCTGGGGAACCGGTCAACTGTAACAATAAGCGAGCAGGAAGTGCATTGCTTAACGTTTACTACAGGATCAGAGTTCATTTGTAAAATGGATATCCCAGATTTCCCCAAGTGTTTAAGCTTAAGACAAGAACATATCTATATATACTCAGCGGCCACTTTTTTAAGTTTCCCTGTCCAACTCATTAACGCTAGCATTTAGGCATCTAGACATGGTGAAGACGATCTGCTGTGGCTCAAACCGAGCATCAGAATGCAGAAAAAAAGGTGTTTTAAGGGACTTTGAACGTGGCATGGTTGTTGCTGCCAGGGACGAGCTGGGTGCCGCTCCTGCAGCTAAGAACAGGAAACTGAGGCTACATTTCACACAGACTCACCAAACAGAAGATTGAAGACACGTTGCCTGGTCTGAGACTTGATTTCTGCTGCGATATTCGTATCAGAATTTGGCATCAACAACATGAAAGCATTGATTCAGAACATTGCATTTTTAAAATTGATTAAAGGATGAAAATAATTTCTAATGATTTGGTAAATAGGGACTGATGGGGATGGAGAATTTATTTTACCAATTTGTTTGTGAGCGGAGCAAATTGGTAAAATATTTGCAAAAAGAGCTATTTGGGTTTGTGGGTAAGGCCCGAAACTTTATTTAATATTACATCTGTATGTGTGTTCCAGCTGGGTTTCGCTGATCTGAACATGGCAGAGTTCGCCGGATCAGGTTCCACGGCACGCTGCTGTTTATTGGAGGGATACGACACTAAACATACTCGCCAAGACAACTCCATCTTAAAGGTCCGAGCATGCGTGACTGTGTAAACGTATTTGCTCCTGTTGAGGTGGTAGTAATTCAGGCATAAACGTCTTTATATGAGAGTTTATTCTGGAATAATGTTAAGAGCATTTTGCTACACCTCGGAAATCAGCGTTTCTTTTGGATTATTTCTAGGTGTTGAAATGGCTCTTTAGGCCCCTCATCGCGGTTCACGTGATTCTCTTACCAATGATATTAATGGATAATCATAGACCAATGCACTGTACAAGCATAAATGAGGATTTTTTTTATTTATGTTGAAATTTACAAATTTTGACGTGTTATTTTATTTTTATCGTAATAAAAGGTAACTATAGGAATGATGCTGTTATCTGGAGATCCCTGCTTCAAAACGTGAGTGTTTTACATGTTCTGCTTAAGCTACAAGATTATGTTAGCTAGGCTTGATGATTCTTCTACTGGGACTCTGGCGCCCTCTGTTGGGTCATTGCATTGAAATAGGCTAAACCTGCACGTAACTCTTTAGGTAGAATTAACCTGCTTGATAAATAGTATTTTATTTACAAATTTAATTAACTATCTTAAATTTGACCTAATCGTGTTTATTTTGTTTTAGTCCTCCAAGCACAGCGAAGTCTATTTCCGTGGCCGGTCGAGACTCTTCCTTGCAGCTGGACTGTAAAGGGGAAGGAACCTCTGAAGTTTTCCCCCGACTGACCAAGCACAGGCCATCCATACTCGGAAGCGGTAAAAGATAATATTATCGATGGATGTGATCTTGCAAAATGTGGGAAAAGTTTATGCTTTTTGCAGAAAGTACTGGACCCTAATTGGGCCTTTCCTGTCACAATAACTGAAATATCTTGCTTGAGATTTGAAAAAAAAAAAAACACATTGCAATTCAGAAACGGGAGCGCATATCCTTAGTCTGTTTTTAATAACCTCGAGATTGAAGACCGGTTATTAAACAAGATGTGATCTTACTAGCATCTCTGGCTGCAAAAGGAGATTCAGACGGATACGCACATCTCTCGATTGAAGTATAGGACACCATGAACTGTTATAAACGATAGTTTAATTAACATGTTTCAGGGGAAGTTATCAAGACAATCAAAGCCCTCCTCAGCTGCCTTCCCTGAACCATGATTTAGGCTTATGTTATGTTGTTGAAAAATGCAAAATAAATAAAAAAAAATTTTTTTTCTTATCTTCAGCACTTTCAGAGGAGGTGGATCAGAGTCCTGATGAATCCTTCCACACGGGTCACTCACGCAACTCCAGCTACGCCAGTCAGCAGAGCAAGCTCTCAGGTAGGAAGGTGTTGGTAGAGCAGAAAGAACCCGGTTCTACCTGTACACACAGATAAAGGGTTTTATAATACTTTTATTTTCAGAACGTTTTAACAATGCAATGCCTCACGGGACTGAAAGAATTCACAATTCTTCGATTGCAAAAACACATTATCAATTGTTCAGAATTGGTTGCTTCTTATGAGCCGACAAAATGATTCAGACTCGATCATGAGAGTCTATTTCAATAGAAATACAACAATAGAAATGATCTAGGTGAGAGTGAAAGTCAGCGTTTAATTAAACCAGTGTTCCTGGATTGAGGACCACGGCTCACAATTTGTGTTTTTTCTTTAGGCTACAGTACAGAGCTCTCCTGCTCTTCGAGTCTCTCAGACCTGACGCATCGCAGAAACACCTCGACAGGAAGCAGCGTGAGTGCTGATGCACCGTCTGAGAGTGAAACCCGTCCTGATCGACCTCCTCGACCGCCACGGCCCATCTTACCCTCAAATAGAGCTTTACGGTGAGCAAACTCTTTAAAGTCCTCATTCTAATGTTCTTTACTTAAACATGAAGTCTAAGCTTGTTTTATTTTCCAATTTTACTTTGGTTTGTGCTGCTATTTTGTCTACTCAATTTTGATGTGAAACAATTATAATAGTTCACATATAATGTTACAGATTCTCTTATTTTATTAGCTTTGCTTTCAGGACTATAAAAAAATAAAGGTTATTGTTAAAAGGCAAGCAGAACGTGGGATTGTCATCGAGCATGAGGTGCAGCAGATGTAGTCGACAAACCTTTTAAACAGCTCTTTGTATTTGGTTGACATTTTTCAGAGGGAGTTAAATCAATAATTCAATCAGATCATTTATTTATCATAAAGTTTGAAACGGGGGCCTTTGTTTTTACAGGTTCACAGAAAGCTTGTTTCGCATGTTTTTGATTTGAGCATTTAGCTCTGGATGAGATCCGTTTATTTTTGTGCTTCAGGAGGAAGCAGGACTCGGTGGAGGACCAGCCGAGCTGGGTGGATGACACTCGTATGGATGCCGACGATATTGTGGAGAAGATCGTACAGAGCCAGAACTTCAGTGACACCAGCAATAACGAAGGTGAGCCTCATGAGATGGTTGAGCATGGGTCTCGGAGTATGATTTCCAGCAAAGGTAAGATTTAGAAAGCCAGGTTTAGCTTTATTTATAAAGCTCCACACACAAATAAACCACTGTCCCCAAAACTCTATACAACAAAGCGAAAAAAATAATTCATCCCATCCTGCATTTGAGTTTAATTTTTAATTACCGTACATTTTAGAGCATGTATTAATACAAATGTTAATTTCTTACATTCCAAACTCTGTGTCATCAAAACATTCTCTTTCTTTTTGAAGTTTGTAAATTTTATTAAGTCATATGTGGTGTCAAACGTCATGGATTCTCTCGTTGAGGAGTCAAGGGCATCTGTGTCTATCATAAGAGAATATAACTAATTATTACAGGAATTTCAAAGTGTTAACCATAAAGTACAAGTGAAGTTTGGCATTAATTTAACACAATTTTTTTTTACCAGGTGAGTTCACATTTGGGTGAGCTGAAACATTTTCTGCTCTTTCAAGTTTTTATTTGATTAAACTTTTTCATGAGTGATTTATTTTCTGACTAATTCATATAAAAAGCAAACCTTCCTTAAACAGCTTTCAGGAACTGGGTTATACACTGCGACGTCTGAAAAAACATCAGGGGTTTTATTAAAACCCCCAGAGCTTTAGATGTTAATATGTCATCTGTTTGTGTTCAGATAGTAACCTGAGACTGTTTGTGAGCAGAGACGGAACGACAGCACTGAGCGGCATCCAGCTGGGGAACAGGTAAATATGCCTCAAAACACCACTGAACCACTGGGATTTTATCAGATAGGTTCCACTTGTAAAATAATCCTGATTCTAATACCAGCACGTCTTCCCTATTGTGCTTCTGAGGAATTGCTCAGTGAATTCTACATGTTTACAAACACATATATGATTGTCTATGTGCATTCTAAAAGTCAAATACTTCAATATGGTACTAGTTCTTTAAAAAAAACATAAATAAACATGTGCTTAAATAAAGACACGATGCATAGAAAATGAGTCAACATAACTTCAGCCTCGCAACATAATCTTGCATTTAATCAAACAATTAACAGCTAATCAAATCTTTTACATTTTTCCTTTGGTACCATCTATTAGAAACAGCTAAACATTAAAAAGAAATCTAAGTGATTTATTGGTCTCTGGTGACATCAAATATTTGGCAACCTGAGGCTTCTTCAAGCTCTGAATCAAAACAGAGCAAGTCACATTTCATGTTAAAACTAGCCAAATATGAACATTTTAAACATTACATCATTTTGAGCTGTGTTCTTATCGAGAACCTTGCCTGGATAGGGTAATGAAGCTATGTGCTTATTGACTGTTTTGATATTAGCATTTGCTCACTTCCTCTGTTAAATGTAAACAACAAATGGTGGTACCGTCTGGCCAGTACTTAGTGTTGGTACCCAACTCTATGTGTGCCGACAGTGACAATGTGTGCGTAGCTAAAGAGATAACAAATTCCGTGTGTGCTTGCAGGGTTTCTGCTGGAGTGTATGAGCCTGTCGTCATCGAGAGTCATTAGGCTGAGCACTTCACGGCGTCAGCATCACAGAGTCAGATCAAACACCCTTGAGTTTGGGTGTTCATCCGAGTCTCTGAGAGTACGTGTTAAATCTCAGTGAAGAGCTCAGATTGAAGTAATCCAGTGTTCCTGATGCCTTCTCTTTCATAACGTCTGCCGTGTGTTTTGTTTCTGAAAGTTTCTGAAGCAGACTTGTTTTTATTCCTCCTCGTTTTACTTTTGCCTGTGTGAGCCTCTATGTGAGTGTTTTATCCTGGAGCATCAGCCGGTCTGAATGCAGTGAGGGGATCAGGGAGGTTTTTAAGTTCTTCTCAGTGTTTATTCTCTTCTTTGAAAGCTGTTGCTGATTCTTCTTTATGGAAAAACCAGTATAAAGCACTTTAATCACAGACACAAGCACACGGTATTGTCCCAAATTAAGATTTTGATCAAGTTTGAACTGTATCCCCCTCACTCCAAACATCTCCCTCTGTGATCTCAGGTTTGGAAGAACAAACACGATGCACAAATTAAGCACTAAACTCAAAATCTCTTGATTGTATGCAGAATGGCATTTGCCATCTTTATTTTTACATCAAAAACAGCGCGCAGCTTTCAAAACGTTGTTGAACGAACCCGAAATAGCTGGTTTTACAATATAGCTATTTCAGAATGTCCAGCTCTGAACAAGTCTTTAGATTCATATTTTTTCAACTGCTGTATCTCTTGCTGATAAGCTAACGTGTAAACTCTCTATTACTGAGAGATTATATGACTATTAATCTCTATAATTTCAATGAAATTTGCCAATATTTCTGTGCAGCACTCTTTCTTGTAATTAGTTAATAAAGCTTAGGACACTTCTTTAACTATAATCCTTGGTGTAATGTTCTTATTCCCACAAGTGTGTCAATGTCTCCAAAAGATCAATCCCTGGTGTTTGTCCCCAGTGGACTGTACCAGTTTTGCAGTTGTGCTCATAGGTTTACACACCCTGGCAAACTTCTCATTTCTTGGCCATGTTTTCTACAGTATGAATGATAACATAGAAGCATTTTTTTCACTCATGGTTCGTGGTTGGGTGAAGCCATCACAACAGTGCTTACTCTTTAAATTATAATGACAACAGAAACTTTCCAAAGGATCTCTTAATATTTTTTTATTCTCCCTTTAACATCAGTGACAGCCTGAAGTCTCTTGAGGTAGTTGTTGATGAGGTTCTTTATCTTCTCTGTTGGTAAAGCAGCACTTTCTTCTAGGAAAAAAGCCTCCATCTCTTGTAAATTCTTGCATGAACGGCACATTTGAGTTCTCCCCAGAGTGCTTCAGTGACATTGAAGTCTGCAGACTAGGACCCACTCCAGAACCTTCACTTTGTTCTGGTGGAACTGATACCGAGTGGACTTGGCCTTGCGTTTGGTGTCGTTGTCATGAGAGCAAAGTATCCTTATCCAGAATCCTTTGAGAACTTATTGCATTCAACTTCCTTTTATATCCCTTTCCTGTTTTGTACAGTTTGACCACCTTTTCCTGTAGATCCTTTCACAGCTCTTTTGCTTTCACCATCGCTCAGAATCCATAACTGGATGAAAGAGGCAAGGGTCTATCAGGAGCACAAGCATTATTTGCAAGCAAACAGCTCGAGGTGAGGGTTTATTAATAACTGGTTTCACCCGACCATTAACAAAAGCTTTTGTGTTATCATTCATGTTTTCTGAAAGGAAATCAGAACATTTGCCAGGGAGTGTAAACTCATGAGCACAACTGTAGAAATAAGTCAATAATGGAATTAGTTGAACGGTTTAACCCTTCGCTCCTCTCTCAGACTGAAACACAGCATGCACCACACACTCTTCTCAGGTGCCATCCGAACCCCATCACTGCTCCTGAACGGTCTCAGTGCGCACATCCCTAAAACAAGCCAGTTGTTAGATGGTTAAATCTTTTTCTTTTTACATGTTAAAATATAAACTGGAGTACAATCAATGGTTTAGACTGAGAATAAGTCAAAGTAGAGGAGACGAAGGAGATCACCCTTTATTGAGTCTTTCTTTACAAAGTATGGATGATTATTGATTTCTGACCTGTGATGAAGTAGACGGTGATGCTGAGGCAGAGCAGAATAACGATGATGTTGCCGGGACCCACGTCAGGGAGGGTGCAGGCACTTGGGCATGCACACGGACTCTCCACCCAGACCTGAAGGCATCCGCTCTCAGAGACGGAGACGATGACTGAGTGGTTGCTGCTGCAGCGGAAGTGAACGACTGTGAGAGGTTCTCTGCCTGGAAACACTTAGAAACAGAAACGAATTACACTCGACTTCAGCAGATTGTCCGCTCTGTTGAAATAATCTCGTTCAACACTTAAGACTTTTCGTAACTTCGTCTTCATCTCAATTCACTTGCCCCAAGCTCAAGTCTATCAGTAGCATGCGTGTTATTGAGAGACTTACAGGAATAAGAGACGGAGAGCATCTTCTGTGAGTCGTTGTAGCTGAATGTATTTCCTTCATGCTTGCCGTAGTTTAAATACTCATCAATGATCCTGTCGCCTTCATTAATTCTACAGAAATAGGAATTATTTTCTCAGTGTCCGATGATAAACACATCACAAAACAGGCAGCGTCTTACAAAAACAGTGGTGTGTGCACTTCTGTAAATGTTATAATTCTTTATAAATCACTGGTTGTTAATATTTTTAACTGAAACTTCTTATCCCTACAGGAGGCAAACACAGTGATATTTGTGAAGCGAAAAAAGTTTATAAGATTTGTGGAAGTGTTTAAACAGAATTAGATAACCTTTGTCATTTTATTGATTTCAACACATTTAGCCCTGATCGTTAGAACACAAAAGTGGTTTGGTAACCTCAGTGACCCCTTACCTCCATACACAGGTGAATCCAATCATGAGAAAGTTTTTAAAGGAGGCTCACTTTTAATTAATTTGAGGCTTATGACTGAACGATAAAGCAATTCTTTTTAAAAGTGTTCACCTTACTTGAGATTGACGCACACAGCCACTCCGGTGCAGTCAGTAGCAGGAACGTCTTCAGGCTGAGAGAAGGGGAGGCATGGACTGAAAGAGAAAACTGCATCTGCATCAACCCCTAAAAACCTCAGAGGTTTGAATTTAAAGAGAAACCCATCCTGCTCTGCCACAGAGCTCAGATCAACCAGCCCGGAGCCATCTCGCATCAGACACTGACACCGGTTCACTTTAATACAGCCAGCATGCTGCAGATCCCCATAGGTAAGGGATATTGTGAGCTCGAGGTAGAGCACAGCCAGAGCCAGGAGGGACATAGCTAGAAGTGCTCAGATGGAATGTTAACAACACACGAGTCCTGGATGGATGGCACTCTGGTGATAATGAAGAGCAGCAGTGTGTCACATTCCAACATCAACTAAGGGCTCTTTATTACAAAATCTAATGAAAATATCTTTCTTTATTAAAAAAAAAAAAACAGACACATTCATTTACCCTAACCCACCCCCCTCCTTAAAAACAGGAATTTCAATGTCAATTTTTAACAGGAAGTTGCATCACTTGGATCTTTAGAAGGCCACGGGAAGAGCAAAGGTAGGTTTTCTCAATGTACATATTTGATGAATCTTGAAGTTATTTAAAAAAAAAAAACACGGCGCCAGCCTGCAGATCTCCACTTATTCACTTTTTTGTTTCTACTCTCCCAAGTGTGGACTCTTTACTAGAGTTTTGATTAGCCACTGTAACTCCACTTCGAACTCACCTGAAAAACGGCCTCGTATTTCCACATTTCTTTGATCATTTGGTCACTGTTTGCAGAGACATCCCTATATGAACACCACACAACATGAGTGTACTCACAACATGAGTTTCAATTACTGCAAACAGAAATAGTACATATGACCATTACAAGCCACCACCCCCTTGGAAGTGTGTCGCTTGAGATCAATTAAAAGGGTGCACATTGGCGAGAGGTGGGCATGGCAAAGACAAAAAGAAAGTCTGTTCTGTTCTGTACAGTCAGCGGCTCACTCAAGGAGCCACACCCTTCATTATGCCAAAATATAAGCCTTAGAATAAACCACCCTGTTTAAAATTCCTGCTAATCCCATGAGTGTGGTTTCTCTCCAGAGTGGATCCCCTTGTGACGTTGTAGTACTTGTTTTGTTCTAAAACTCCTCCCACACAGATCACACAAGTGTGGTTTCTCTCCGGTGTGTAATCTCACGTGGCACTGTAGATTGTGTTTGGTAATGAAACTCTTCCCACATTTATCACACGAGTATGGTTTCTCTCCTGTGTGGATACTTCTGTGATTCCGTAACTGTTGTTTTGTAACAAAACACTTCCAACACTGATCACACGAGTGTGGTTTTTCTCCAGTGTGGGTGCTCATGTGATATTGTAGTTGTTGTATTGTTCTAAAAGTCTTCTCACACCGCTCGCATGAGTAAGGTTTCTCTCCAGTGTGTATGCTCATGTGATGCTGTAGACTTTGCTTTGTAATGAAGCTCTTCCCACACCGATCACATGCGTGTGGTTTCTCTCCCGTGTGAAAGCTCATGTGATATTGTAGTTCTTGTTTTGTTCTGAAACTTTTCCCACACAGATGACATGAGTGAGGTTTCTCTCCAGTGTGAATGCTCAAGTGATGCTGTAGGCTGTATTTTGTAGCAAAGTTCTTCCCACACTGATCGCACGCATGTGGTTTCTCTCCGGTGTGTGTGCTTGTGTGACAGCCTAGTTGTTGTTTTGTAATGTAACTTTTCCCACAGTGATGACACGAGTGTGGTTTCTCTCCAGTGTGGATGCTCGTGTGACGCTGTAGGCTGTGCTTTGTGATGAAGTTCTTCCCACACTGATCACATGTGTGTGGTTTCTCCCCAGTGTGGAGGCTTGTGTGACGCTGAAGTTTTTGTTTCGTAATGAAGCTCTTCCCACACTGAGCACATGCGTGTGGTTTCTCTCCGGTGTGCGTGCTAATGTGACGCTGTAGTTCTTGTTTTGTAATAAATTTCTTCTCACAACGATCACATGAGTGTGGTTTCTCTCCAGTGTGGATGCCGGTGTGACGCTGTAGGCTTTGTTTTGTAATGAAGCTCTTCCCGCACTGGTCGCATGTCTGTGGTTTCTCTCCAGTTTTGGTCTTCTTTTTACCTCTAAGATCCCCTTCACATGGAAATAGTCCAGAATAACTTGATGTGCATTCCAAAACTGAAAAGCTCAAATGGTTTAGTTCCCCCTCCTCTTTTAGCTGCAACAGGTCTAAAATAAAAAAAGATACCACCAATGGCTTAAGTTTTAAATGACTGATGATTTTTTTAATATAAATTACAAGCATAACATGGATAGAAGCCTCTTCACATTTACATGTGTACAATTTGCTTATTTTTTTAAACAAATCAACTTAGTTGGGGAAAAACACTTAAAAATAAAAAAACTCCATCACCATAGAAAGTTAGACAAACACAACATCTGTCCTCAGAAAACCTACTCAACATCACTGGTAGAAACTTACAGACCGGTTTCTCTAGACACAGAAGCAGCTCAGGTGTGAAGAAATAGCAGTGATATTAACAATTCCATCAATCCTTTAACTACATTAACGTAATACAAATCTTATTTACGTTTTCCCGCATCACTAATCAAGAATAAACGCTCACCTTTCTCTTCTTTAACATCTTCGTGTTTAATTCCACTGAACTCAGTCCAAATCCCGTACTCTCCATCTTTGTTTAAAGATTCTACTTTTATAAATGCTTTCTCTTCCTCGGGGTATTCCTCCATTTTCTAAATAAATACGAATGTAACGATGCAGACTGTAGAACTGTTATTTCGTGAAGCATCTAAATATGAAGAAATATAGATTTTTTATTATTATTATTCTTTATGTTTACTACTAGCGAACTTCTTCTTCTGTTGTTTTATGGCAGTTGCTTTATGATGCATTGCTGCCACCAGCAGGACTGGAGTTTGGTGTATATTATAAACGAATAAATTATACCAGATAATTTTTTTCCTCCCTCATTTATTTTTCGTAGCTGTTTTTGCTTCATAGACTTTCATTATAACGACCTTTTTTCAAAGCCATTGCACCAAATAATCATGCTTTCTTGATTGTTGGTTATCATTCCTGTTGGGATTTTTACTGTTGATCAGCAGGATAGGCCTGAGCAAAAAAAAAAAAAAAAATTCTGACTTGTATATGAAATTAAATGGAGTACGAAGGCATGGCACTACAAGGCTAAATGGTAAGAGTGTAAATGGTAACATTAAAAACATGGTAATAATGTTGCTGTTCTTGATCACGTGTCATCATTGCAGTGACTGGCTCTGCGATATTGAGCGCTTTACTTTAGCTTGTCACTCAAGTTTCATCTTGTTGGGGTATCTTGCAATAATCCGGTTTGAAGCTATTGGCTAATTGAGGCCATAACCCCCCGAAACCCCAGGAATGGTCGCAGTATGCGATTTTTAACACAACAGCCCTCCCCCATGCAAGACACAGAGAAAAACCAAGCTTAAAAAAATGATCAAAATCAATCAACATGAAGAGGGTTTGGCTCAGTATATAGAATATCAGTTGAAATATCTTTCCCAGCAGCTTCACAGGCATGTGTTTTAATCATGTGTTGAAATAAATCATGTCTGCTGAACATTGTTACAAATATGTCATGATGAAGGGATGTTGGTTTCTCCTCTTCAGGCTGGAGCTCTGTTCAGCTCTGATGCAGCCCATCTCCAATAATTTAGTTTCACCAGGTGAAACTAAAAAGTTCACCAGGTGAATGAGACCAAACATTCAATGTGGTCTGATGATGCTTTTGGCAAACTCACAATCACCACTTTCATCCAGCAAAAGCTAAATCTGAGCAGCACAGTGACTTTCAAAAGAAAAACCTGCCAAATTACAAAATGCTTGCTTTGATTACCATGATGGGTTTTTGAATAGTCTCACGCCTGATTTATAAAGTTGAGATAAATCTGTGTGTAGCCTTTATCACGATCATTTATGCTTCTGTCCAGTGTGTTGAGCTCTGCAGTAACATCAGACGAGTTGGGTTTCTCTCCAGCGTGGATGCTCATGTGACGCTTTAGGTTTCTTTTTGTAGTAAAACTCTTCTGACACTGATCACACGAGTGTAGTTTCTCTCCACTGTGGACCCCCATGTGATTCTGAAGTTTATGTTTTGTTCTGAAGTTCTTCCCACACTGATCACATGAGTGAGGTTTCTCTCCAGTGTGTATTGTCTTGTGACTTTGTAGGTTTTGTTTAGTGATGAAACCCTTTCCACACTCATCACATGTGTGTGGTTTCTTTCCGTTTTCGGTTCTCATGTGATACTGCAGGTTTCGTTTTGTTTTGAAGCTCTTTCCACACTGATCACATATGTGCGGTTTCTCTCCAGTGTGGATGCTCATGTGATTCTGTAGATTTTGTTTTGTGACAAAACTCATCCCACATTGATCGCATGCGTGTGGTTTCTCTCCAGTGTGGATGCTCATGTGACACTGTAGGTTTCCTTTGGTAATGAAACTCTTCCCACACTGGTCGCATGTATGTGGTTTCTCTCCAGTGTGGATGCTCATGTGATTCTGTAGGTTTCCTTTTGTAACAAAACTCTTCCCACACTGATCACACGAGTGTGGTTTCTCTCCAGTGTGGGTGCTAATGTGTTTCTGTAGATTATATTTTGTAATAAAACTCTTCCCACACAGATCACATATGTGTGGTTTGACCCCTGTATGGATGCTCATGTGACGCTGTAGGCTGTGTTTTGTAATGAAGCTCTTCTCACACTGATCACATGAGTGTGGTTTCTCTTCCGTGTGGATGCCCATGTGATTCTTTAGTTGATACTTTCTAATGAAACTCTTCCCACACTGACCACAAATGTGTGGTTTCTCTCCAGTGTGGATGTTCATGTGGCACTCCAGGTTATGTTTAGTAATGAAACTAATCCCACACTGTTCACACGAGTATGGTTTCTCTCCAGTGTGGATGCTTGCATGGTACTGAAGGTTTCCTTTTGTTCTGAAACTCATCCCACACTGATCACATGAATATGGTTTCTCTCCAGTGTGGATGCTCATGTGATTCTTGAGGTTTCTTTCAGCTAAAAATCTCTTGCCACACTGATCACACGAGTATGGTTTCTCTTCTGTATGGATGCTCATGTGTTGCTTTAAGCTTTGCATCGTAAAGAAGGTCTCTCGGCACAGATCGCACGAGTGTGGTTTCTCTCCAATGTTGATTTTGTTGATTGGGACGTCTTCGCAATTAGTTAATGTGCGTTTGGTCTGTAAAAACCTAAAATGGTTTTCTTCAACTTTAACATCAAACATCTCCTCTTCCTTCACCTGTAACATGTCTAAAATGAAAGTACAAGGCTTAGACTAGACTCTTACGTCAGTTATTTTTAATATTTATGAGCATAGCATCATTCCAAAGACGCCTCTTTATATTTACAACGTTATTTTTAGCCAATGCTTTTATCCAAAGCAAAAAGCTACCAAAAACTTGTTAAAAATAATTAAATAATTATTTGGTTGCTAGCTCCCTATTAACACAATAACAGCACGGAATAGTCCCGATGATAACAAATTCTAAACGTTAATCCAGTATCATTAAAAAAAACAACTCACCTTTGTCTTTGATATTTTCATGTTTTATTCCACTGCAGAGTTCAGGACAAATCCCGTATTCTCCATCTTTCTCTATAAACTCCACTTTTATAGCGGATTTTTCTTCCTGCGTGTATTCTTCCATTTTCTAATAAGTTATATAGTTAATGCAGACTGTAGAATTATTTCGTGAAGCGTCTAAATCCGAACCCGGAGATAATTGAGCGTTTTCTTCTTGTTTACTAGCGGGGGACTTCTTCTACTGTTTTATGGCGGTTTGGCAAACAAACGTTCAATTGGATAAACGCCACCCACTGTTCTGGAGTGTGGAATGCGCACAATAAATTTTCTTTTTAATTATTCAGCAAATTGTTGCAATTAACCTTGTATTGCTTAAATAACATTTCCAAATATTTGTGTGGTTATCCAATCTCCGAACAAAACTTCCATCTTTGACATTTATTTCCTTTTTGTCCAATTCTTGCTTTAATCCTTTGCCCTTTCTTTCACACCCATGACACGCAAAATGTAAACACTCCCAGTACTGTTTCAACCTCTCCACAAAACAATTCAAAACAGTAAACTCTTTGTTACTCCAGATTTGTTTTTAATCTTTAGATTTTTCAATATTCTTTATTATTTCACTTGGTATTTTTGTGACTGTCTATGTATATTGCATTTATTAAATTTTTTTTTTAAGAATTAAAATGAGAAATTTTGTGTTAAAAAATGATCCTAATGCTTTTAGACATGCATACACGGTCTAGACGATCTGCTGCAGCTCAAAGAAATGGGATTTAAGTGAGACTGAATGTAGCATGCCAGACAAGCTATATTTCAGAAACTGCTGATCTACTGGGATTTCCACACACAAACATCTCAAGGGTTCACAAAGGCCAAAGTGGTAAGACACTTATAACCGACCTTTATATTCTGCTACTGTTCTTCTATCAGTAGAGATTTGAGTTCTTCTATATCTAGAGATTTAAGTAAACGTGTATAATTTAAGTTTTTTTGTGTATGACCGTAATGAATATCTCAATATGAAGTGACTGATATTGACTGAGGTTTCTCTTCTACATGCTTATTTGATACTGTAGTTGATGTTTTGTAATGAAACTCTTCCCAGACTGATCACACGTGTTTGGCTTTTCTCCAGTGTGGATTTTCATGTGATGCTGTAGGTTTTGTTTTAAAATGATGCCCTTCCTTCTATAATCACGTGTGTGGTTTCTCTCAAGTGTTGGTTTTTCTTGTACTGGTAAGGCCTCCTTTATTTGCAACACACTCAGGTTTATATAGAGTACTTTAAATAATTGAAAGATTCAAATGTTTGTTCAATTTTGACAAACCTTTCTTCCTTTTCTTCTAGAATGAAAACATGATTTAAGATTCCAATAATGGCAAAGAAAAAACCTGACTGCTTTCAACAATTGTGCCATAACTGCAACTAGTTTAAATCACTCAAGTCATTTTTACTAATTATGAGCATCCCATCATCACAGTTTTCAAAGACTAGAAGATGAAACATCATAGAGACATGTGGATTTGATAATGTTAATCAAAAGCTTGATAAAGGGGCTGCATTGCTATGCTCAGAAACAGTGAAACTCACTTTGTTCTCCGAAACTGTAGCAATTATTATTTCAGCTTTACAAACTCCGCCCGCCCTGATCAGGAGTTTGGTTCCTCACTTGTGTGGGTGTTCATGTGGTGCTTTAGTTGTTGGCTTGTTCTGAAACTGTTGCCACACTGATCACATGAATGTGGTTTCTCTCCGGTGTGAATGCTCATGTGATGCTGCAGGCCATGTTTTCTCGTGAAATTCTTACCACACAGATCACATGTATGTGGTTTCTCTCCAGTGTGGGTACTCATGTGATACTGCAATTGTCCTGTTGTTCTGAAGCTCCTCCCACACAGATCACATAGGTGTGGTTTCTCTCCAGTGTGGATTCTCATGTGCCGCTGTAGGTTTCGTTTTGTAGCTAAACTCTCTCCACACTGAACACATTTATGTGGTTTCTCTCCGGTGTGTGTGCTCATGTGAAGCTCAAGGTTTTGTTTTCTAATGAAGCTCCTCTCACACTGATCACACGAGTGTGGTTTCTCTCCAGTGTGGATTCTCATGTGAAGCTCTAGGTTTTGTTTTCTAATGAAACTCTTTCCACACTGATCACACGAGTGGGGGTTTTCTCCAGAGTGCATGTTCTTGTGAAGCAATAGGTTTTGTTTTGTACTGAATCTCTTCCCACACTGATCACAAGAGTATGGTTTTTCCCCAGTGTGCATAATTATATGACACTTCAGGTGTCTTTTTGTTCTGAAGCTTTTTCCACATTGATCACATGAGTGTGGTTTCTCTCCGGTGTGGATGCTCTGGTGAAGCTGTAGGACATATTTACTACTGAAATACTTTCCACACTGACCACATGTGTGTGGATTCTCTAGAAAGTGGACGCTCATGTGATACTGCAGTTGTCCTTTTGTTCTGAAACACTTCCTACAAACATCACATGAGTGTGGTTTTTCTCCTGTGTGGATGCTGGAGTGATTCTGTAAGTGTTGTTTGGTGATAAAAGTTTTCCCACACTGATCACATGTGTGTGGTTTCTCTCCAGTGTGGACACTCATGTGACGCCGTAGGTTTCGTTTTGTAATGAAGCTCTTTGCACAATAATCACATGAGTGTGGTTTCTCTCCAGTGTGTATGCGTATGTGACACTGTAGGAGATATTTTATATTGAACCTCTTCCCACACCAACCACATGAGTGTGGTTTCTCTCCAGTATGTACTCTCAGGTGATTCCGTAGGTGTTGTTTTCTATTAAAACCCTTCCCACACTGATCACATGAGTGTGGTTTCTCTCCAGTGTGTACGCTCATGTGATGTTGTAGTTGTTGTTTTGTAATGAAACTCTTTCCACACAGGTCACATGAGTGTGGTTTCTCTCCAGTGTGGGTGCTGATGTGATTGTGCAGCTGTTGTTTTGTTATGAAACTCCTCCCACACTGGTCACATGGGTATGGTTTTTCTCCAGTGTGGGTGATGATGTGATACTGTAGCTGTTGTTTTGTTCTGAAGGTTTTCCCACACTGATCACAAGAATGTGGTTTCTCTCCCATGTGGGTGCTCTTATGACGGCGTAGGTTTCCTTTTGTAATGTAACTCTTCCCACACAGATCACATGAGTGAGGTTTCTCTCTAGAGTTGATTGTAAATGCACTTGTAAGTCCTCCTTCATTTGGAACTACCTCAAAAATGTTTACTGTTTTTTCTACCAGTGAGATACTGAAATGATTCTCCTCAGTTTTGACATGAAGCTTTTCCTCCTCGTCCTTCAGCTGCAACAGGTCTAAAAATTAAAACACAAGATAAGACAAATGGAAAAATATTTTTTATTTTTCAATTATTAATTTAAATATTCAATTTAATCAATTATAAAAATTATCAATGTGTGGGATCAAGCTAAATGAACAGAGAAAGACCAACAACCATGTCACAGAACACAAGGAAACCAGGGTCTTCGGCAACAAGCAGAAGACTCAATAGGCATTTTACAGTTGTAAAAATGGTTAGAAATGTGGTTGCAAAGTCTTTTTTTGTTTCTTCATCAAATAATATTGTTTAAGGGCTTTTTGGAGATGATCCTTGCTGCAGACTTTCATGGCGTAATAAACTTGCAGACATCATGGACCATAACCCAACCTCTAACCCTAAGAAGGGGCTCATGGCATGTTTAGCCTTTTATTGGCTTTTATAATGATTTGACATCACACAAATCACATTTTTACCAATTTATCTGTTTTTCAAACAGATGGAAAGACTAACAACGAATAAATGTGTAACGTCAATAAATTATTTTGCTATACAGCGATGAAACAGGCTCCATTATTCGATAGAACTGTGGTGAAGGTGCATTTGCATCTGATTCAGGATCAGTTTCTGGCTCAGGTTGGATAACGTTTCCTCCCAATGTTATTACATTTATCAATATTGCTTTAATAAAAAGTTGATTATTCAGTACTGAAATTGCTCGTAATTAACCACTTTAATCTCCCGCACGTCACAAGGGTAAAACTTTGTGATGCACGTCATGAATATGCAAATCAGTAACCAATAAGTGCGTAACTGTGTAGTAGTTACGAAGTTTTCCGAATGAAAATCTCCGGAAAAAGCCTGAGCTTGAAAATGAAGAGAAAGAATGTTTCCATAGAATTAGACCAATGTGAACATATTATTAAAAATAAAACTGAAACTTAAAAACTAACCCGCTTGTACGGGGCATGTGGCATATTTTGCACATGCGCATTTACAGGTGTATGACGTGTCGTCTCCAAGTGCATTACTGCGCCACAGTCTGCAGCGGGGACCACTTGCTTTTCTGACAAAAATGGTCAAAAATGGACAAATAAATGTGCTCGTAGAACAAGTTTGTCAAACCTGTCAACAGATTACTCTGAGGATTATAACAACGCTCACCCACATCAGAAATTCTATACTGGTGACTAAATACAAAATAAGCTATGCAGTGAGAAAATAGCGGTGTGTAAGAATGGATGTTCTTTTTAAAGTCCATTAACTATAATAATTATATTAACCGTTATAATAATAATAAACAACAAACGAGACATACTTTCCAATAAGTCAAGGTTACGCTTAAATAACCCAGTGCTCTATTTAAGTAATAGTTTATTCATCTATAATATTGTACAGAATCACTAATAAAGACTCACCGTTTTCTTCAATATTTTCATGTTTAATGCCACTGGGTTCAGGGCAAATCCCGTACTCTCCGTCATTGTTTATAAACTCTACTTTTATATCTGTTTTCTCTTCCTCGAGGTATTCCTCCATTTTTTAACTAAAGATTATGAAGATTTTTACTCTATCTAAATCTGTGCTTCAATTTATTTTAGGTTGGTCTGCTAGCAGTATAGCTCGCTGCTAAAAGCTAACCGATAGTTTCTTTCCTTTAGGCTTTGTACGGAGCGGCTTTTGAAAAATACTGCCATCTATTGGAATGGAATATTGGTTATCTTAACTGTTTCAACATACCAGGGCGTTCACATAAAGCAACAATCCATATAAGCATAAGATCATTATGATTTAAAATATGAGGTACAGTATTTTTTAAAGTTTCACTTAATCCTATTATAACTAGTCAGTTATTTGGTCATATGTAAAAAAATATTTACAATATACACCACTCTTTGAAAATCATCATCATAAAGACACAGTATATATATATTAGTATATATATATTTTCAACATTGAAAACCATATCTACATTTGCACTTCATTTAACAAAAAAAACCCAAAACATCACACCAAAACATGGTGGGTGATCTTGTGATACCGCAGGTGTCCTTTTGTTCCAAACTTCTGCCCACACTGATCGCAAGTGTGTGGTTTTTCCCCAGTGTGGAGAGTCAAATGATCTGTTAGGTGTTGTTTTGTATTGAAACCCTTTCCACAATGATCACACTTGTGTGGTTTCTCTCCATTGTGGGTAATCCTGTGATACCGCAGCTGTCCTTTTGTTATGAACCTCTTCCCACACTGATCACATATATGTGGTTTCCCCACAATGTGGATGCTAATGTGGCGCTTTAGTTCATATATTGTATCAAAACTCTTCCTACAATGATCACATATGTGTTGTTTTTCTCCAGTGTGGATGCTTTTGTGAAGTTGTAGGCTCCTTTTTGTCACAAAACTCTTCTCACATTGATCACATATATGTGGTTTCTCTCCAGTGTGGCTGCTCATGTGAAGCCTCAGATTCCCTTTTGTTATAAACTTCTTCCCACACTGATCGCAAGTGTGTGGTTTCTCTCCAGTGTGGATACTCAGATGATACTTTAGTTGTTGTGTTGTACTATAGTGCTTTCCGCAATGTTTACACATGTGTGGTTTCTCTCCAGTGTGGATGGTCAAATGATTCTTTAGGTGTTGTTTTGTCTTGAAACGCTTTCCACAGTGATCACACACGTGTGGTTTCTCTCCGGCGTGGATGATCATGTGATTCTGCAGGTGTCCTTTGGTTCTGAACTTATTCCCACACTGATCACATGTATGTGGTTTCCACCCAGTGTGGATGCTCAAGTGGGATTTTAGTTCAGATGTTGTATTGAAACTCTTTCCACATTGATCACACACATATGGTTTCACAACAGTGTGGATGTTCATGTGACGCTCTAGGTTGCCTTTTGTAAAGTAACTCTTCCCACAGTGATAACATGTGGGTGGATTCTCTCCGGTGTGGATGTACATGTGACGCTGCAGGGACCTATTTGATTTGAAGGTCTTCTCACAATGATCACATATGTGTGGTTTCTCTCCATTGTGGCTGCTCATGTGATACCGCATTTGTTGTTTTGTTGCAAACTTCTGACCACACTGATCGCAAGTGTGTGGTTTCTCCCCAGTGTGGATGGTCAAATGATCCGTTAGGTGGTGTTTAGTATTGAAACGCTTTCCACAATGATCACACAAGTGTGGTTTCTCTCCAGTGTGGGTGATCATGTGATAACGCAGATTTCCTTTTGTTCCGTACCTCTTCCCACACAGTTCGCAAGCGTGTGGTTTACCCCCAGTGTGGATGATTGTGTGGCACTTTAGTTCATACGTTGTAATGAAACTCTCTCCACACTGATCACATATGAGTGGTTTCTCTCCGATGTGGATGCTCATATGATGCTCTAGACATCGTTTTGTTGTGAATCTCTTCTCACAATGATCACATCTGTGTGATTTCTCTCCATTGAGGCTGTTCATGTGATACCGCAGGTGTTGTTTTGTTCCAAACTTCATCCCACACTGATCGCAAGTGTGTGGTTTCTCCCCAGTGTGGATGGTCAAATGATCCTTTAGGTGATGTTTTGTATTGAAACGCCTTCCACAATGATCACACTTGTGTGGTTTCTCTCCAGTATGGGTGATCATATGATAACGCAGATTTCCCTTTGTTCCGTACCTCTTCCCACACAGATCACAAGCGTGTGGTTTCTCCCCTGTGTTGGTTTTTCTTGCACTGACTAGACCACCATTTGGAACAGCCTTTGAGTTTTTTAATGTTTCAATCAGCGAGACTCTGAAATGTTCCTCTTCAGTTTTAACATTAACTGTTTCGTTCCCATTCAGCTGCAACAGGTCTGAAATGAAAACACACATAAGACACTATTAACGGCAAAAGAAAAACCAGAAGGCTTTCAACAATTGCTACATAACTACAAATAGTTTATATCACTTAGATCATTAGATCCCACTTTACATCTTATAGAAAATATGCAGAAAAGCCTCATCACATGTACATTAAAACATTTAGCAAATCCTTCTATAAAAATGACACAAATGGGGAAGAACAACAAAATGTGTCATAAAAGAAAACACTTTTTAGGTATTACACAAAAAAAGATTGCTCGTGTAACCAGTGCACTCTGTATTGTGGCTTTTAACATTTTTTATTTTTATTTTGTGGTGTCAAAATGAGAGTGAACAAAACAAGTCAGACACCGAACAAGAATTCCACAATTTACACCTGAATAAACACAAGAAAAAGTACACTAAGCCACCTCCACTGCGTTCTTTCAGCTTTATATCATAAAACAATAACAACATACAGACTTATACAGGCGAGGACTCTTAACATTTAAAAAAAACTCGACAGAGAACTGTTCACCTTCAGAAGCTTGGTAAAACTATTCTTTCACCCCCCCCCCCCTCTATTTCTTTCTTGCCCTTTCTATCTACCTTTAAGAAAACGCTTCAGATCCGAGCTACATACAGGAGCATCTCTGAAGGGGAGGTAGCAGCTCTAAAAAAACAAGTGATGATGGCTTTTAAAGTAACTGTATCTGTGACTATCCAAACTTACCCAAAAAAACATGATTACGATTAAACTACTTACAGATTCCTAATATTTATTGGTGATGCTGGAAAACTGTAGAACACTCACCTATCTCTTCTTTAATATCTTCCTGTTTAATTCCACATATTTCACGACAAATCCGGTACTCTCCGCCATTGTTTACTAACTCTACTTGTATATATGTTTCATCCATTTTTATTTAAAGATGGTGAATGATCAAGATTGTAGAATTGTTATTTCGCGAAGAATCGAAATCCCTCCATGAATGTATTTTAGGTTCGTGTGTTAGCAATGTAGCTCGCTGCTAAAAGCTAACCGTTTCTTCTCGACGTTCTGGTCACGGGACCACGGGTTTATTAAAACCTGAGATTTTTCATCGCTGTTTAACGATTCGTTCACTTGTAAACGGAGCGTTACAGATGAAACTACAACAGAGCTAAATTTCTTTCGAAAATTCCGAGCGGGGTCTGACTGCGGCGTGTGGTAGAAGAGGCTGGTGATGAGGATCGAGCCGTGCGCGCCCAGTCCTTCCACGCCCCTTAAATCATTCTTTACTACCGTTCAATGCCAACTCAAACGAGGCAGTAGCATTGAACGATAACCCTAAACCTAACCCGAAAGTACTTTTTCGGATTAGGACCCGAACGTTGACCGCAGCTGTTGTAGACTCTTCTTGAAGAATGAAGACTTCATCTGTTGGGTGTCAAAAACTCAATTCTTTATTTTTTTCAAAACCAGCAACACCTTTCAAGACTGAGTCTTAAAACAAAATCAGACCAGAATAGTTTTATTTTAATACAGCCAGCATGCTGCAGATCCCAATAACCACCTCAATCACATTGGTTTGGTTTCTCTCTGGTGTGAATGCTCATATGACGCTTAAGTAACTGTTTTGTAATGAAACTCTCCCCACACTGATCACATGAGTGTGGTTTCTCTCCAGTGTGGATGCTCAGGTGATAACGTAGGTGTTGTTTTGTAATGAACCTTTTCCCGCACTGATCACATGTGTGTGGTTTCTCCCCAGTGTGGGTGCTCATGTGATACTGTAGGTGTTGTTTTGTATTAAACCTCTTCCCGCACTGATCACATGTCAGTGGTTTTTCTCCATTGTGGGTGCTCATGTGATACTGTAGGTTTTGTTTCGTATGGAAACTCTTCCTACAGTAAACACAGGAGTGAGGTTTCTCTCCAGAATGGATATTCATGTGATGCCGTAGATGATGTTTTGTAACAAAGTCCTTGCCACAGTGATCACATGTGTGTTGTTTTTCTCCAGTGTGGATGCTCATGTGATACTGTAGGTTTTGTTTTGTAAGGAACCTCTTCCTACAATAACCACATGAGTGTGGTTTCTCTCCAGTGTGGATGCTCATGTGGTACTGTAGTTGATGTTTTGTAATGAAACTCTTACTACAATCACCACATGTATGTGGTTTCTCTCCTGTATGGATATTCATGTGGTATTGTAGTTGATGTTTTGTACTGAAACTCTTGCCACAGTCATCACATGTATGTGCTTTTTCTCCAGTGTGGATACGTATGTGGCGCTGTAGGTCTTGTTTTGTAATAAAACTCTTGCCACACTGATCACAAGAGTGTGGTTTTTCTCCTGTATGAATACTCATGTGATACCGCAGGTGTTGTTTTGAAATAAAACTCTTCCCACACTGACCACATGGGTGTGGTTTCTCTCCAGTGTGGATGCCCATATGACACTGTAGGTTTTGTTTTCTACTGAAACTCTTTCCACACTGATAACATGTATGTGGTTTCTCTCCAGCGTTGGTTTTTCTTGAACTTGTAAGGCCACTGTTATTTGGAACTTCCTCATTTATAATTAATGCATTTTTGACATGACACTTTTCCTCTTCTTTCTGTTGCAACAGATCTAAAATGAAAACACACTCAATTACAAAACAGAAGGCTTTGAACAATTGCAACTATTTTAAATCACTTTGATCAGTCAGTTTAATCTGAATTTCTCTGCTCAATAGCTTGAGAACAAAAACATTCTTAACAGACAAATGACACCTCTTTTTAATCTGTAGTGGACAAACATGTCTCTCTCCGTATTCGCTAAAATACATCACCAGTTATTAAGAATAAACACTCACCCTTCTCTTCTTTAAAATTTTCGTGTTTAATTCCATTGAGTTCAGGACAAACCCCGTACACTCCGTCATTGTTTAAAGACTCTACTTTTACAGATGTTTTCTCTTCCTCGATTTCCATTTTCTAATTAAAGATGTTTGTATAATAAAATCTAAATCTGTGGTTGAAGGTAATTTAGGTTGGTGTGTTAGCAATGTAGCTCGCTGCTAAAAGCTAACTGTTTCTTCTCTTTGTTTTGTTCATACAAAGTCAGTTAGAAATGTTTTTCAGCTCGTTTGAGTGTAAACGCAGCACCAGTTCAATTCTCCTTTAAAAACGGGGTTCAGAAAACCGCAAAACCACCGAAAATCTTAATTCTTCTTCGGCTGTTGTTTCGGGGAAATTTGAAGAGATTTTATTTTTGTGCATTACCGCCACCATCAGGAAACAAAAACTGGATCTTTATTTGACATTTCCAGCTGTTTAGGTTCATCCTCAAATCTATGTATTTAAGACTGTCTTTTAGCTTTTAATGTTACTCTCAAAAGGATTTTGAGTAAAAAAAAAAAAACTTGGGTTACTAAAACAAATGAGTAAATTAAAACACAGAACAAACCAAAACCTTAGCACACTATCTCTTTTCATTTTCAATGAGAATGACTGTTTGAGTGTCAAAATCTTTATTTTTTTACATCAAAACCTGCAACAGCTTTCAAGTACTAAAACAAATTCTGTATCAGACAAGTGAACCAGACTGGTGAAATCTTCTTGACACTGGTTTAATCTAATAAACAAACACTGAAGCAACACTGCAGCCTTTGTTTCACTTCTACACAGAAGTATAAATAAATCTTCCGCTGATTGGGTGAGGGTGAGAGGGGGGGGGGTGTAATGGTAGAACTGTTTACTAAAACCTTAAGGTTGCTATCTTGATTCCAGTCTTAAAAACAGTTCTCACTCTGACTCTCTCCAGTGTGGATGCTCATGTGACGCTGTAGGTTGCCTTTCGTAATGAAACTCCTCCCACAGTGAACACAAGGGTGTGGTTTCTCTCCAGTGTGGGTGCTCATGTGATGCTGTAGGTTTTGTTTCCTAAAAAAACTCTTCCCACACTGATCACAAGGGTGTGGTTTCTCACCAGTGTGAGTACTCATATGACGCTGTAGGTTTCCTTTTGTAATGAAAGTCTTGTCACACTGACCACATGCGTGTGGTTTCTCTCCCGTGTGGATGCTCATGTGATACTGCAGGTGTTGTTTTGCGATGAAACTCTTCCCACAGTGATCACACGTGTGTGGTTTCTCTCCTGTGTGGATGCTCATGTGACGCAGTAGTTTTTGGTTCGTAATGAAGCTCTTTGTACACCGAACACACGTGTGTGGTTTCTCTCCAGTGTGGATGCTCATGTGGTTCTGTAGGTTTCTTTTTGAAGCAAAACCCTTGTCACACATATCACAAGTGTGTGGTTTCTCTCCAGTGTGGAAAGTCATGTGAGACTGTAAGTTTTGTTTTGTAACAAATCTCTCCCCGCAACAATCACAGGAGTGTGGTTTCTCTCCAGTGTGGATGATCGTGTGATTCTGTAGGTTTCGTTTTGAAGCGAAACTCTTTCCACACTGATCACATGTAGGTGGTTTCTCTCCGATGTTGGTTTGTCTTGTACTGGTAAGGCCTCCTTGATTTGGAACTACATCCGAATTATTTAACGTGCTTTCAATCAGCAAGAAACTAAAATGGTTCTCTTCAGTTTTGACATGAAGTTTCCCCTCCTCTTCTTTCAGAAACAAGTCTAGAATTAAAACAGACACCATTAATAACTAAAATCCTGATTTTCTACATAACTGTGACTAGTTGAAACACATTAGATCTGTTCTTAATAATTAAGATTAAGGCTGAAACAGATAATCAAATTCAATCAGTTACAAAAAATACATAAAAATTGTGTCAACACAGGTGACCACAAAGGAGAGAAATTAAATATGTTGCAAATTAATACATATAAAGGTATCTGTGGCATTTTAGTCAATCTCAAAAGTAGTAGAAAAAAATCGGTAGATTTTGATTTCCAATCAGCCAGGGTTTTAAAACAGGAATTCTATTTTCATCTAAACCGTCAAAGCAAGCTTGATCAACGTTTATTTTGTTGTCCATAATCACTAATCCAGAACAAACACTCACCTTTATCTCCTTCAATATATTCACGTTTAACTCCACTGTGTTCAGGGTAAATCCCGTACTCTCCGTCATTGTTTATAAACTCTACTTTTATAGATGTTTTCTCTTCCTCGAGGTATTCCTCCATTTTCTTATTAAGGATGAGAATTGTTTTTTAGTGAATAATCTAAATCTCTGCTTAAATGTATTAGGTTAGTCTGTTAGCAATGTAGCTCGCTGCTAAAAGCTAACGGTTTCTTCTTCTTAATTTAGCTCTGTTCTCGGGGTTGACGGTTATTTTAAAAACGCGGTTCTACAGTTATTTCGCATGTAAACGCAGCCCCGATTCAGCGTAACGGAGAATGTCCGTTACACCGTGTTTCTGAAAACTCCAGCCAATTGAAGTTGTTTTGAAAACACCGGGTAGTCCGTAAACCCGGAATTTGAGTTGAAGCCATTTTGGAGGCCTCCGATTGGTCAAAACGAATATAGGGTTTACAGTGGTACAGCCACCCACCGTTTGGCGTTAGACCTTTTATTGCGAGCAAAGTATTTTTTTTCCCCATTTGAATACAAAATATACAAGTTCATTTAGATAAAGCAACAGCAAAAATACATATAATGAAGATTATATGGCTGTGGCAGTGACACGATGATCGGTTGGTATTATTTGGTCCAAAGTGTACCAAGCAAATTTCCCTTAAATCACTACCACCAGACTAAATCCTCGATATTGATGCCAGATTCTGACCTTATATACTCCGCATTATTTAGTATATTCAATAGAAACAACAGGAGAGGCTATTAAATCAGTTTCTTTATTACAAGTTTATGAATGTCATATAAAATATCTGCTTTGCTAACTGCATTATATAAAATCAATCTCAAATTTCTCACAGATGAAGTTCCTAACTTTCCACTGCTCTTTTATAAACACATTCTTGCAAGTGGATTTTTGTTCGACTGGTGTCAACCCCTGCTGATGGGGCATGTGGAACATGTATGTACCTCTCACAATGGGGTATCTCACGCCATCTGGAAAGAGCCAAACACTGGGAACCATACAGATTATATTTGAAACCATTCTGTTGGTGTGGTTTCTGTCCAGGTGTGGATGCACATGTGATGCTTTAGTTAATGTTTTGTAATGAAACTCGTCCCACACTCTTCTGTATGGATCCTCATGTGACTGTAAATTTCGATATGAAACTAATCATAACACTTTTATGTCTTTTGTCCAGTGTGATTATAATAATGCTTTCAAATTCTATAATGCGTCCCCAGACACTCATAGTCGTGTTATAACTTTTAGACCATAATTCATTCAATCCACATCCACACACTGGTCGTTATGAGCTACCCTGGGGCAGTCTGACAGAACATGGCTGCCATTTTTTGCCTAGGGCCTACTGCCTACCTTTAAATACACAACACCAGTTACACATCAATACAAGGCAATGTGTGCCCAAGGCCACAACAGCAGAATGGACCGTGCGGGGAGCGAACTGACCATTCGGTCATTGGACGACCAACTCCACAACTACACCACTTGGCACCCAGTGCGCATCTGGGTGGATGCTCATGTGATTCTGTAGATATCGTTTTCTACTAAAACTCTTCCCACACTGATCACATGAATACGGTTTCTCTCCAGTATGGACGCTCATGTGATACTGTACGTGATGTTTAGTGATGAATCTTTTCCCACACTTATCACATGAATGTGGCTTCTCTCCATTGTGGGTGATCATGTGATATTTTAGGTTTTGCTTAGTAATGAACCTCTTCCCACACTGATCACAGGAGTATGGTTTCTCTCCAGTGTGGGTGATCATATGATTATTCAGGCTTTGTTTATTAGCAAAGTTCTTCCCACACTGATCACAGGTGCATGTCTTTTTTCCAGTGTGGATGCTCATGTGACGCTGTAGAACTTGTTTTGTAGCATACCTCTTCTTACAATAGGCACACGAGAAGGGTTTTTCTACAGCATGGGTGCTAATGTGACGTTGTAGTTCACGTTTTCTACTAAAACTCTTTCCACACTGATCACATGAGTATGGTTTCTCTCCAGTGTGGATGCTCATGTGACTCTCTAGGTGGCGTTTAGTAATGAACCTCTTCCCACACTGATCACATGTGTGAGGTCTCTCTCCTGTGTGGATGCTCATGTGATACTGTAGCTGGTGTTTGGTAATGAACCTCATCCCACACTGATCACATGAGTGTGGTTTCTCTCCAGTGTGGAGGCTCATGTGATTCAGCCGGTTTTGTTTTGAACTGAAACTCTTCTCACAATAATCGCATGAGTGTATTTTCTTGCCAGTGTTGGTTTTTCTTGTGCTGGTGAGATTTGGAACTTCCTCTGATTTATTTAATGTACTTTTATTCCGTGAGAAGTTTACATGGTTTTCTTCAGTTTTGACAAAATTTTCCTCCTCTTTTTTCAGCTGCAACAGGTCTACAATTAAAACACAATTAAAATAATTACAAAACATCAGTGATTCCAAAATTGTAACTAGTTTAAATCATAAAGAGCAGTCATTATTAATAAGTAGTAGCATAAGATCATCAACATTCTCTGCCTAAAGATGCCTCTTTACATTTGTATTTAGACATTAAGCAGATATTTTTGCATAAAATTACCGGTACTTTAAATTGGGTCACAAAAGGACATATAGAGACAGCCCATTGTACATGTATTACAAAAACACAGATTGCTTTAAGGATTTTAATAACTACTACAAACACTCCCTCACCAAAGAGACTCTTACAGTCTCTCTTCTTAAAAAATCTACTGGTCTCTAAGGTGAATACATTACTGCTCTACAATGCAATAGTCACAAGTTTAACAACAGAGCAATACTCCAAACGAGCAAACTAACAACTAACTATACACATTTTATTTACTTTGATAACTAAATCTACTTACCATTGTTCTATCTCTAATCCTATACCTATTGCTATTCTCTAATGAAGAATAAACACTCACCTTTCTCTTCTTTAATATCTTCCTGTTTAATTCCACTGATTTCAGGACAAATCCCGTACTCTCCATCTTTGTTTATAGATTCTACTTTGATAAGCGTTTTCTCTTCCACTAGGTCCATTTTGTAACTAAAGAATATGTACAGTATTGTTATTTCGTGAAGAATCTAAATGAAGCACGCAGCTAAAAGCTAACGGTTTCTTCTCTTTGTTCTGGTCACAGGATGACGGTTATTTTAAAAATTCGTTGCGGTTTAACGGTTCGTTCGAGTGTAAACGCAGCACCAAATCCATTTAATAGAGCACTTCGGGAACCTCCTAAAGTTCCCTTTAAAACACGGCGCTCAGCAAACCGTAAACCTGGAGTTTCTTCTTCTTCTGTTGCTGTATTTTTTTGGTCCATTACCGCCACCATCTGTATACACAAATACACAATTTATCACTTGTTTTGTACATTTGAGTTTAAATGTGGAATAATCGTGTAATGTAATGAAAAAATATTTGTAAAAAGGCCAAATATTTTAAAGGTACTTTATTAGGGCAAACTGTAAAGTAGTATGCTCAAAAAGTCCACAGACTAAGGGTTAATAACTTCACTCTAAAATGCTCCATTACAACCAAAATCAAGCAACACACCACTGCACTACACGACTCAAACAGAATAATCCAAACGAGCAAACAATACATTTTTTTTTTATTTGAGTCATAACCATTTTGGAGGCCTCTGATTGGTCAAAATATTTTTAAAACGTTTTATTGGGAGCAAAGTATTTTTCCCCCATTTGAATACAGATAATACAAGTTCATTTAGATAAAGCAACAATGCATATAAAGAATATTACAGAGAATACTGTTTTAAAGGAAATAAGACATCCAAAAATCTAAAGTATTAAAAAAGTACTACATGCCTAGTTGGCTTGCAAACTTTGACGTTGGTTTGTAAAGTGCCTTTTAAACCATTTTTAAAATGTTGCCAGTCACAATGTGTAAAACAAACCAGCCTGATGTCTCTGTGCTTTCATTCATTTTCCAACCTGCTTGATCCCTTTCGGGGCCTATGTCCAGCACACATTAGGTAAGAAGCGGGGATACACCCTGGACAGGTCGCCAGTCTATCACAGCTCTGTGCTTTCTATTAGTTGATGAAAAGATTACCGATTGGTTGCTATTGAGAGGTCAGTGATGTAACATATCCCCCATGTCTCCTTTAGTGAAATAAACTAACCACAAATGTCTCTGATTTTCCCAAGCTGAGATATGCAACATTCGTTGCTATGATATACTTAATGGGGTCAGTGACATGTTTCTCATGTCCCTTTGAGTGAAAATCCAACCCCCATGTCTTCTTGATATTTCTAAGCTGATATAGATGTCCATTTGGTTACTATGGTAAACAGTCTGGTTGCTATGGAGAGTCAATGACCTAATATAATATTTCCTTTCCGACTTTAAGTAACATAAACCAACCACTATGTCTCAATTATTTTCAAGAGCTGAGATAGAGTTCTTCACATTTGGATGCTAGGGTAGCAGCTTGGTTGCTAGGGAAGGGTCAGTGATTTAATATGATGTTCACCATGTCAATATGCATCCCCAGACACTCAAAGTCGCTTTACAATTTTCCAGAGCAAAATTCATTCAATCTACATCCACACACTGGTCATGATGAGCTACCCTGGGGCCTTATGCCCACCATTAAATACACCCCACCAGTTATACATTCAAGGCCAATACAGCAGAATGGACCTTGCAGGGAGCGAACTGACAACCATACGGTCATAGGACGACCAACTCCACTACGCCACTTGCTGCACAGTTCATATCTGGGTGGATGGTCATGTGACTCTCTAGATATCGTTTTCTACTAAAAGCCTTCCCACACTGATCACATGAGAATGGTTTCTCTCCAGTATGGACGCTCATGTGACGCTGTAGTTCCCGTTTTCTACTAAAACTCTTCCCACACTGATCACATGAATACGGTTTCTTTCCAGTATGGGTGCTCATGTGATGCTGTAAGTTTCCTTTAGTAATAAAACTCTTCTCACACTGATCACATGAGTGTGGTTTCTCTCCAGTGTGGATCCTCATGTGATTCTCTAGGTTTCGATTTGAAACAAATCTCTTTCCACACTGATCACACGAGTGTGGTTTCTCTCCAGTATGGATGCTCATGTGATACTGTACGTGATGTTTAGTGATGAACCTTTTCCCACACTGATCACATGAATGTGGTTTCTCTCCATTGTGGGTGCTCATGTGATATTTAAGGTTTTGCTTGGTAATGAACCTCTTCCCACACTGATCACATGAGTGTGGCTTTTCTCCACTGTGGGTGATTATGTGATTTTGCAGGTTTTGTTTAGTTATGAATTTCCTCCCACACTGATCACATGAGTATGGTTTCTCTCCATTGTGGGTGATCATATGATTCTTCAGGTTTTGTTTATTAGCAAAGTTCTTCCCACACTGATCACAGGTGCATATCTTTTGTCCAGTGTGGATGCTGACGTGACGCTGTAGTATTTGTTTTGTACCAAAGCTCTTCCTACAATAAGCACACGAGTGAGGTTTCTCTACAGTGTGGGTGTTTATGTGACGCTTGAGTTCACGTTTTCTACTAAAACTCTTTCCACACTGATCACATGAGTATGGTTTCTCTCCAGTGTGGACACTCATGTGATGGTGTAGGCTTTGTTTAATAACAAAACTTTTGTCACAGTAATCACAAGAGTATGGTTTCTCTCCATTATGGGTGCTCATGTGATATTTTAAGTTTTGCTTAGTAATGAACCTCTTTCCACACTGATCGCAGGACTGTGGTTTCTCTCCAGTGTGGGTGATCATGTGGTTTTGCAGGTTTTGTTTAGAAATGAACCTCCTCCAACACTGAGCACACGAGTATGGTTTCTCTCCAGTGTGGGTGATCATATGATTATTCAGGCTTTGTTTATTAGCAAAGTTCTTCCCACACTGATCACAGGTGCATGTCTTTTGTCCAGTGTGGATGCTCATGTGACGCTGTAGAACTTGTTTTGTAGCAAAGTTCTTCTTACAATAAGCACACGAGTAGGGTTTCTCTACAGTGTGGGTGCTTATGTGACGCTGTAGTTCACGTTTTCTACTAAAACTTTTTCCACACTGATCACATGAGTATGGTTTCTCTCCAGTGTGGATGCTCATGTGACTCTCTAGGTGGCGTTTAGTAATGAATCTCTTCCCACACTGATCACATGTGTGAGGTCTCTCTCCTGTGTGGATGCTCATGTGATACTGTAGCTGGTGTTTGGTAATGAACCTCATCCCACACTGATCACATGAGTGTGGTTTCTCTCCAGTGTGGAGGCTCATGTGATTCAGCCGGTTTTGTTTTGAACTGAAACTCTTCTCACAATAATCGCATGAGTGTATTTTCTCACCAGTGTTGGTTTTTCTTGTGCTGGTGAGATTTGGAACTTCCTCTAATTTATTTAATGTACTTTCAATCTGTGAGAAGTTTACATGGTTTTCTTCAGTTTTGACAAAATTTTCCTCCTCTTCTTTCAGCTGCAACAGGTCTACAATTAAAACACAATAAAACAATTACAAAACATCTGCCAAAATTGTAACTAGTTTAAACCAGTTCAGTCATTAAGAATAAGTAGTAGCATAAGATCGTCAAAGTTTTCTGCCTAAAGAAGCCTTTTGACATTTATATTTAGTAGATATTTTAGAGAGATTGCTTTGAGGATTTTAACAATTACAAACACTCCCTCATCAGAGAGTCTCTCTTCTTAATAAATCCACTGGTCTCTAACGTGAATAAATTTATGCTCTAGAAAAAGCTACAATGCAATAGTAACAAGTTTAACAGTCCCTTAACAACAGTGCAACCCTTTAAAAAAACAATTAACTATACACATTTTATTTACTTTAATAATTAAATCTACTTACCATTCTCCAAATAACACTCACCTTTCTCTTCTTTAATATCTTCCTGTTTAATTCCACTGATTTCAGGACAAATACCGTACTCTCCATCATTGTTTATAGATTCTACTTTGATAAGCGTTTTCTCTTCCACTAGGTCCATTTTGTAACTAAAGAATATGTACAGTATTGTTATTTCGTGAAGAATCTAAATGAAGCACGCAGCTAAAAGCTAACGGTTTCTTCTCTTTGTTCTGGTCACAGGATGACGGTTATTTTAAAAATTCGTTGCGGTTTAACGGTTCGTTCGAGTGTAAACGCAGCACCAAATCCATTTAATGGAGCACTTCGGGAATCTCCTAAAGTTCCCTTTAAAACACGGCGCTCAGCAAACCGTAAACCTGGAGTTTCTTCTTCTTCTTCAGGGTTTTTTCACAGCACTTTGCAGCGATCTTTGGTGCATTACCGCCACCTCCTGCATCCGTAGTTTGTATAATTACATTGACCAAAAAGGGAACAAACGGCATAATTTGAAGTAGTTTTTACAACTTTTATTAGAATTATTTTGAAAGGTTCAGTTTTATATATTTTTTCCATTGTATAAACTGCATATATTTCATTTAATTTTTACCAAATGTCCAATTTATTATTGAGGGATTATATATACGGTAATTCATTTAATATATTTGAATCTAATTTAATTATTAATAGTTAACAGTTTTCTAGATTCAGTTTTTTTATCATCTAATAATCTTATTTATAATAATATTTTAACTATGTTTTGTGAGTACAGCTTTCTATCCCCCACTCCTCCCCGCTCTTCATTTTCTCCACACAGTATTTTTCTTACTCCTTCACAATTTTGATTCCCAAATATGTTTCTCCAGCTTTCACTATGATTTTGATGTTTTGTGTTCTTCTGTTTGTTTGAGCGGCACAATTTATTACTTCAAAGAGTATAAAATTGTCCTTTTTTACTCACATTGTCTTAATTCTTTTTGTAATGGTTTCCTTGCATTTTTATTTACTTGGTTTTTTTTTGTTAACCACATTTTTCCCACAGTTGCAGCCTTTAATCCCTGCATTTTCTGCACATCTTCAAACTGTAGCAATATGTCCAAACCTTTGATATTTATAGCATCTGAGCAATGATGGGATGTATATAGTTACTTATTTACTAAGGTATCATAGTAAGACTCGGGTGGGAAGGGTTTCTTGTTCAAATTGTAGCATGGCAAACTAATCACATCTTTCTTCTACTTTGCTTTTAATCTATTTGCTGCATTTACTTTTACTCGAGTTAAGGTTTTTTTTGTTTCTTCCACTGTTACTGTAGTAAAAATTTGTGTGATCACACCTCTGGCAAGCCATGTGGCTTTTGGGTATTGAGATTACTTCTTGTATAGTTCCATTTTTTGGATCTTGTTTACTTCTTGTTTTTTTATCTTTACAGCTAACAATTAATTGGCCATCTCTTAGAACTCTCATTTCCTTTACACCGCCAATCAATTTGTTTGTGTCTTGTTAAATCTTACTCCTTCAGCTTTGTATTTTTTTTGTCTTCCAGAGATTTCTGTCTTTTCATTGTCTGAGTTTTAGCTATGGTAGAAGGAGAACTCAAGCAATGCTTTCCATATGTTGTGCATATTTGCTTCCTTCCTCTCATATCTATTTTCATCCTAATCACGTGCAAATTGTTACCCATTATAATATGTCCCATTTTTTTTAAAACGTCTTAAAAGAGATGTTCTGGTATCTCTTCCTTTACACACACACACACACGTGATATTTGTATGACCAGACTTTATCCTTTCACAATGGGGTATCCTGTGGTCATCTGCAAAAAGCCTAACACTGGGAACCATAAAGCTTATAACTGAAAGCATACTGTTTATACAGAAGTAAAAGAAAACACACACTACTCACAATTCTTTATTCACACAGTTTAATAAAAAAAGGAATACACATGGTTTATAAAATTTTTTAACAAATTTAAATTGTGAGGAAATGGCTAAATGCACCCTTCAGGATGTAGTTCCTTTTTAAACAAAGCTCTTCCTACAATAATCACAGGAGTGTGGATGCCCATGTGACGCTGTAGTTAATGCTTTCTAAAAAAAAACTCTTGCTACACTTATTATGAGGGTGATTTCTCCCCTGTATGGATGCTCAAGTGACGCTGTAAACTTTGTTTGGTAATGAAACTCTTGTCACACTGAACACATGGGTGTGGTTTCTCTCCAGTGTGGATGCTCATGTGATGATGTAGACTTTGTTTAGTAATGAAGCTCTTCCCACACTGATCACATGAGTGTGGTTTCTCTCCAGTGTGGATGCTCATGTGATTATGTAGGTTTTGTTTTCCAGCAAAACCTTTGTCACAATAAACACAAGAGTATGGTTTCTCTCCAGTGTGGGTGCTCATGTGAATCTGTAATCTTTGTTTCGTTATGAAACTTTTTCCACACTGATCACATGAGTGTTGATTCTCTCCAGTGTGGATTCTCTTGTGATACTGCAACTCGTATTTTGTTCTAAAACTCTTCACACATTGATCACAGGAGTATGGTTTCTCTCCAGTGTGGACGCTTATGTGACACTGTAGGTGGCGTTTAGTAATGAACCTCTTCCCACACTGATCACATGTGTGAGGTCTCTCTCCCGTATGGACATTCATGTGATACCGCAGTTGGTGATTAGTAATGAACCTCATGCCACACTGATCACATGAGTATGGTCTTTCTCCAGTGTGGAGCAGCATGTGATTCTGCAGGTTTTGTTTTGAACTGAAGCTCTTCTCACACTGATCACAACTATGTAGTTTTTCTCCAGTGTGGATCCTCATGTGATTCTTTAGGTTTTGATTTGAAACGAATATCTTCCCACACTGATCACAGGAGTGTGGTTTCTCTCCAGTGTGGATGTTCATATGATGGTGGAATTGACGTTTAGTACTAAACCTCTTCCCACACTGATCACATGAATGTGGTTTCTCTCCAGTGTGTATGCGTATGTGACGCTGTTGCTCACCTTTTCTACTAAAACTCTTTCCACAATGATAACATGGATATGGTTTCTCTCCAGTGTGGATGCTCATGTGATCATGTAGGCTTTGTTTTCTAACAAAACTTTTGTCACAATAAACACAAGAGTGTGGTTTCTCTCCGGTGTGGGTACTCATGTGAAGCTGTAATCTTTGTTTCGTAATGAAACTTTTTCCACATTGATCACACGGGTGTTGATTCTCTCCGGTGTGGATTCTCTTGTGGTACTGCAACTCGTATTTTGTTCTAAATCTCTTCACACACTGATCACATGCATGAGGTTTCTCTGCAGTGTGGATGCTCATGTGACACTGTAGGTGGCGTTTAGTAATGAATCTCTTCCCACACTGATCACATGCATGAGGTTTCTCTCCAGTATGGATGCTCATGTGATACTGTAGGTGGTGATTAGTAATGAACCTCATCTCACATTGATCACATGAGTATGGTTTTTCTCCAGTGTGGAGGCGCATGTGATTCTGCAGGTTTTGTTTTTTAATGAAACCTTTTCCACACTGATCACATGTATGTGGTTTCTCTTCAGTGTTGGGTTTTCTTGTGCTGGTAAGGCCTCTCTTATTTGGAACTTCCTCAGAATTATTTAATGTTATTTCAATCTCTGAGAAACCTTCATGGTTTTCTTCAATTTTGACAATATGATCCTCTTCTTTCAGCTGCAACTGGTCTAAAATTAAAATGCACAGTTACAACACCTCAGTAACGGCAAAACACAAACAAAAGCTTTACACAATTTAGATCTTATATGTCACTAATTTTTAATAAGTCGTTGCATGAGATTGTCACTGTTTTTCTGCCTACATTAATATTTACACATTTAGAAGATTTTTTTTATACATTTAGTTTCCATTAGGGAAAAACAATGTAACAAAAGGACAGTTAGAGAGAGATCATTGAACAAGTCTCATATATTAGAAAACACAGATTTTAACAACTACTACAAACACTCCCTCGCGAGAAAGACTGTTACAAACAGTCCCCTTAATAAATCTACTGGTAATAAGTCTACAGGTAAAGTGAATAAATGACTGCTCTACAAAAAGCTACAAAGCAATAACCTCAAGTTTAACAAGCCCTTAACCACAGAACAACAATCCAAAGAAGGCAACAAACACACACAACTATTAGCATTTTATTTACCACTTAACTACCGCAGCTAACGTCGATCCCCAATCAAGAATAATCTCACCTTTTTCTTCTTTAATGTCTTCCTGTTTAATTCCAATGAGTTCGTTACAAATCCCATACTCTCCGTCATCGTTTATAAACTCCACTTTAATAGATGTTTTCTCTTCCTCAAGGTTTCCGTCCATTTTTAAACTAAAGATAGTGAATGACCATCTGTGCCTGAATGTATATTATTTTGTTAGCAATGTAGCTCGCTGCTAAAAGCTAACGTTAACTGTTTCTTCTCTTTGTTCTGGTCACAGGATGACGGTTATTTTAAAACCGAGGGGCGGTTTCTTCGCCGTTTTACGGTTAGTTCACGTGTAAACGCAGCACCGGATCAGTTTAAATGAGCGTTTCGGGAAACAGAAAGAACTTCGGAGAGTTCATTTTAGAACACCGGCTCCAGTAATCCGCAAACCCGGAGTCCTCCTTCTTCTTCTGCTGGTGTTTCATTCCAGTTTGCTGCGATCTTGTTTTTTTCATGGCGGGTGGCATCCAACGTAAATGTGCATTTCCGCCGCCTTCTGTACTGGAGTGTGGACCAGAGTTCATGCCTCTAGGAGACATATATACTTGTCTTTGTATCTGTCTTTCTTTTAAAAATGTAATTGATTTCAATTTTCTGTTTTCCCCAGCACGTCTTTTGTTTGCGTAGTTTATTTGCCTCCTAAGCACTATTCTCTTCACTCCAATTTTGACGTGTACAACTGACTTCTCCGCTTGGCAATGTTCGCAATGAAATACCATACTAATATCCAGTATAATTGGTTCTTTTAGGAGAAAATAAAACACACACTAATTACAATTCATTATTCACTCAGTTTAATAAAAAAAGATGGAATACAAAAATCATTATAAAAAGCTAATGAAATACGAAGCAAAATTAGTACAATAATAATAATACAAAATAATTCATACAAAACTAAATTAGTCCTTTAGGATGCCATGATACAGTGGATTAAAAAAACAACAACCTCTTCCTACAGTAAACACAGAAGTGGTTTCTCTCCAGTGTGGATGCTCACGTGTTGCTGTAATGAAATTCTTGCCACACTGATCATGTGGGTGGTTTCTCTTCCGTATGTATGCTCAAGTGATGCTGTAAGCCTTGTTTAGTAATGAAACTCTTGTCACACTGATCACACGAGTGTGGCTTCTGTCCCGTGTGGATGCTCATGTGACGCTGCAGGTTGCGTTTTGTAATGAAACTCTTTCCACACTGATCACATGAGTAGGGTTTCTCTCCAGTGTGGAATCTCTTGTGAGATTGCAATTCGTATTTAGTTCTAAAACTCTTCACACACTGATCACATGAGTGTGGTTTTTCTCCAGTGTGGAGACTCACATGACGCTGTAGTTGAAGTTTTCTAATAAAAGTCTTTCCGCAGTAATCGCATGAGTGTGGTTTCTCTCCAGTGTGGATGCTCATGTGACGCTGCAGGTTGCGTTTAGTAACAAAACTCTTTCCACACTGATCACATGGGTGTGGTTTCTCTCCAGTATGAACACTCATGTGATATTGTAGTTTTTGTCTTGTAATGAAACTCTTCACACACTGATCACATGAGTAGGGTTTCTCTCCAGTGTGGAATCTCTTGTGAGATTGCAATTCGTATTTAGTTCTAAAACTCTTCACACACTGATCACATGAGTGTGGTTTTTCTCCAGTGTGGAGACTCACATGACGCTGTAGTTGAAGTTTTCTAATAAAAGTCTTTCCGCAGTAATCGCATGAGTGTGGTTTCTCTCCAGTGTGGATGCTCATGTGATACTGTAGGCTTTGTTTTCTAACAAAACGTTTGTTACAAAAAGCACAAGCATGTGGTTTCTCTCCAGTATGTATTTTCATGTGGTATTGTAGGAGACATTTTGTAATGAACCTCTTTCCACACTGATCACATGAGTGTGGTTTCTCTCCAGTGTGGATCGTCATGTGATACTGTAGGTTTTGATTTGAAGCAAATATCTTCCCACACTGATCACATGAGTGTGGTTTCTCTCCAGTGTGGATGCTCATGTGATTATGTAGACTTTGTTTAGTAATGAACCTCTTCCCACACTGATCACACGAATGTGGTTTCAATCCAGTGTGTATGCTCATGTGATCAAGTAGGCTTTGTTTCCTAAGAAAACATTTGTCACAATAAACACAAGAGTGTGGTTTCTCTCCAGTGTGGGTGCCAATGTGAATCTGTAATCTTTGTTTCGTTATGAAACTTTTTCCACACTGATCACATGAGTGTTGATTCTCTCCGGTGTGGATTCTCTTGTGGTACTGCAACTCGCATTTCGTTCTAAAACTCTTCACACATTGATCACAGGAGTGTGGTTTCTCTCCAGTGTGGATGCTCATGTGATTATGTAGACTTTGTTTAGTAATGAACCTCTTCCCACACTGATCACACATGTGAGGTCTCTCCCCTGTATGGATGCTCATGTGATAACGTAGTTGGTGATTAGTAATGAACTTCATTCCACACTGATCACATGAGTATGGTTTCTCTCCAGTATGGATCTTCATGTGATTCTGCAGTTTTTGTTTTGAACTGAAAGTCTTCTCACACTGATCACATGAGTGGGGTTTCTCTCTAGTGTGGTTCCTTACGTGATATTGTAGATTATGTTTGGTAATGAACCTTTTCCCACACTGATCACATGAGTGTGGTCTCTCTCCAGTATGGATCTTCATGTGATTCTGCAGGTTTTGTTTTGAACAAAAACTCTTCCCACACTGATCACATGAGTGGGGTTTCTCTCGTGTGTTGTTTTTTCTTGTGCTGGCGAGGCCTCTTTCGTTTGGAACTTCCTCAGAATTATTTAATGTAATTTCAATCTCTGAGAAACCTTCATGGTTTTCTTCAGTTTTGACAAAACGTCCCTCCTCTTCTTTCAGCTGCAACAGGTCTAAAATGATAACACACTCAATTACAAAACATCAGTAATTTAGCGGATGGTCAGAAACATCTGGTTGTCTCGAACCGACAACCTTCTAACTGGAAGGCCACCATGCCCTCATTTTAATATCTTCAAAAACTAAATTAGATCATAATATAACACTTTCATAATATCTTCGTAATCTGCAGATAGCGATCTATCCCCCGTTCTATTCGTTAAAATATAGTTTCTCAATGTTTTTTTATTGCATCATACTCTTCACATACGATTGTATCGTTCGTATATTTTTTCCTCTAAGCCACATTTAACAGTTATCACATGCTTCGCCACATTGACTTTAATAACTAATTATCTTTTACCGTTATCCACAATTCCTAATGAAGAAAAAAAACACTCACCATTATCTTCTTTAATATCTTCCTGTTTAATTCCACTGAGTGCAGGACAAATCCCGTACTCTCCGTCATTTTTTATAATCTCTACTTTTATATCTGTTTTCTCTTCCTCGAGGTACTCGTTCATTTTCTAATTAAAATGGTTAATGATGACGAATATTGGTTACTGTGTTAGCAATGTAGCTCGCTACTAGCGGCTAACTGTCTCTTCTCTTGTTCTGGTCACAGGATGACGGTTATTTTAAAACCGGAGCTATTTCGGTCAAGTAAAAACCGCAGCACCGGTCCAGTTTCACGGAGTACATTTAGGAAAACACCAACCAAAGTGAAGCTTGGGTTCTTCTTCTTTTGTAAAAGTTTTGGAAACCGACCGTTAAAGATGCATTACCGCCTTCGAGTGGTCTGGAACTCATGAAATCATAAGTCATCCATAACTACATTTAAATTCGCCACATTTGTTTCTTTAAAATATTTAGTTAGTGCTTTTAACAAATTTGACTGAATACTTCTCAATGTCACATTTAATGAGGAGTCCTATTTCTGGTCGTCTTATTTATTATTATTTTTCCTCCTTTCAGTACCACTTTGCTTTACAGAGTGATTGATTTAGATCCTTGCTGATTTTATTGTGAACACCAGAACGCACTGATTACACCATACATAGTAACTATAAGTAATGTGCTTTGTAAGTTGTTTTCCAGCAGTATGCCTTTATCTTTGGCTACTGGAACAGCATTACTTTAATACAGCCACCAAGCTGCAGATCCTTAAAAGAAATGGCTAATGTAAACCAGAGGTAGAGATCCAAGTGCAGACAATGCCAAGAATAACTTTGTTGTTCACAGGGCATAGTATGCAGAAGCCAAATGTGACCAAATTTTCAGTATGGCCCTGAAAATAACTGATGATTCTTATGTCAAACCTTTACACAAAATGACCATAACATCATACACATTTCACACTGCGAATCTGTACATTACAACAGCTATAAGCAGTTCACCGAAATAACCTTCTGCCTCCTGTCCTGAGGTGAGTTTGTGACCTTGTACACGCTTCCATGAAAAAAAGGATCTGAGTGCACAGATTCATGTTTTATCTTCTCACCAGTAGATTCAGTTTTCAACATTAGTATATTTGTTAAAGTGTTTATTTTGTGCACAGTCCACACTATGCGATGTGCATGTTATTCTGTTTTGTAATTAAACTGTTCCCAAACTGATCACAATAGTGTGGTTTATCTACAGTGTGGATGATCGTGTGACTCTGCAGGTTTTGTTTTGTAACAAATCTCTTCTCACACTGATCGCACGGGTATGGTTTCTCTCCCGTGTGGATGCTCATGTGACGCTGCAGGTTGCGTTTTGTAATGAAACTCTTTCCACACTGATCACATGAGTGTGGTTTCTCTCCCGTGTGGATACTCATGTGGTTCTGTAATCGTCGCTTTGTAATAAAGCTTTTCCCACACTGACCACAAGAGTGTGGTTTCTCTCCAGTGTGGATGCTGTTATGACACTGCAATTCTTGTTTAGTTCTAAAACTCTTACCACATTGATTACATGGGTGTGGTTTCTCTCCAGTGTGGATACTCAAGTGATTTTGTAATTGTTGTTTTGTAAGGAAACTCTTCCCACACCAATCACATGTGTGTGGTTTCTCTCCACCGTGAGTGCTCATATGATTCTGTAGTCTTTGTTTTGTAACAAAACTCTTCCCACACTGATTACATGGGTGTGGTTTCTCTCCTGTGTGCATGATCATGTGGTTCTGTAATCGCTGATTCGTGATAAAACACTTCCCACACTGATCACACGTATGTTGTTTCTCTCCAGTGTGGGTGCTCATGTGAATCTGTAGTCGTTGTTTTGTAATGAAACTCTTTCCACACTGGTCACATGAGTATGGTTTCTCTCCTGTGTGCATGGTCATATGATTCTGTAATCGTTGTTTTGTAATAAAATTCTTCCCACATTCATCACATGAGTGTGGTTTTTCTCCAGTGTGGGTGGTCATGTGATTCTGCAGGTTTTGTTTTTTAATGAAACCTTTTCCACACTGATCACATGTATGTGGTTTCTCTTCAGTGTTGGGTTTTCTTGTGCTGGTAAGGCCTCTCTTATTTGGAACTTCCTCAGAATTAATTAATGTTATTTCAATCTCTGAGAAACCTTCATGGTTTTCTTCAATTTTGACAATATGATCCTCTTCTTTCAGCTGCAACTGGTCTAACATTAAAAGGCACAGTTACAACACCTCAGTAACGGCAAAACACAAACAAAAGCTTTACACAATTTAGATCTTATATGTCACTAATTTTTAATAAGTCGTTGCATGAGATTGTCACTGTTTTTCTGCCTACATTAATATTTACACATTTAGCAGATTTTTTTAATACATTTAGCTTCCATTAGGGAAAAACAATGAAACAAAAGGACAGTTAGAGAGAGATCATTGAACAAGTGTCATATATTAGAAAACACAGATTTTAACAACTACTACAAACACTCCCTCGCGAGAAAGACTGTTACAAACAGTCCTCTTAATAAATCTACTGGTAATAAGTCTACAGGTAAAGTGAATAAATGACTGCTCTACAAAAAGCTACAAAGCAATAACCTCAAGTTTAACAAGCCCTTAACCACAGAACAACAATCCAAAGAAGGCAACAAACACACAACTATTAGCATTTTATTTACCACTTAACTACCGCAGCTAACGTCGATCCCCAATCAAGAATAATCTCACCTTTTTCTTCTTTAATGTCTTCCTGTTTAATTCCAATGAGTTCGTTACAAATCCCATACTCTCCGTCATCGTTTATAAACTCCACTTTAATAGATGTTTTCTCTTCCTCAAGGTTTCCGTCCATTTTTAAACTAAAGATAGTGAATGACCATCTGTGCCTGAATGTATATTATTTTGTTAGCAATGTAGCTCGCTGCTAAAAGCTAACGTTAACTGTTTCTTCTCTTTGTTCTGGTCACAGGATGACGGTTATTTTAAAACCGAGGGGCGGTTTCTTCGCCGTTTTACGGTTAGTTCACGTGTAAACGCAGCACCGGATCAGTTTAAATGAGCGTTTCGGGAAACAGAAAGAACTTCGGAGAGTTCATTTTAGAACACCGGCTCCAGTAATCCGCAAACCCGGAGTCCTCCTTCTTCTTCTGCTGGTGTTTCATTCCAGTTTGCTGCGATCTTGTTTTTTTCATGGCGGGTGGCATCCAACGTAAATGTGCATTTCCGCCGCCTTCTGTACTGGAGTGTGGACCAGAGTTCATGCCTCTAGGAGACATATATATACTTGTCTTTGTATCTGTCTTTCTTTTAAAAATGTAATTGATTTCAATGTTCTGTTTTCCCCAGCACGTCTTTTGTTTGCGTAGTTTATTTGCCTCCTAAGCACTATTCTCTTCACTCCAATTTTGACGTGTACAACTGACTTCTCCGCTTGGCAATGTTCGCAATGAAATACCATACTAATATCCAGTATAATTGGTTCTTTTAGGAGAAAATAAAACACACACTAATTACAATTCATTATTCACTCAGTTTAATAAAAAAATGGAATACAAAAATCATTATAAAAAGCTAATGAAATACGAAGCAAAATTAGTACAATAATAATACAAAATAGTTCATACAAAACTAAATTAGTCCTTTAGGATGCCATGATACAGTGGATTAAAAAAACAACAACCTCTTCCTACAGTAAACACAGAAGTGGTTTCTCTCCAGTGTGGATGCTCACGTGTTGCTGTAATGAAATTCTTGCCACACTGATCATGTGGGTGGTTTCTCTTCCGTATGTATGCTCAAGTGACGCTGTAAGCCTTGTTTAGTAATGAAACTCTTGTCACACTGATCACACGAGTGTGGCTTCTGTCCCGTGTGGATCCTCATGTGATTCTGTAAGTTTCGATTTGAAAATAATGTCTTTCCACACTGATCACATGAGTGTAATTTCTCTCCAGTGTGCACACTCATGTGATATTGTAGTTGATGTTTAGTAACAAAACTCTTCCCACACTGATCACATGGGTGTGGTTTCTCTCCAGTATGAACACTCATGTGATATTGTAGTTTTTGTCTTGTAATGAAACTCTTCCCACACTGATCACATGAGTAGGGTTTCTCTCCAGTGTGGAATCTCTTGTGAGATTGCAATTCGTATTTCGTTCTAAAACTCTTCACACACTGATCACATGAGTGTGGTTTTTCTCCAGTGTGGATTCTCTTGTGATACTGCAATTCATATTTTGTTCTAAAACTCTTCACACACTGATCACATGAGTGTGGTTTTTCTCCAGTGTGGAGACTCACATGACGCTGTAGTTCAAGTTTTCTACTAAAACTCTTTCCGCAGTAATCGCATGAGTGTGGTTTCTCTCCAGTGTGGATGCTCATGTGATATTGTAGGCTTTGTTTTCTAACAAAACGTTTGTTACAAAAAGCACAAGCATGTGGTTTCTCTCCAGTATGTATTTTCATGTGGTATTGTAGGAGACGTTTCGTAATGAACCTCTTCCCACACTGATCACATGAGTGTGGTTTCTCTCCAGTGTGGATTCTCATGTGATTCTGTAAGTTTTGATGTGAAACTAATATCTTCCCACACTGATCACATGAGTGTGGTTTCTCTCCATTGTGGATCGTCATGTGATTCTGTAGGTTTTGATTTGAAGCAAATATCTTCCCACACTGATCACATGAGTGTGGTTTCTCTCCGGTGTGGATGCTCATGTGATATTGTAGGTGACGTTTAGTAATGAACCTCTTTCCACACTGATCACATGAATGTGGTTTCTCTCCAGTGTGGATGCTCATGTGATTATGTAGACTTTGTTTAGTAATGAACCTCTTCCCACACTGATCACACGAATGTGGTTTCAATCCAGTGTGGATGCTCATGTGATCAAGTAGGCTTTGTTTCCTAAGAAAACATTTGTCACAATAAACACAAGAGTGTGGTTTCTCTCCAGTGTGGGTGCTCATGTGAATCTGTAATCTTTGTTTCGTTATGAAACTTTTTCCACACTGATCACATGAGTGTTGATTCTCTCCGGTGTGGATTCTCTTGTGGTACTGCAACTCGCATTTCGTTCTAAAACTCTTCACACACTGATCACAGGAGTATGGTTTCTCTCCAGTGTGGACACTCATGTGACACTGAAGGTGACGTTTAGTAATGAACCTCTTTCCACACTGATCACACATGTGAGGTCTCTCCCCTGTATGGATGCTCATGTGATAACGTAGTTGGTGATTAGTAATGAACTTCATTCCACACTGATCACATGAGTATGGTTTCTCTCCAGTATGGATCTTCATGTGATTCTGCAGGTTTTGTTTTGAACTGAAAGTCTTCTCACACTGATCACATGAGTGTAGTTTCTCTCTAGTGTGGTTCCTTACGTGATATTGTAGATTATGTTTGGTAATGAACCTTTTCCCACACTGATCACATGAGTGTGGTCTCTCTCCAGTATGGATCTTCATGTGATTCTGCAGGTTTTGTTTTGAACAAAAACTCTTCCCACACTGATCACATGAGTGGGGTTTCTCTCGTGTGTTGTTTTTTCTTGTGCTGGCGAGGCCTCTTTCGTTTGGAACTTCCTCAGAATTATTTAATGTAATTTCAATCTCTGAGAAACCTTCATGGTTTTCTTCAGTTTTGACAAAACTTCCCTCCTCTTCTTTCAGCTGCAACAGGTCTAAAATGAAAAACAATTACAAAACATCAGTAATGGCCAAAAAACCACGAAGGCTTTGCAAATAATTTTAGTCGTAGATCTGTCATTATGAATTAGTAGTTTTATATTTAGACATTAAGCAGATAATTTTGTATAAAATTTACTCACCAGAGAGAGCCATACAAACACATTATCTCTTCTCAATGAATCTACTGGTCTCTAACGTGAAGAAATGATTGTTCAATAAAAATAAAGCGATAACTAGAGAACAATTCAAACGAGGCAACATTTTAAAAATGCTCAAATTAACAAACATTTTATTTATGACTTTATTACCGCAGCTAACGTGATATTTTTGACACATTAAAATTAACTTTAATAACTAAATTTCATTTACCATTTTGCAGAATCTCTAATGAAGAATAAACGCTCACCTTCTTTCTCTTCTTCGTGTTTAATTCCACTGAGTTCAGGACAAATCCCGTACTCTCCGTCATTGTTTATAATCTCTACTTTTATAAACGTTTTCTCTTCCTCTAGATCCATCTTATAACTAAAGATGATGTTTGTAGAATAGTTATTTCGTGAAGAATCTAAACCTGAAGTATTTTAGGCTAGTGTTAGCAATGAAGCTCGCTGCTACAAGCTAACGGTTTCTTCCATGTTCTGGTCACATGATGTTTGGTGCGTTACCGCCATCTTCTGGTTATTAACAATGGATGTTTTTTGTTTTTACATTGGTAAGTTCCTGCTGGTTTTTGTCTGTTTACTCCCATCACTCATCTGCAAAGTCAAAAAACCCTTCAAAAACATTGACAAGCTTTTTAAATTGCCTTCCAAATTGAAACCATGGATCCTAAGGCAAAGAGTCAAACCACTTCTTAAAAACAAACTCGGTTGAGGAAAAAAAACAGTAAACAATCAGTTATTTCTTTAAAGCAAAACACAACTTAAAAACATAACACACAATCTCTTTTTATTGCAAACGAAAAGGACTATCACTAACATGAATGTTTACTTTTAGGTCAAAACATGTGCCAGCTTTTAAGATGAAGTCAGACTGAGGAAATCTTGCAGCTGCCGCTTATATCTAATAAAGCCGGTATATTCTCCAGTGTGGATGATCATGTAATACTGTAGGGGTTGTTTTGTTCTGAAACTCTTCCCAGACTGATCACGTGTTTTTATACCAGTATAGTTTGTTGGGAAATCAAATTATGCATTGTGGATAATTTTGTGTATTCAACTGAAATCAACTCAATCACTTCTTTTATTACAAATTCAAGAACACAACATATAAAATATATGGATTGCCACCAGTGTGCGTATTTATCCTGTCACTAAGGAGTCTCTTGTTGTCCTCTGCAAAAAAGCAAACACTAGGAACCATACAGCTTATATTTAATTGAAACTCTTTATTCACTCAGTTTAATAAAAAGAAAGAATAAAAAAATTATTTATATAGAGCAATTTATTTACATAGTGAACGATTATGTGATGCTGTAGCTGTTGTTTGCTAAAGAATCTCTTTCTATGAGTTTCTCTCCAGTGTGATTGCTCAAGTGATACCGTAGATGGTGTTTTGTAATGAAATTCTTGCCACACTGAAAACACGAATGTGGCTTCACTCCAGTGTGGGTGCTTATGTGACGCTGTAGTTGATGTTTGATACTGAAACTCTTATCACAGTGACAACAAAAGTGTGGTTTCTCTCCAGTGTGAATGCTCATGTGATACCGCAGATGTTGTTTCGTAACAAAACTCTTTTCACACTGATCACACGTGTGTGGTTTCTCTCCAGTGTGGATGCTCATGTGATACCACAGGTGTTGTTTTGTAATAAAATGTTTCCAGCACAGATCACAGGTGTAAGGTTTCTCTCCAGTGTGGATGGTCATGTGACGCTGCAAGTTTCGTTTTGTAGTTAAACTCTTTCCACACTGATAACATGTGTGTGGTTTCTCTCCAGTATTGGTGCTTCTTGTGAAGGTGATGCCTCTTTCGTTTGGAACTTCCTCAGTATTAAATAATGTACTTTCAATCGGCGAGAAACTTACAAAGTTTTCTTCAGTTTTGACAAAGTTTTCCCCCTCTTCTTTCAGCTGCAACAGGTCTAAAATGATAACACACTCAATTACAAAACATCAGTAATTTAGCGGATGGTCAGAAACATCTGGTTGTCTCGAACCGACAACCTTCTAACTGGAAGGCCACCATGCCCTCATTTTAATATCTTCAAAAACTAAATTAGATCATAATATAACACTTTCATAATATCTTCGTAATCTGCAGATAGCGATCTATCCCCCGTTCTATTCGTTAAAATATAGTTTCTCAATGTTTTTTTATTGCATCATACTCTTCACATACGATTGTATCGTTCGTATATTTTTTCCTCTAAGCCACATTTAACAGTTATCACATGCTTCGCCACATTGACTTTAATAACTAATTATCTTTTACCGGTATCCACAATTCCTAATGAAGAAAAAAAAACACTCACCTTTATCTTCTTTAATATCTTCCTGTTTAATTCCACTGAGTGCAGGACAAATCCCGTACTCTCCGTCATTTTTTATAATCTCTACTTTTATATCTGTTTTCTCTTCCTCGAGGTACTCGTTCATTTTCTAATTAAAATGGTTAATGATGACGAATATTGGTTACTGTGTTAGCAATGTAGCTCGCTACTAGCGGCTAACTGTCTCTTCTCTTGTTCTGGTCACAGGATGACGGTTATTTTAAAACCGGAGCTATTTCGGTCAAGTAAAAACCGCAGCACCGGTCCAGTTTAACGGAGTACATTTAGGAAAACACCGACCAAAGTGAAGCTTGGGATCTTCTTCTTTTGTAAAATTGGTTTGGAAATCGACCGTTAAAGATGCATTACCGCCTTCGAGTGGTCTGGAACTCATGAAATCATAATTCATCCATAACTACATTTAAATTCGCCACATTTGTTTCTTTAAAATATTTAGTTAGTGCTTTTAACAAATTTGACTGAATACTTCTCAATGTCACATTTAATGAGGAGTCCTATTTCTGGTCGTCTTATTTATTATTATTTTCCCTCCTTTCATTACCACTTTGCTTTACAGAGTGATTGATTTAGATCCTTGCTGATTTTATTGTGTACACCAGAACGCACTGATTACACCATACATAGTAACTATAAGTAATGTGCTTTGTAAGTTGTTTTCCAGCAGTATGCCTTTATCTTTGGCTACTGGAACAGCATTACTTTAATACAGCCACCAAGCTGCAGATCCTTAAAAGAAATGGCTAATGTAAACCAGAGGTAGAGATCCAAGTGCAGACAATGCCAAGAATAACTTTGTTGTTCACAGGGCATAGTATGCAGAAGCCAAATGTGACCAAATTTTCAGTATGGCCCTGAAAATAACTGATGATTCTTATGTCAAACCTTTACACAAAATGACCATAACATCATACACATTTCACACTGCGAATCTGTACATTACAACAGCTATAAGCAGTTCACCGAAATAACCTTCTGCCTCCTGTCCTGAGGTGAGTTTGTGACCTTGTACACGCTTCCATGAAAAAAAGGATCTGAGTGCACAGATTCATGTTTTATCTTCTCACCAGTAGATTCAGTTTTCAACATTAGTATATTTGTTAAAGTGTTTATTTTGTGCACAGTCCACACTATGCGATGTGCATGTTGTTCTGTTTTGTAATTAAACTGTTCCCAAACTGATCACAATAGTGTGGTTTATCTACAGTGTGGATGATCGTGTGACTCTGCAGGTTTTGTTTTGTAACAAATCTCTTCTCACACTGATCGCACGGGTATGGTTTCTCTCCCGTGTGGATGCTCATGTGACGCTGCAGGTTGCGTTTTGTAATGAAACTCTTTCCACACTGATCACAGGAGTGTGGTTTCTCACCAGTGTGGACACTCATGTGATACTGTAGACATTGTTTTGAAATAAAACTCTTCCCACACTGATCACATGAGTATGGTTTCTCTCCCGTGTGGATACTCATGTGGTTCTGTAATCGTCGCTTTGTAATAAAGCTTTTCCCACACTGACCACAAGAGTGTGGTTTCTCTCCAGTGTGGATGCTGTTATGACACTGCAATTCTTGTTTAGTTCTAAAACTCTTACCACATTGATTACATGGGTGTGGTTTCTCTCCAGTGTGGATACTCAAGTGATTTTGTAATTGTTGTTTTGTAAGGAAACTCTTCCCACACCAATCACATGTGTGTGGTTTCTCTCCACCGTGAGTGCTCATATGATTCTGTAGTCTTTGTTTTGTAACAAAACTCTTCCCACACTGATTACATGGGTGTGGTTTCTCTCCTGTGTGCATGCTCATGTGGTTCTGTAATCGCTGATTCGTGATAAAACACTTCCCACACTGATCACACGTATGTTGTTTCTCTCCAGTGTGGGTGCTCATGTGAATCTGTAGTCGTTGTTTGGCAATAAAACTCTTTCCACACTGACCACATAAGTGTGGTTTCTCACCAGTGTGGGTGATCATGTGATTCTGTAATCGTTGTTTTGTAATGAAACTCTTTCCACACTGGTCACATGAGTGTGGTTTCTCCCCAGTGTGGATACTCTTGTGATACTGCAATTCTTGTTTTGTTCTAAAACTCTTCACACACTGATCACATGAGTATGGTTTCTCTCCTGTGTGCATGGTCATATGATTCTGTAATCGTTGTTTTGTAATAAAATTCTTCCCACATTCATCACATGAGTGTGGTTTCTCTCCAGTGTGGATACTCTTGTGATGCTGTAGGTTTCTTTTAGTAATAAAACTTTTCCCACACTGATCACATGAGTGTGGTTTCTCTCCAGTGTGGGTGCTCATGTGATTCTGCAATCGTTGTTTTGTTATGAAACTTTTTCCACATTTATCACAAGGGTGTGGTTTTTCTCCAGTGTGGGTGGTCATGTGATGCTGCAGGTTTTGTTTTGTAATGAAACCCTTTCCACAGTAATGACACGAGTGTGGTTTCTCTCCAGTGTGGATGCTCATGTGACGCTGTAAGTCTCGTTTTGTAATGAAAGTCTTCCCACATTGATCACATGAGTGTGGTTTCTCTGTGTTGGTTTTTCTTAAGCTGCTCAGACCTCCTTCGTTTGGGACCCCTTCAGAGTTATTTAATGTACTTTCAATCAGCGAGTAACTTGAATTGTTTTCTTCAGTTTTGACATTAAAATTTTCCTCCTCTTCTTTCAGCAGCAACGGACCTAGAATGAAAACACAAGATTAGACACCACTAATAATGAAATATATTGAAGGCTTTTCAACAATTGCTACACCTACAACTTGACGGCAAGAAAGAGAAATATGCTGTTCTACAGCAAGGAAATAATAGCTACAGTTTATTAAGAAAGTGATGAAGTGTGAAACTGGATGAAGTGCTGGATCTGTTGACGTATAGCTGAGAACCATGAAGACACCACGAAAGTTCTGGAGTGAGCAAAACACAGCATTATCAAACCCATGCACTCTCTCTGTCTCTCAAACATTTAACTGACTGATCACTGTTTTTCATATCAACTAAAGCATGATCTTAGTAGGTTGTCATGGCCACAAGGCAGAGAGCAGAAGAGAACCATTGCATAGAGAAACCACATAGTAATTCAAATCTCAGATCTGCAATAAAATTGCACTAGCAACCACTTATAGATTTGCTTCTATTTTACTTTTAAAATCAAACAACTGTGATGAAGAACTTGACAGCCAATAACAGTAACGTTGCAATAAAAATGCAGCTCATGGCCTCTTATCTTAAAGAAACAAAACCGCTTGCAACAATACAAACGAGATAACAGATCTTTACGAAGTCCTGAACTACATTTTCCAGCATTAATAATTAGGAATAAACTCACCTCTCTCTCCTTTGACGTTATCTTTAATTCCACTGTTTTCTGGCCACCTCCCGTACTCTCCGTCATTTATAGACTCTATTTTTATTGATATTTTTTCTTCCTCGAGATATTCGTCCATTTTTTAACAAAACTTGGGTAACGATTAAGATTGTAGAATTGTTATTTCGTGAAGCATCCAATCTGACCCTGAAGACGTTAGATGGTTCTGTGAAAGATTCTTCTTTAGGTTCTGTCTCTTCTTCTATTGCTTTTATTGGTAGTTTGCATTTTTTCTATTGGGCACTATCGCCACCTACTGAAGTTGGTCGGGGTGTAGCTGTAGAAATACAATTAACGATAATTCCAATTATACTACCTGTATATAGTAGAAAAACTTGTGCATTGTTCAATTTTGTGTTTTATTTCTATATTCTATGCATTGTTCTTATACTTTTACATGTGCTATGATGCTTTTTAGGTTTTGTCAACATTTAAAAAAAATAAGTTGTCAAGCATATTCTTTTGCAAACCTGACTCTGGAGCATTACTGTGTGGAGATGTAGATTAAAAACAACCGGAGAAAGAGAAAATGCACTTGTTGATTTTATGGAAAACATGCTGTGCTCACTGGCCGCTTTATTAGGTACACTGGTCCCACTGTTCGTTAACACAAATTGCCAACCACACAGCAACAACTCAGTGCATTTAGGCATGTAGAAATGGTGAGATATGTTGCAGTTCAACATCAAGAAGTGGTTCGATCTAATAAAAAGTAAAATGGCAGCGCTTTCCCCACGGTCACTGTCAGAAACACTGATTTGTCTTTGCTTTGTCCCATTCTTTAAACAGACAATTGTTTGTGTTGCCATAACACAATAATAATAAAATTAAACAATCTAAAATATAAAAATCTCAGTCACTTAATATGCTTAGTGTAAACTTGTGATCATACAATGCAATGACTCTTAAAGACAATGTGTAATGCTGCTTTTAGTAAAAGTATGACTTTTTCTGACTGTGCTGTACAAACCACAAAATAGGGCACAAACAGTTTTTTTTTTAAATGTCTCTCTTTATAGAAGTAATAAAAATCGTCACTGGGCACCATCACAGTCTGAATGCTTGTGTGATGCTGTTTCTTGTTATATATTAAAACTCTTCTCACTCTGATCACAATAGTGTGGTTTCTCTCCATCGTGGACTCTCATGTGATTCTTTAGATTGTATTTTGTAACAAAACTCTTCCCACACTGATCACAGGAGAATGGTTTCTCTCCAGCGTGGGTGCTTATGTGACGCCAGAGTTCTTGTTTTACTCTAAAACTCTTCCCACATTGATCACATGTGTGTGGTTTAACTCCACTGTGGATGCTCACGTGACGCTGTAATAAGTGTTTTGATCTGAAAGTCTTCTCACACTGATCACATGTATGTGGTTTCTCTTCATTGTGGATGCTCATGTGAGTTTGAAGATTATGTTTTGAAATGAAACTCCTTCCACACTGATGACACGAGTGTGGTTTCTCTTCAGTATGAATTGTCATGTGATTCTGTAAAGTATATTTTGTAACAAAACTCTTCCCACATTGATCACATGAGTGTGGTTTCTCTCCAGTGTGCATTTTCTTGTGACGCTGAAGTTCTTGTTTTGATCTGAAACGCTTTCCACACTGATCACATGAGTGTGGTTTCTCTCCGGTGTGGATGCTCATGTGACACTGTAGCTTATATTTTGTAACAAATTTCTTCTCACACTGATCACAAGGGTGTGGTTTCTCTCCGCTGTGGATGTTCAGGTGAAGCTGTAGGTTCTGCTTTGTAACAAAAGACTTCCCACACTGATCACAAGAGTATGGTTTCTTTCCAGTGTGAGTGCTCATGTGATACTGTAGGTTTTGTTTTGTAATGAAACTCTTCCCACATTGATAACACACGTGTGGCTTCTCCTTAGTGTGGATTCTCATGTGACACTGTAATTTATATTTTGTAACAAAAGTGTTCACACACCGATCACATGAGTATGGTTTCTCTCCAGTGTGGGTGCTTATATGACGTTGAAGGTCTTGTTTTGATCTGAAACCTCTTCCACAATGATCACAAGAGTGTGGTTTTTCTCCAGTGTGGATGCTCATGTGACACTTTAATTTATATTTAGTAACAAAGCTCTTCTCACACTGATTGCAAGAGTGTGGTTTCTCTCCAGTGTGGATGCTCATGTGATAATGAAGGTTTTGTTTTGTAATAAAACTCTTCCCACACTGATCACAGTGTGGTTGGTCCCAAGTGTTGGTTTTTTTTGTACTGATAAGACCTTGATTTAATGTAGTTTTGATGATTGCAAAATGGTTTTCTTCAGTTTCGACACAGAAAACTGCCTCCTCTTCTTTCAGCTGCAACATGTCTAAAATTGAAAAAAGAAGATCAGACACCAGTGAGGGAAAAAGGCTTTTTCAACAAATGCGACTAGTTTATATCATGTGTGTCTAACATGGACAACGGAGAGAAGCAAAATCACCCGCGATTTCCGCCAAATTCAAGTCTATGGAATCTAGTTGAAGGTTAAAAATCATTTCTTCAGAAATTACGCTATTTATTACGTTATCTATGCAAGAAAAAAAGTTCAATCATGTTTTACATTTCTTTTCGTGTAGCTCACGATGGCGCATTTATCTCTGCACTAAACTGAGTAATTACGGAGTGAGACATAACATTTCAGGCGATTTGCCTCCTGGGTCTATGGATTGTAGCTTAATTTGTATAATGTTCTTTGTTTACACAAAAAGTGACGCACAAAAACCACGTTTAATAACCAATCGTATGCAAGGTTTTCGGTATAACTAGTGAAGAATAAACACTCACCTTTCTTTTCATTAATATCTTCCTGTTTAATTTCACTGGATTCAGGAAAAGTCCCGTACTCTCCGTGATTGTTTATAGACTCTGCTTTTATAGATGTTTCATCTTCCGCGAGGTTCATTTTTGAAAGAAAAAAAAATAATAATAAAATTAAAATGTAGACTAGTCAAGATTGTAGAGTTGTTATTTCATGAGAAATCTAAAGTTGTGCTTGATGGTATTGTAAGGCGCTGATAAAAAAAAACTAAACAAACGGCTATTTTTTCTTTAGTTTAAAAGGCGATTCAAGAACATATTCTGAGGGGCATACCGCCACCTACTGTGGTGGAGCCAAATAAGGGCGAAATTGACAATATTGAAATAAAATCGCATTCTGTTTACCTCTCCAACTTTGCTAATCATCCCAAATTGGAATGTATTTGCTATCGCTCACCAGCAATATAAAAAAGTTAGTGTCATCACTATCCAACTGTGTGATTTATTTGGTACACCCCCTTCATAATAATGCTTCAGCCAGGTATTTTTTTATTCTTGTTCCTCTGACGTTTTTGTTAGTCTATTAAGTCTCATACTTTATTTGGCACACTTGCTCATTCATCTATTTTTATGTATTATACAAATCTGTATCTACCAAGTGTATGTCTCCTCAGACAAAAAAAATAGTCTTTTTCTTGATGATCTTTTCTCAAACAGATCTGTTGACCTGACCAGTTTCTTTTAGAAAATATTTATCTTCATGGATGTAGTACAACATTTGATACTTTAGAAGTTGTAATTTGTAACCAAATTTTTATTTGTCTGGATTTGGTATCTTTCTTTCTCCATTTTTTTTGCAGAAGCATCACATGACTAAGACTACTTTGCAAATTACCAGCAGACTCTGACTCTAGCTGGACTTGGTGCCAGACATTTTATTTACACAAAACATTAACAAAAGTACATAGTTGAATAGTACAGTGTTGTAAATATTACATATAAAAACATTTTCGGAAAAAAACATTTGAAACTATATTTCTGAAAAATAATTTAAGATGTGGCTTAATTCCATAGTCTTGTATTAGGGGGAAATCATTCTGCAGCCAGCCACATGGGGGCAATCGCAACGTTTTGGCTCCACACATGTGACGCTGAAGTAACTGTTTTGTAATGAATACCTTCCCACGCTATTCATACAAGTGTGGTCTCTCTCCACTGTGGATAGTCATGTGACGCTGCAGGCTTCCATTTGAAATGAAACTCTTTCCACACAGATCACATGAAAATGGTTTCTCTCCTGTGTGGACTCTCGTGTGACTCTGTAGGTTTTGATTTGAAATGAATCTCTTCCCACACTGACCACACGAGAATGGTTTCTCTCCAGTGTGGATAGTTATGTGACGTTGTAGTTCATGCTTTCTACTGAAACTCTTCCCACACCGATCACATGCATGTGGTTTCTCTCCAGTGTGAATTCTATTGTGACGCTCTAGGCTTTGTTTGGTGATGAAACTGTTCCCACACCTATAACAAGAGAACGGTTTCTCTCCAGTGTGGACTCTCATATGATACCATAGGTGTTGTTTTGTAATGAAACTATTTCCACACTGATCACACGAGTGTGGCTTCTCTCCAGTGTGGATGCTCACGTGATGCTGTAGTTGCTGTTTTGTAATGAAACTATTCCCACACTGATCACAGGAGTGTGGTTTCTCTCCAGTGTGGACACTCATGTGGTACCATAGGTGTTTTTTTGTAATGAAACTCTTCCCACATTGACCACAGGAGTGTGGTTTCTCTCCAGTGTGGATGCTCATGTGATTCTGTAGGTTTCTTTTTGAAACAAAACTCTTCCCACACTGATCACACGAGTGTGGTTTCTCTCCAGTTTTGTTTTCTCTTGTATCGGTAAGACCTACATCATCTGGGACCTCTTTTTCCTTTTTATTCAGCTGCAATACATCTAAAATTAAAACATAAGATTGCAATTCACAATTATCAGCAAATAAATAAATAAATGCAAAAGGAATTTTCAACAGAAGCTCAATAACTGTGACTAGATTAAGCAAAAAAAAAAAAACAAAAAAAAAAAAAAACAACTACCAACTAGACATGTGTCTCTAGCGTCAACTTCAAAATGAACTTGAACTTAACCAAAATAGTTTAACCCATGAATCCTTTAGTTTAAATCATGAATAAAACTCACCTTTCTCTTCTTTGATACTTTCATCTTTAACTCCACTGTAGATCTCTGGACAAACCCCGTACTCTCCGCCCCTGTGTACAAACTCTTCTTTTACAGCCATCTTCTCTTCCTCGTGGTTTGCGTCCATTTGATGAAAGGTAGCGATGAAAACTGTCGAATTGTTATTTAGAGAAGCTAAATCTAAATCTGTGCTTCGGGTCGGAACTACAGGGTATACCGACAGTTAGTAAGTAGATCGCTGCCACCTACTGGTTTGGAGTCTAAAAAGCGCATGGATGTAAAGAAGCGTAACAAGTCTGTATAAAATTTGATTTATTCATTGAATAGCCAAAACAGTGAGCTGTACACGGTTTATTCAACAGACAAATGCATTTTAGTTCTTGCTTACAATGACTATTCATTTTTTATTTATATTTGTTTAAAAAAAGCTGATAAGGGGGCATAAACGATGGAAAAAATGGTAAATTGAGGAGTAATTGAATATTACTGTTTTGATTGATTTTTCCTTTAAATCAACTCAATAAACACAATGAATGGAACCATTTGTTGCGAAGGTGCAAACAAAGGCATATCCATCTGGAGATGAACACTGGATCTTCATACAACGGAAGAAAAAAATTAACTGTTTCCAATCTTTTTCAACTGTTTAATACATTTTTTCCCCAAATACTGATTTATGTATTATTTACTGTCTTTTTGTTTCTCTAAAGCCTTATTTCCTGTTTAATATTGAGACTCTTCCCACTCTGATCTTATGAGCATGGATTCTGTAGGTTGTATTTGTATTTACATTTTGATGTGATCTTTATACTTTTATAGAAGCATCATTGGTATTTTAAAAGTTTTTAAATCAGCTCGGAATTAAACTTACTCTGGTTTGTCTGAGAGGAGTATGGGATGCATTCGGATAACCAGCAGGGAATGAGATTCTCTTAAAGTGAGAATCATTGCTCTGAGAAATTAGCTTTCCTCTGGTGTTTTTGTGCTCTCGGATGGTGCCCCCAGATGCCCTTATTTCCCCCCAGGTTCAATAATCAGTCTCAGATGGAATTTTTGGAAGTTTATTCATTAATCTTACTATTTATCCTTAACAGTTAACTTTTCTTCTGTCATCAGAGACTTCACCATCACACGTTTCCCTGAACAGGACCAAACAGAAATGTACCTCAAACTCATCCAAACACTGTGAACCTCAAGAACCTGTGAATCCAAACAGGTGTTCATGAAGATTTTATTTTGACGAGGTCCCCCAGTGTGAGGTTTCTCTCCAGATTCTCAAGTGCTTTCGTATATGCTGTCTTCTATTAACACCCTCCCACCGATCACTTCAGTGTGGGTGATCAAATGACGGTGCAAGTGTTCTTTTCTAATGAAACTCTTCCCACACTGATCGCATATGTAAGGTCTCTCTCCAGTGTGCATGCTCATGTGACGCTGTACTTGATATTTTGTAATGAAACTCTTCCCACATTGACTGCACGAGTGTGGTTTCTCTCCAGTGTGGCTCTTTACGTGAACCCGAAGACATTCTATCCTTATAAAACTCTTCCCACACTGGTCACAAGAGTGCGGTTTCTCTCCACTGTGGGTGCTCATGTGACGTTGAAGGTGTTGCTTTGTAACAAAACTCTTCCCACAGTGAATGCACGACTGTGGTTTCTCTCCAGTATGGTTGCTCATGTGATACTGCAGGTTTCCTTTAGTTCTAAAGCTTTTCCCACACTGATCACAAGAGTGTGGTTTCTCTTCAGCATGGCTGCTCACATGACACTTTAGCAGTTGTTTTGTTCTGAAACTCTTACCACACTCATCACATGCGTGTGGTTTCTCTTTAACATGGCTGCTTACATGACACTTTAGTAATGGTTTTGTTTTGAAGCTCTTCCCGCACTGATCACACGAGTGTGTTTTCTCTTTTGCGTGGCTGCTAACATGACACTTTAGTAAAGGTTTTGTTCTGAAACTCTTTCCACACTGATCGCATGAGTGTGGTTTCTCTTTACTGTGGCTGCTCACATGACTTTTTAGTAATTGTTTTGTTCTAAAACTCTTCCCACATTGAACACATGAGTGCGGTTTCTCTTTATTGTGGCTGCTCACGTGACACTTCAGTAATTGTTTTGTTCCAAAACGCTTCCCACACTGATCACATGAGTGTGGTTTCTCCCCATTGTTGGTTTTTCCCCTACCAGAAGGCTCTCTTTCATTAGGGTCTCCCTCGTAGGTAGTTAATGTACTTTCAATCATTGAAAAACTTGGATATTGGTCCTCAGTTTTGACATGAAACATGTCTTTATTCAGCTGCAACGGGTCTAAAAGGAAAACACAAGATAAAAAGACTAAAATAAAGCCATTTAAATCCGGGAGACATATTTAACAATTACGAGCCCAAGTTTCAGTAAAAACAAAATATGAAACACATGGAGCAAAATTGATTATTTTATTTTGTCACATGGATGGTTAATTTTAGCATTGTAAAAATGTCAAAATCAATACTAAAAATACAGTGACACATACCAAGCAATTAAAATAGCAAAATATATATTTTTTTCTCCCCAATGGTAAATGTTTTTTTAACAACAGTATTTTAAAATATATGGCAAAATTAACACGTAAAGCAAAAAATAGCAATCGTATTTTTTTCAAACAGTTTGTTAAATGTAAACACGTAAGACTCTTATTTTGTTAACATTGGTTATATATTAAAACAGTGACCCATAAAAATTTTCCAATGTCTGAACTGTTATTTCAAAACAGCATGCAGCAACACAGGCGAGCTATAATTTCAGTATTAGCGTATTATTATTAGTCTATTTAACATCCACAGATTTAAAGGTTGATCCTTTAACCTTATGCTGTAACGAACTCCAAGAAAAACTACTCACCTTTCTCGTCTTTTTCATTTTCTTCTTTAATTCCACTGCAGAGCTCCGGATAAACCCCGTACTCTCCGTCACTCTGTATAAACTCCACTTTTATTACGTTATATGTATTTGTTTCCTCGTAGTTTGTATCCATTTTCCAACCTAAGATTGTTTTTGATATATCTATAAAAAAGATATTCAACATTAACGACGTTCTTCTTCTTCTTCGTTTTTTTATTACGGTTTGCAAACCTTGCATTTGTGCATTACCGCAACCCTCTGGTCATACAGTGTCATTACATTCAATAAAGGAACTCTTTCTCTGCTCTCTTTTGTTTTAATGTTGTATTCAACGTTACTGTTTTATTCATTTAGTTAATTTCTGTGTTCTTTTAAACTGTATTCCAGATGTTGGAGAATTGTAAAACCTAGTTTCAGTGTTGCAGAAGGGTGAATTTCCACTGCTGTTGAAATGTGTGCTTGTAGATATGGAAATAGTCTTAAACAGCTAACATCTACCAATATTTTCGAACATGAGCCAGAGGAATAGTCCCCATGTAAATGCACTTGAGGTGAGAAGAGCTCATATATGGAAAGGCATTCTTATTTACCTCCATTCTTATTTTCATACTGACCAGGATAAACCCTTAACATACCTTAAACACATTCACACAGCCAAAGACTTAACAAAGATTTTATTGTAATGAGAGATCCTTCCCACAGTGATCCCCTGTGTGTGGTTTCTCTCTTGTGTGGATCTGCAGATGCTTCGTTAGGCTCCATTTCCGATTAAAACCCTTCCCACACTGATCACATGTTTGCAGTTTCTCTCCGGAGTGGATTCTCAGGTGTTTCCGTAGATGTGGTTGTCTATTAAAACCCTTCTCGCATTGATCACACAGGTATAGTTTCCCTCTAGCATGGATGTCCAGGTGCTTCTGTAGATGGTGTTTTCTAGCGAATCCCTTCCCACATTGTTCACACGAGTGTGGTTTCTCTCCAGTGTGAATCCTCAAGTGACTCCGTAAGTGTTCTTTTCTAACAAAACCCCTCCCACACTGATCACAAGAGTGTGTTTTCTCTCCTGTGTGGATCCTTATGTGATTCCATAGTTATTTTTTTGTTCTGAAACTCTTCCCACACTGATCACACAAGTGTGTTTTCTCTCCATTTTTGTTTTTCTTTGTACCAGTATGCCCTCTATCAATTGGAACTCACTCAGAATTAGTTACTGCACTTTCAATCAGTGAAAAGCTTAGATGTGTTTCAGTCTTCACATTAAACTTTTACTCTTTATTCAGTTGGCAAATTTCTAAAATGAAAACACAAGATTAAAGACACAATTTAAGACAAAAAAAAATCAGAATACATGTTCAATAGCTGAGAGAGAGAGAGAGAGAAAGAAAGCTAGTACAATTCCATTTGCATCATAATTAACCTTTAATACCGAATGAGTCACAGTTTTGGTTCCATATACCTACAAACTTGTTTATTGTAAGCAAAATTTAAATTACTATTATTGAAGATCAGCATTTATAAGAAAAACAGTTAATGCCCCCCCCCTTAAAATAATTGTAATAATAACTTCAAAACATCACACAAAGATCCATACTCTAAACAGAAGGTTATAATTAAAATAGACAGCTACAGCTTTATCCTTTTACATCATGTAGTAATAACCTTTCAACGTTTTCCTATATAATTAAGGATAAACACTCACCTTTCTTTTCTATATTTTCTTCTTTAATTCCACTGTAGAGCTCCGGATAAACCCCGTACTCTCTGTCACTCTGTATCAACTCTTCTTTTTTCATTTTATATGTAGTAGTTTCCTCGGGGTATATATCCATTTTCCCTCTAAAGTTCGTTTTTGATAAATCTATCGAAGATATTTATTGTTTGCGTCGTTCTTCGTTCTCTTTATTACGGTTTGCCAACATTGCGTGCGGTTTATTACCGCCACCTTCTGTCGATGTAGTGTCATTACATACAAAAGTAAATAGTTCTCTGCTCTCTATTGTTTTAAAATGGAGGTCCATTTTCGCCAGGTTGGAAACCCTAAAAATTTATCAAAATTTAGACAACACTATGATTTTTTTTAAGCTATTGTTTTGTTTAACCTGGCAAAAATGAGCTTTCATTGTTTTGCCTGTACATGTTAACATTGCTGTTTTATTCATTTTATATGGGACAACCATTTAATTATCACAATAGAATTTTAGATTTACCATCATTAATTCTGTGTGCACATGCGCCGTCTTATTATTTTTGGTAGAGCTGCCATGTTTAGACAATTATTAAAGTCTAAAATTTCGAAATGAAAAAATTAAACAATATGATAATCTGAATCCACGTTCCCAATGGTGCCACTTGCTCATTAAGCACAGTGGCAGTTTAAGACCATTTAAAAAATATATACTATAAAAATAAATAAATAACGATTGCGTTATTCCAAACACTGGCTTGCTCCTCGTTCCTCAATCTTTTTTTAGAGTAGGCTCTTGATTATAGGTGAGTGAATGCATAAATTGTGTGTTTAAATTTAGAAATACACGTAATGCGTAAATTAAATTATATAGAGAACTGACACTTTAGTAACACCAGGCATGAATATTTTTGGGTGTCTTTGCCATGAAAATCACACTTTTTTATAGCCAATTCCAAGACATTGAAGCACTTGTCAACTTTCACACGTTATCAAAGACTCTCAGTGACATCAAGAACACCTGGCAACACACAGCCTTCTATCGTCAAAAGTGGTATATTTGATCTCACGATTACAGGCGTTGATTTAAGATCGTACTTTCTGAGAAAATTGCAGAGTTTTCGAACAGTTAATGAGTAAATATTGTTTTGTTTTATTTGCAAAACTATTCGATTCCTGGAAGGTACTTGAAAGGGAACAATCTGGCAACACAGAAACACACGAACTGGCCTCTGCGGAGCAAGCATCCTCCTCTCTCGACAACCATCATGGATTTTAACGTGAGAAAACTCGCATCGGATGCCGGAATATTCTTTTCTCGAGCTGTTCAGGTAATTTAGAGCCGTTTATAGGAATATTTGTTTTATTGCTTTATTTTATTTTATTTTGCTTTGTTTTATTTTAAATTTGGTTTGTGACCGTTAACGGTAAAGCGCGTAACCAGCTACAAAACCCAAACCCACGGAGAGAGATTTCGATTAAAAAAAAAAGCAACACAACACTCGCAGCTCCAGTGAATTTAACTCCCAGGTTGTAAATCTACAAATATAACGTATTCATCAGCGTTTGTACTGGTAATCGACGATTGTGACGTCATTGATTTTCAGATTAATAAATATCCCAGGGATAGGGAAATGACTGGCACAGTTAAGTTACTCACATCTACAGAATAATGGTATTGAAAATATGGAGAATATCAGATAAATGATAGTAAAATGTGATTTAAAAAAAGTATATCAGGTCTTAGTACGAGAATTTGTTAAACTAAGATTTCCCTGTATTTAAACCCTTTGTAAACATGATAAATTAATCTAACACACATTACTATGGAGAATTATTAATGTAGTGAGTGTAACAGTGTTGTGCGCAACTGACACCATTCAGTAACAAACTTGTTTAATGGAGTTTGCCTTTTATAATGGAATGAACTACTGACTAATTATCGAAAAAATTATATAGCATTGATTAATGTGGTATGAAAACATAGAGCATTTTTTACACTAATGGCTCCAGGTTTATTCATGATTGCTCTCACCAAGTTTTGACCAAACCCAGTCTCCAGTTGTCCTTTTCAAAAAGAATCTTAAGTAAACATTAAATTGAATGTTATTCCAAACACTGGCTTGCTCCTTGTTTTCCACTCTTTTTTTCCAGATTGGGCTCTAGATTGTTGGTAGAACAGTTGTTTTGCATAAAAAAAAAATACATCATATGAACGTGAGAGAAATGTTTGTTTTATATCCACTTTGGATTAAACAAGTAAGTGGTAATGATGGCAGTCGTATTATTATTGATATGTGTGCAGTTTACAGAAGAGAAGCTGGGTCAGGCAGAGAGGACCGAGCTGAACTCTCACTTTGAGGATCTGCAGATCAGAGCTGACAGCACCAGAAACTGGACTGAGAAAATCCAAAAACAAGCTGAAGTTGTACTTCAGCCGAACCCTGGTGAGGTCATCATGCAAAATGACTTCATTTTGAAAATACACTTGTAAATATTGGATTCTCTCTGTCTCTGTATTTGTTTCTCTCTCAGGAGCTCGAGTCGAAGAGTTTCTTTACGAAAAGCTTGACAGGAAGGTTCCCCCTCGTGCCACAAATGGAGAGATTCTTGGCCAGTTCATGTTGGAGGCGGCCAGAGAGTTTGGAGCAGACACACCTTATGGTAAATATTTTTTTTTTGCTACCGTAAAACAACAAAAAGCATCCATAAAAGTTTTTTCAACTACAGCTGAATCACATTAAAGTTAAAATACACACGGCGTGCTGACTGTGATGTTTTGAAGTTGGAATTGATTTCTCTGACGTCTTTCCCCTCTGGCTGGATACAACCAATGAATCCAATGGGTTTCCTTTGTGCTCCCTGACAGAGTAATCATTAGTGTCACAGGTCATCGCTATGTCCCGGATTAATTTGATCGGTTGTGTGGAGGGACTCTCTGTCTTTGCATGTTCCTAACTCACATATTCATGTGGTTCGGTCTATCTCTAGCTCACATTGGCTGAAAGGCAGGATACACCCTGGACTGCACGATGCACTGCACCTCTCTTTTGTTTAGATGGACAAAAAACAGCTGCAGACTCTTAGAAAAAAGGGATAGACACAAGGGCTCAAATCAGCAACTTAAGATGAATTTATGAATAACAGTATCACTGTCTGAGCTCTCTTTGCTTTGATTATCTAGCAAAAAATGGTTGAATAATTAGAGAAAAAGCTATCAGAGGGAACCTCCACTTACTTCCTGGATCACCATATTAAAATAATTGCACTTCCTTGAGTTGTACAGTCAGTGATCAACAGATTTGTAAACCAGAAAAAGCATCATCTTGGCCTGACACAGCCTGCTTTAGAAACTCTTTAAAATGAATACAAACAACGACAGATAATGGAAAGAGTAAAGCCATGCCATTGCAAATGCCATGCCTAAACAAAAATTCCCAGTAGGACTGGTCCTGTGACCGGTTTCCAATAACACATTGCACCCTTTTTCCGGTGTTTTTGTCCAATCATCTTCTAGTATGAGTAATAGCTCAAAATGTCCCCTCTGCTGATGTTATTCTAAACAGCATGTATTTCACAGAGCTTCATCTAAATGTTCTTTCAAGTGTTGAGCTCTAATGAATGAAATAACATGGCTTCCAGTGCTGAATATTCTAATGTTTAAATGCACACAACAAAAGCTTTCACTGGTAGCCATTTGAGAACCCGGTGCAGAGGGAGCTGTGAGGTTATGGTTTGTTTGTGTGAGCACAAGCTAAAGTGCGCTTAGTGTTTTAAATTAATGTACTCTTTCTGACCAGATGCTTTTAGGACTTTTAGGTTTGTTTTTCTCTGAGTACAGACTAATGCAGTCATGAATGCATTTTGCTTGTGAAGCTTTGTTTTGATAACATTTAACTTGAGTTTATCTTTTAACTCGATGCTGTGCACCACTTCCCTCGTGTTTCTAAAGCGTTTAGGGTTGAGATGTATATGTATTGAAACATTTGGGATGATAATGATGACAATTTTACAGCATTTAAACTAGAACTTGTTTTTATTTGTAGTTACTGTAATCCTTGTTTCATCTGTGTTGCTCTGTGTGTAGGGAGCACCCTGATCTCAGTGGGGGACTGTCAGAGGAGACTGGGGAGCGCTGAGAGAGACTTTCTGCAGAGATCATCCATCAGCTTCCTAACACCCCTGCGGAACTTTTTGGAAGGCGACTGGAGGACCATTTCTGTGAGTCTGACCTTCAGATTGATTTAAAGTCAGAAACCAGTTTTCATTATTTTTTAAAAGCAATAAACACAGGTATATTTTCTAAAAATGCTCTTGATCTTTCTGTCAGAAAGAGCGGAGGCTGCTGGAGAATCGACGCTTGGATCTCGACTCGTGTAAAGCTCGATTAAAGAAAGCCAAAACCGCTGAGGCCAAAGCCACGGTAAGAAGAGTTAATAATCTGAATGCTATTATTTATTATAAGCAACATTGCTTTACTTGTGACCATTACAGAAATTAAAGCCAAGAAAGACTAGAAAAAAAGCTTAACTTGTGAGTTAGTTTAATTTAAAGCTTTATTGAGCTTAATTGTTGCTGAATGATATTTCAGTTTTGGCAAAATGTGCTGAAGAACATCACTTTAGCTCCAGAAATACTGGTGATGGCTAAGAAGTCTGTACCACTTAAGTGTAATTTCCCCTTCCTACCCAACCGTTTGAGTAAATATTTATCAATGTTTTAAATTTTGTGTTCCATAACTGAGTCATAACTGTATGTCTCTGTTTTAACTTTCCCAGTGTGAGGGCGAAGTGAGTATCTCTGTGGGTTTTACTCTCTTTAGACATTTTTCATTGATTTTATTTTTGATTTGATCTCATTTTTCATGCAATCCACTCTCACAGAACCATTTCTTATTTTTCTGTGAATGATATGATGGAATCTAAAAATTGTACGTAGAAATTATTTTGTAATTTAGGGTGGACTCTTCCCCCAGTTTATTAACAGTGTGCACTGGAGATGAAATTAAATAAACGGTTTGGAAAATGAATGAAACCGTCTGCATTGCTTTTGGCTGTTATAATAATAAAAAAAACCAATAAAACAGAGCAACTTAAATAAAAAAAAAATCAAGGCTGTTGAATGCACTTTTAATTTCATCATATCATAATTTATAACTGGAATTACAAAAATTTGTCTCTCCCACCTGAAAGCAATTTTTCATTTTCGATATTTCCATAACATTCAGCAAAGATCAGATGCTTTTATTGTAATAAATATAAATAAATAAGGATCACGATGCTTCTGCTCTTCACTGTGTCTTAATTACAGCAAACATGTAACTCTTTTTTTTTTTTCCTGTGTGTTTCAGGCTGTTCCGGACTTTAAAGAGACCCGACCACGTAACTATGTGCTTTCTGCCAGCGCGTCTGCGGTAAGAGTGTCATCCGTCTACATGCACAAATACAGAATGTATCACACATGAATATTATCAAGAAACTGATGTAAATGATCTTGTTGTGTTATTCCTCTTAGTATCTCTATTATCTGTCTTTAATGAACACATGTGGTTTTGTATTTTAACCATATTGGTCTCTCTTCTTTGATTAGCTCTGGAGCGAAGAGCTTGATAAAGTAAGTCTAGCCTTTTGCTAATGCTTCTTTGCTATCGACTAGAAACTGTCAAGTTTTCAAAAAATGTGCAAAATTGCACCAAATGATATACATTGCTTTTTAAAAACAGGATAATTGTGTGTCTTTCTCTCTCTTTCAGGCAGAGCAGGAGTTGCGTGTGGCTCAGTCGGAGTTTGACAGACAGATGGAAGTCACCGGGCTCCTGCTGGAGGGAATCAGCAGCACACACGTCAGTTCACTTACACACCCCAAAAGAGAGAGAGAGAGATGAGAGAACGTCGTAATTTCATCCAGGGTGTCCACGGGTCTTTAAATTCCTCAATGCTAAACATCTTAAAATTGGGCTCTGAAGGTCTTAAAAATGATGTGGTGTTGCGGCTGAAAATGCGTGTCTCTGCCCGTCACGGAGCTTTCACTCTCCGGTACGTTACAGCAAGAAACTTTTGATGGAGGACAAATCTTCAGACCCACACACCCACATCATACCTTTTGAAAGTTCAAAATGCAATTTTAGCACTTCTTGGTCTCATAGAACGCTAACAAGCTAATCCTTTGTTTTACGTCCGGTGATTTCGTTTACATTGTATTGTTTAGTTTTTTTTTAAAAAAAGGAAAAAAAGAAAGCAACGGTTTGTCTGATTCAGTCAGTGTTACTCAGATTGCTTCTAAGATTTCAAAATTCTAATTCTAAAGGAGAAACAAAGGGGGACTAGCTCAAAAATAGGCTGAAATTTAATCTTTACTTTTAAATCTATATCTTTACTTTGCTTTTAGAATGCGTTCACAGGTTTTGGGTCAGTGCTAGAGCAATAGACTTAACTAAACATAGACTTGCTGTTTCACTTCATTTCCAATAGGAGTCTCCAAAGAGTAAAAAATGTTTTTGTGGTTGCATTGTATACGTCTTTATTCTCACACTTCCTAAACCTGCCACGTACAGTCTTGTCACTACCACTGGTCATGGTGTTTATAATGTCACAGTTGAAAAGAGGTTATAAGAGGTTCAGGAGATGTGATTGTGTTTGTGCAGGTGAATCACGAGCGCTGCCTGCGGGAGTTTGTGGAAGCTCAGGCCATTTATTACAAACAGTGTCACAAACACATGCAGGAGCTTCAGAGAGAGCTGGCCGGGTGAGTCAGGGTTTATATGAAACCTTCGAGAGATCCAGAAGGGCAGTCCCTGTGACTCCACAACAATTCTTTATTTAAAAACCCTACACTGTACTTCTTGAGCGTCATCTTCTCAATCCCGAGGCAGTGAAAAAGTTACTTGTGACTAATTCTTGAAGACAAGAGGTTTCACTTTCACTTTCCCTTTCACATCCTCTTTCAGAGACTTCCCAGACTCCCTGGAGGTGAACTCTCTGCCCGCCGCGAGCCCTTCAGACCTTTCCGAATCTGACGCTCTGCAGATCGAAGAGGTCCAGCCGCCTGCCAGCGGATCTCGCCAGGCTCGAGTGCTCTATAACTACCAGGCGGCGGATTCCAGTGAACTCTCGCTGACTGCGGATCAGGTTCGTTCTCATCTGGGTTAAGGGTGTGTTCACATATGTCATGTTTCGCTCGGTTAAATTGAATTCTAGAGCGATTGCTCAGTTCTTGTGAACGCTGCAACTCGAATCCTGGTGCGCTCCAAACGAGCGGACCGAGGTCGCTGAGAAGATGGTTCTCAGTCCACCTCTAAACAAACTCCAGTGCTGACTGGTTGTAATATGAACGCAACACACGACAAAACCAGGGTGTGATGAACCAACACAGGTCATCACACACTCACCTTTTTGTTTGAGAAAATAACATCAAAATTTTATTTGCTGTTTAGAGTGTTTTTGGGGATCTTCTTCCCTGACCCAAGCCGTATCACTGCACCTGCTCTAATCATTTCACTGCTCTAATCATTTCAGAATGATAACCGGACCAACATCAAATTTAGAATTTTGTTTGTATCCGGAGAAAATTAACCGAATTACACGTGAACACACCGTGAGTCCCTGGCCAGCCCTTAACAGAATTTCTCTCTCCTCTGATTGGTCGAATAGCTCATCACGGTGTACACGGTGCCAGGAATGGATTCTGATTGGCTTGTTGGAGAGATAGGAAACCAGAAGGGGAAGGTGCCTGTGACGTATCTGGAGCTGCTGAGCTGAAGAGGCGAGAGACAAACTCTCTCTCTCTCTCTCTCTCTCTCTCTCTCTCTCACAAACGCTTCCTATGCCTGATGCGCTCCTTCTTCAGGAGCACTTGCACGTGCTAGTTTTCTGCACTAGAGACTGTTCTGTGGTCAGTCAGAACACGTTCTCTGCCTTCAGTCTGGAAATAAAGATGATGGATCAGCTGATATAAAGCACTGCTATAAGCTTAATGCTAAACGCTCACAGGTCATTCGAGAAACTTGGGCTGTTTGCGAGCTTAACTGCTTTTAAACTGATGGTTAATAAAAAACTGCAAAAGGAGCCCTGGTTTTCATGCAATGAATGCTAACAATCCTGAATGAAGGTTTATTGCACCAGTGGTAGAGTTGAAGTGAGCCGGTTCAGTTACACCATAGATGCCATCAGAGGATCTTTAATTAATTTATGAAACAATTCTATCATACTGAGGTTTACCTTTTACCCGTATGTAAAAAAAGAGGCTAAAATAGCCCAGAAAATGATCTTCAGCCTTAAATCCCACACTCTGCATTACACTCTCTCCGACCCTCTTTTAATAGAGTGTTTCTCAGCGCATGACTTTCAGATCTTCCTTTTTGATTATTTTATGAAAATGTTTATATAATGTTGTGGTTCCCAGGGTTGATCCTTGTGCTGTTAGTGTCGGTCAAACTTGGTTAATTTCTGCCAAAAGGAATGCACTGTACCACACTGTTGTGTATGTTTATTATTTATATATTCATATTTATTTAAAGTAATACATGTATTTATTGTTATGATTTGTGCCAAAGTGCAGCTTAACATTTCAAGTTTAATGTTTATGAAAAAATGTGTGCAATAATCATTTATTAAAGTATTTTTCTTCAGTGGTTTATTTCATGTTATTACAATCTCTAAATTATTTAAATCTAAAAAATGTCGCCCTCTGTTGGTAGTTTGTGGTTTTGCACAAAAAAGCTAAATATGACCATCATTACCAAGGAAAGTCCCTTCTGTGTAGTGCCTGTTGACAAATCAGTGATATTGTGACAATATTTCAAGTGGTTATTTTTTTACACAGTTTGTAAAAAAGGCCAACAATGAAGTTAAAATAAAAATAAAAATGTCCGGTCTAAACTAAACCCAGAAAAAAACAAAACAAAGACTTTTTGTTTTTTATACAAATTGATTTATTTATGCAGCTCTAGTACCAGGAGTCCTGGATGCGCCTCCAGCTCATGAATCTCATGTTTCCGTAGTTACTGAAGTTCCTGTACTGCCCAGGTCCGAAGTGCCACATCCTGCCTCTGTAGTTGGCATGCTCGTACATGAGCCAGTGGCCGTCCATCACGTGGCAGGACATGCAGTAAGGCATGCGGTAGCGGTCCATGCAGTTCTCGCAGTCATCCATCATCTCGTACATCTGACCCATGAAGTTGTCCCTCTCGTAGACACGCATCCTGTAAGATCCTCTGTACTGGAGCGGAACACATTGATCATTAGCTTTTCTTTACACTTTGCAAGAGCGTAGTGAATGCCAAAAGTTTGTAAACCTCTGTGCAGTGCGAGCTTTCGAGATGCTGCTGAAATTAGGAAAAGGCCTCCTACATCCCCGATACGGTTTGTCCCATTAAAAAAGAATTGTTTGCAACAATCTCTGCTCATTTCCATAAAATTAGCATAAAACATTTAGTAAGTTTTGTCGTTTGTCTCCAGACATTCCCTGTTGCTGTCTCGAACGGTCTCTTCTCCTTTTTCTACGTTGAAAAAGAATTGCGCCTCTGTCACTACTTGATGTAAATGCGGCCTGTGCTTTTTTCCCCCCTAGCTCCGCCCATTTTCATCTCTCTAACAGTGAATCCCTTCCAAGGACAAGTTGACTCCGCCTACTTTTTCATCTGCGCTTTATGGTGTACTTATTTTATGCAGAAAAGGTGTGCAGAACCCTATTGTAGTTGCATTTTACCCAGCAAAACCCACATAAGCACGGGGAGAACGAGCAAACTCCTTCCAGAAAGCTCATCGGGAGCCTTGAACCGGGAACCTTCTAACTGATAAAGTACCGCTTTCACAAGTTTTGTAATAAGAATATTGTTCAATTCCATAAAAGTACAATGATTATTCTCATTTAAGCATCACCTGGTGATCTGACACTTTATGTTGAGGCTTTATTTGCCCATTTTTTTCCTGAAATGTTAATTTCATGCTAGACCGTAAGCTAAATCGTGTGAGGAGCTCACCCAAGGGATCATACGGCAGGACCTGATGCAGTTGTTCATTCCAAACATGGACATGTAATCAGCGTACTCTCCCCTCCGGAAGAAATATCCACTTCCCATGTAGTTCATCTGGTCGTACATCATCCAGCAGCCACTCTCCACTCTGCAGGAGTGACAGCGGTTCATGTAGGAGGAGAAGTCCCCACAGTCGCCCATACAGTCGTAAGAGCGGCCGCCGAAGTTCCTCTCCTCGTAGAAGGTGACCTGCAAATTCACATCTCTTTGAGTGATTTCATCTCTTTTTCACGGCTGAGTTACCCTGAGCTTTACCTTGCCCATCATGGTTGCGGCGGTTGATCCTCAGTGGTCCCACACAAAGGAGAAGCTGAAGCCGGTGGTGTTGTTGACGGACTGCTGTCACCTGTGCTTTTATACAAGACCAAGACTAAAGAACTCGTGGCCCCCATTGTGAGTAAAACCCCGACTGTGCACGTTTGCACAGAGCCTGTTAGCAAGAGCAGTTTCCAGATCTTAGCGCTTTTCTTCTACTGCTGGGAATTCCTCTGAATTGTGCTGCACTTGAGTTTTGCTACACTCTCCTAGATTCCATTGACATAGATTCTCAATGTTATTCATTTGTACGGTTTCATACGTGATTTTTATTAAAGACATAAAAAGTACAGTAGAGCCTTGTTAAATGATTATACATCCAACACATTTTTACAGCTGTGAAGCATACACGTAAGATTTTTAAAAAGCTCTTGAGAAACACTGTATTTTTACTGTATTTTTCTTTTAATGAATATGCCCAAAACTCAAAGAAAATTATTCCCAAAGTAAACTGCTGTTTTTGAACCATTTGGAGGATGTGCAGGGTTTCAGTCTCTTTTGAAACAAGATGCTCTGAGGTTTGTTCCCCAAATCACCAAATCTCTTACTGTTATTGAGGAAAACAACTTTGAACACACTTAAGAAAAGAGAGAAAACAAATCCATTTAAAGAAATGTGTGCAGAAGACGAGAACTGCGAGGTATTAGCTCGAAAATATCAAAGCAGAATTCCGTGCAAAACCAAACTTAAAATTTGATAATATCTTTAAAAATGAGGGTTCTATACATGTTTTCTTAAGGCACATCCAAAAAAAGCCACTGGAAGTCTTGTGGGACGTTTTGACGTCAATAAATCTGTAATGTTTACGTGCGAGGAGACTTTCTGTGGACGTATATCAACATATAGATGCATCATAGACTAAATACTTCACTGAAATGGATTGACTGGGTACTGAATTCTTTGAATCGCAGCCTTACTAAACGCTAATTGTACCTTAGTATTGTTTACATTATTCAAATCACAGCTTTCCAAAAATAAATGACAGATTTAGCTTCTTTTTCTGAGTTGCATTATGTCCCAAAGTTATCACTACACCTCATGATATCCCGCGGAAACGCTTTAGCAGAAAAGAGAGGCTCGTCGTCGTTACAAAAGGATATCCATCAGTTGATCATTTCTACAGTATTCTATGCACAGAGGATGATGACCACGTAGATGATCCATCCCACAAACATGAAGACCCCAAACATCAGGCTGAAGAGGACCAGCATTCGAGCTTTCTGTGATGCCTTTTCTGCCTCTCGAACATCTCCTCGTGTCAGAGCTGCTCGCGTCTGTCAGAAACAAGCATTGGTTCAAAATGAGCCGTCAATCAACAGGTCTGAGGTCAGAGGACATTTTGATATCAATGCATCCGTAATGTTTATGTGAGAAGAGACGCTAGGCTACAAAAAAATCTGACGGTTCTGTTAATATTTAGGATTAAGAGCTGATCGCTTTCCACTCACAGTGATATTTGTGAACGTGTTAAAACAGCATAAATCTGCGTGAAACCACTGTTTTCATCCGTACTTGGCTCTGGGCTCAGGTCACTTTTTGAAGGTAAATGTTTCCAATGGTACAGCGCACTTTTTGGCTTCAGAGAAGGGTTCTGTTCGAACAGCTGATCAGGGTTTCTATTATCTAACATTTGCAGGAAAGTGTCTGTCGTAGTGTAAATAATCATGTAATTAGCAAAAGGAGTCGTTATAATGTTGAAATTGTTAATTGTCTCTTTCTCTCACTTTGGGTGATCAACAGTAATAATCTGGAGCTGTTTGATTGTGCTCCTACTGTTAACAATGCCCACCAGATACCATAAATAACAAAGTCGAGAAGCATCGGCGCGATCCGCTGCTCTCTAGATTCTCTTGCAGAAGTGAACCATGCAGAACTTAGAAAATGAGCAGTTTTTTTAATGAACACCTCTTTTTATCTCCCACGCATCCAACCACGCCCCTTTTCCCGGTGTTTTTCAAAACCTGCTGAGTCACAAGACGAATGAAGTGAAAGATGAGCTTCGTGTTACCTCGTAGGAGTACATGATGGCTAGGAGGCCGCTCATGAGGCAGCAGAAGATGGTGACCAGCAGAGACTCCATCAGGTAATCTTTGGGTAAGCTCTGAGGCTCCTCTGTCAATGGTGGAGCGTTCATGTACTGGAACATATTTAAAGGGATCAATAAACAGATGTTTCTCGCTTTGATGTTTGGCCAAAGGTGTGAGCTCTTACTATAGTATATGAGGGGTAAGTGTTGGGCGGCAGGAAGCCCGGTGGGTAGAAAGCTGGTGCGCTGGGTCCAGGCTGGCAGGAGATGACCGGCTGGCTTGGGAATTGTGGTGGAAACACCAGGAAGGCTGTTTTGGGGTCCGGGGGGCTGTAAGGTGGAGGTTGAAGGCTTCCCTCACCCCCGGTGTGCACCGTGTAATGCTGCTGGAGTGTGTGAGCACTGTTGAGCGTCCTGGTGCTGTCTGTCTCCCGCAGACTGGTGCTATCGCTTGTCTGGAGGCTGAGGGAGTCGCTGGGGAACATTGAAGTCTCTCTGCATCCTCCCGACGAAAGATCTGGAGCCTCGCCGAGGATGGATCCAGCTGTGCTCCTGGTGGCTTCTTCTGGACGAGCTGGGGATGGAAAAGAGCTGAACTGTTTAGCATTTACACAGAAAACAGAGGGTTTGCAAGTGGCATGAGTGGCAAAAAGCCCATTGATGCTGGCGGTGATTGTGAGTTTGACCCGCGTCGCGCTGAAATGGGGAAAAGCTTTTGACGGCTTGAACTTCGGGTTTTTTCAAAGACTAAAAGGACACAAAAGAATCCAAATCCAAAGAAATTGCTGAAATCTGTAGAAAGTGGAATCCAGGAGCATAAACCTGATTTGCTGGCTTAATGTCTGGAAAAAGTGTGAATTTTTGACTAAATCACCATATTCACTGACCAAATATGGTTTGGCATCTTTACGATTCGTGCAATTTACATAAAATCCTTGGTTGTACTTTAATTATGAAACAGGACAAACAGGAAAGCGTCAAATTCACCACTAGTCGTCTTTGAAGTGATTCAAAAAACTTTTTACAGAAATAAATGTTATTTGCCATATTTTTTGTGTCGTTTTTTCAGCGTTTAACCTTCAGTTAAATACACCGGCTGTTTTGATTTACAAGAGTTATGGCACACATGATGCCTTTGTTCAAAGGTGATCTTTCTTTTGTAAACAGAACGAGTTGCAGCTTATCATTTTAATGCGTTATTTAAAGTTATTTAAATGAGCTAATCCCCCAGTCATTAGTGTCAGCTGATCCTCCTGAAATCACATGATTTACTTCATCCATAAACCTGTGACTTTCTGAAAAGTGTGTTTCTGTTTCGAATACGTGCTTTATTTCCTCTTGTGTGAGTTGAGACTCTGGTGAAGTCACCTGAAACTCGGAGAAAGCTCCAGCTCGACTCATCAATAATTCACCGTGTCACACGAGCCGCCGGCGACACACAGAAATGTTTGAAAGTGCAGAGGATTTCTGGTGACTCCTGCTCAGATAACCTGGGGCAGGGATATCGAAACCATCTCCCACAGAATTATATTAGTGATCCAGGGGCCAATCGAAATAACTTAGAGCTTATTCTTTTATTTATTTATTACATTTTTTCAGCATTCCTTGGGTTAAACAGTTATAATAAGTCTTTGAATTAGGCCAAATTTGGTTGTGTTTTGTTTCAATTTTTGCTGTTTTTACATTAAACAACAAATGTCAAACTTTTTATCTAAGCCACTCTGGGAGCATCTGTGCATAATCTTCACCTCCATATGCCATGAGCTGCGAGGTGTGATGGATTTTTTTCTGCAAAGCACATGTTTTCACAGTTTTGTGAACAATACTTGTGTTATTGATCTTTTTTATATGTAGTAACAGATCTCTGAGCTCATATTTCTTAAAAGCTCTCAGGTAAAACATTTAATTTTCCCAATCGCAGAAAAATGAATGCAGCAAATAGTTCCATACACATAAAAAAATGCTGTGAACAATAAAAAAAAACCTAGTCATGGCAAGAACACAGCAACAGACACAATGTAGTTATACATCAGCAAAAAGGTCTCTCCCAGACAACGGAGAGAAGAAACCGAAACTTTGAAAATCACAGACCGGCGCAGTGTTCGCCAAGTAAACGTAGTACAAATCTTATGATACACAATTATATCTACTGACTTTTACAACAACTCCAATGCTATTTAAAACGTGCAAGCTAGTGAGGTAACCATTTTTATTCCTAAAATTAGCCAAAATGAAGTAATTCAACCAGCAAATTGTCAGAAAAAGTTGCTCAAAAAATTGGAGATCATGACAAAGTGGTGAAAAAAGTTCCCGACCCAAGACATTTTCTCTCCTTTCTGCACTACAGCATGTGGTCCGGGCTCGCCCCATGCTGACATTGACTCATCTGTTTATGTTAAAGTTACTATTCTCTTGTTTTATTTGATATTTTAATAATGGCCTAAGTCTTTATTTGGTACAATAATGTCATTTCAAATCTAAAAAATATGGTTAAATAATCAATTACAGCTTATGGTTCAAGTTGCCAATTCAAGAGATACGGAACTGCTAATAATATATTTATACATTTCAAACATCCGACACAATGCGTTTGTTTCTAGTCTGAAATCTTGTAGCTATTTAATTTGGAACTAACTCAATTCAGCAAGCCTTCTTCAGTTCTCCCAAGTTTGGAAACTCGGAGTACACTTTAAGAAGCAGTTTGAAATCCCCAGAACTCAACCCTGAGACCAGATGCAGTTCAACGGGGAACCACCATCCTGGTGGACCTCAATGTGCCTCAAAAGTGTTTTATGATCTGGTTCGGGGGTTGCAGACATGGTTGTAGATGGGGTTCAGGGGCTTTCTATCTCAGCCAGAGTAATGACTGATGTGGAGTTGTGAGGCAGTGCGCAGACCACAAGAGAGAGCCTCAAACGCTCAGAGAGTTGAGGTTGATGGTGTGAATGTGGTAAAAGTGAGGCGTTTACCTTGGTCCATGATCAAGGACGGCCAGGGCTCATCAGGAAACTCTATAATCTCAATAATCCAGAGAGAAACACCGCTCCCAAGCTCCAGGTGAGACGTGTCTGTGGCTGTGTTCCCTCGCTCTTGCTGAACAGTGTCAGGTTAGTTTAATAATTGATGACTGTCGACTGAGAGGTCCTCTGCGTTAATGAAAAACCTCATGCTTTAATTGAGCGTCAAATAATGCAATTATTAATTTGTGCTGCATGTGTAAGTTACACATATACTTTTCCAAGAAATTATCCCCATTTTTTAGGCATACGAGGTGAGACCCGCTAGAGAATTTGCACATTTCACCCTAATTACAATTATTTAAATGAAAACATCACTACTGTATTTGCATATTCGAAAACTAAATTATGTCTACTGCGCAAAACAAAACAAATACTCCAAGTATATAAACATAAAAATATTGAACGAAAATGTTTTATCTTGTCGACGCAGTAATAAACTTTCACCAGTAGAGGGCTCATGGTGTAAACAGTTGTATGAACATCTAAACTGAATGAAAGCATTTTACAATTTTTTAAAATGAGTTTTATCAAACTTTTACCGAACTGTTTCATTCTTAACTGTGAATGTATTTAAAAACTGTGTTAAGTAAACAGGAATTTTTATAACACTTTTCAATTTATAAAAAAAAAAAAACGGTAATGACATCATGTCCCCTTGTCACTATGAGTGATCTAAACCAACCCACTTGGTATCTTTTCTGAAGCTTCATTTGAAGCGTCAATTATTAAAAATACACAAAAATCCACCTCAGGGGGGTCAGTGACCGTTCCCTCCCTTGAGCTAATGCAACAAAAAACAACTTTCAGAACTCAAAATGTCCTTGTAAAAAACTGCTCTTATGAGACAGAACTCCAGAGAACTAGCATGCTTTTGGTTCCACCCATGATGTGACTTGGAAAATGCAGAAATCTGCTTCTGTAGATAGTTCTAGGTGTCGAGCTAGCTACATGGATACTGTTGGAAAACCTTTAGGGCAGAGATGCCAAATGACAATAGAATTTTCTTCTGCTTTTACTCAGACGGGTGGCAACCAATATCTCAAAAAATGTTTAAAAAAAAAAAATAAAATGTGGGCGAAAGTGTTAAAGTGGCGTCTTTAATGTTTATTAACATTCCATCAAAACAAGCTACAGTATTTTTATTTATTTTTACGTTCCATCGTTCTTTCTTCGCCCACATCCCTCCTTCGCCTCTTGTTCCAAAGACTTTCTGCACTTTCTGGGACTTGTGTGCGTACAGAATTCCAAAGCATCTTCTGCAAAGCATGTTTTGTTTCGTTGCCGACCTCTGGAAGAAAATAGATAAGTATGTGATCCACTCAGCTCTGACTAAGAAGTTCATAATGAGAGCTGATAAGTTTTATGGACTAAAAGTGTTGGTGCGTGACTCACCGAGTGCTTTCTCTCTTCACCAGAGCTTCATTATCTGCTTATTATGTTCCTCCCTGAGCTTTAATAACAATATTGATGTTAGTTTGGTGAAATGACACAACATCAGAGATAACAGAAGGGGAATTCACCCAGAATTAGCATATGTGTCATCACTTACTCACCCTTCAGTGGTGTTTTGAAGACTTTTACAGCTGTAGTGCATCCCAAGCTATGTTTTTAACTCGCTTAAAAATCTCAAACGCATTCGTGCAGATGCTTCATGGAGGTTCGTGATTATGAAGCACGGCTCTGGAAGCTCCTGTTCTGAATCTGGCTGTTTTCCAGGATCTGCAGGAGATTAATGAGGCCGTCTCAGGAATGCGGTGTACCTGCCGACTTTTCATTCACCAACGCTAATCAATCCTCACAGGAGGTGGTTCAATCCTGACAGGTCTGAGATCAGAGCTGTGCTGATAGGACGATGGCTGTTGATTATTAAGAGATTGCTGGACAATATTGTTATCGTACGGGGTGACAAGGGCTATTTTTATTAGCATTAGCATACTTTAAGAACTTTTGTTGATCTCCAAGGGTCAAGTATGCCTCACTTTCCAGTTGAAATCAATGGAGAGTGAAAGATTTTGGATAAAGTGTATAATCGGCTACACAACGTACACCACAATAGTGGGGAGGTGGGTGTTTTAATACACACACTTTTGTATTTTAAGAGTTTCCACACATTTTCCGTCAGTTTTCACCACACTAAAACATTCAGAGCATACACTTATCAAGATCACATGACCAGTAACAAAGCTGCAAAGAGCTTTTTTAAAAACAATAGAATTGACTTTAAAAGCAGTCTCTGATATTTTAACATCTTTTAACACAACGAAGGTACACAAAATTCTAATATTTCAAGGTAAGTTATCTGAAAGCACCAATCAGAAATTAGAAATATTAGAGATAACTTTTTTTAAACATTTTAAAGCAGTTGTTAGTAACTTACATCTATTTTCTTGTGAATACATGACTTAGTGTTGCAATCCAATCACGCTGTAATGTGATTAAACAAACAGGTGGAAGATTATTCGAGATCCTCAAATCTTGTGTAAAAACCTGTTTCACCCTGAAACTGAATTTATAATTATCAAAAATTACAACAAAAAAAATTGTTAATAAAGTCAGAGTATGGGACTGGAGCCGTCAGAATATTCATATTGAATTGATTGTTTCTGGTGTTTCTAACCCATTTATGTTCTTTGTTGAAGATCCTGTTGCTTCAGGTTTAATTAAGATGGATTTAAACTAACACTGATTTAAGGTGATGCTCTTAAAAAGGAGAAATAAAAGACCATCTGCTACAGAAACAAAAGAAAGGGACTGTGAGAAGAGACAGGGTAAAAGAGGAAAGGATTTACCACAAATAATTAATTTTATTGTTTCAACTTTTTTGTTTATCTCCAGATTAATTGCAATGCTTTTATTAAACACCTCAAAAACAATTATATAATGTATCAAAAACGATAACTTCTTGTATGAATAATTTATTAATGGCTTGAATTAATCATCTTTGTGAAATGTAACTGTTATTTATTTAAAAGAGAGAGAGAGAGAGAGAGAGAGAGAGAGAGAGAGAGAGAGAGAGAGAGAGAGAGAGAGAGAGAGAGAGAGAGAGAAAAGAGGAGAGAGAAAGAGAGAGAGAGAATGAAAGAGAGAAAGAGAGAGAGAGGGAGAGAGAGAGGGAGAGAGAGAGAGAGAGAGAGAGAGAGAGAGAGAGAGAGAGAGAGAGAGAGAGAGAGATTAAGTGAGTAAATCAGTCAGGGAAAGAGAGAAAGAGGGAGAGAGAGAGAGAGAGGGAGAATGCTTGAGCTCAGGCAGAGCAAGAGCAACACAAGCTACCGATAAACAAAATAAAATCCCCGCGACCGAGAGTCCATCACAGAGACCCGGAGGGCCTCCAGGGGTACCTTTGCAAGCCGGGATCGGAGCTCAATGAGGCGGTCAGAGCCGTGTGGGCGTCCGCTGCTGTAGACGCAGGTCATGGAAGCGTTTGGACGCGTGTGTTCGCTGAATAAACGAGCAGTGCTGCTGTCTCTGATGGTCAAACTCGGTAAGACTCTAACTTTCCATCTTTTATTGGAAATTACATTTTCACAAAATAAGAATTCTATCTTTATTTAGTCACTTTTACGTTTAAAACACCCGATGGTTTCAAGAAACCGTCACAACACCACTGGAGATGCTCTAGCCGAGGTGTTTATAAGTTCACCTGACTCTATTTCTTTAATATTAATTTATTAATGAACTGGTAAATCCGAATAGATTCATTTGTGCTCTGCTGCTGCTGCTGCTGCTGATGATGATGATGATGATGGTGATGGTGATGATGAATGGAAGTGTTACGGGATGAAATAATGAAAATGAGTCATTTTTGGATTCTATGATTTCAGTTCTCTTGATAAGATTACATTTAGTTCAAAATAGAAATTGAGACAAGGAATGTTGTCTGCAGATGCTATTACCTACATTTTTAACCAATTTTTTACACTTGTTACACTTGTATTACTGCTACAATTTTAACTTTAAATCCAAAAGTTTGTGTCATTACTGATTTAAAAATGCTATAAAAACTTTCACAGCCTTCTATTGATCATACATTGGTTATTATAATAATGGAAAACCTATGAAAACCTAAGTAAAATGGTATTGAATTTATTAAATATGAACATTGTTTTGGCTGTAAAATACAATAATGAATCAAAACATTGTGGTTCGCAGTTTTGGTATTCATGGAAAGGATTGTTTAAAGGAGTCTATCGACATTGAACGAGGCGTGGTTGTCCAGAAACTGCTGATGTACTGAGAATTACTTGCACAATCATCTCTAGGTTTTACAGAGAGTGGTCAGAAAAATATAGAATCATGTCAGCACCACAGCCTCCCGGATAATTGCTGTTGACCATCTCCATCCCTTTTGACCCCAGTGGTCCCATCTTCTGATGCTACACTTCCAGTGGGAGAACGCCCCATGCCATTAAGCTCGAATCATCTCAGACGGGTTTCTTGAACATGACTGTACTGAAATGTTCTCCAAAGTCACCAAATCTCAATTGGGCTGTGGTAAAACGGTGTCGATACTCTCTGAGGAATGTTTCCAGAACCTTGTGAATCTATGCCACAAAGGAATAAGGCACTTCGGAATGGAAAAGAGATCCAACCCAGTACTAGTAATGTGTACCTAATAAAGTGGCCGGTGAGTGCAGATGCCTCCACAAGAAGGATGAGTTATAAAGGGGAGTGTTGAAAACAGTGCCACAGATCAGATCTATGTGATCCCCGTTATTTATTGATCCTGTGAGCATTTTCGAAGTAATTCTGAAGGTGCTGAATCCAGAATCTGGTACCGCGGGTGAACTCGTGCCTTGTTTGTTTTCTGCTTGTAATGAAGCAGTTGAATTCAACAAGTGTCTCCTGCTCATTGAGCATCTGCATCTGGCAGCTTTCCTCCCGCTGAGTGTAAGTGCCTTCTTCAGTGAGCGTTTGTGTACCGGGCCATCTGCAGTGTAAAAGAAGCGGTGCAGTAATTGGGATTTAGCGCATGTCGAGGGTTCGAGAGCAGCCAGCTGGCCGTCAGATTGCTCAGAAAGAGTGATTATCAGAAAAGCCCCTCGCTGAGACACGTTCGATTGGTTTGAGGATCTTAGTGGGGACTCTCCTCTGACGTGAACCGAATCAAATCATGGATAGATCTCTAATAGTAACTATAGTCTAGAAGCATGTGTTTAACTCTAAACAGATACAACTAGACAAAAACTGCATTGTGTTGCGTACCACATATATATATTCTACAATTATTATACATTTATATTGCCTTCTGTGAAAATGACAATTCCAAAACTCTGAAGTAATCATCTTGAAAATGAGACGTGGTCAATAGCTCAAAGTAGTGGAGATGGAGCAGAGGAAAAAAGTAAAAAATGCAGCTGGATTGTTTCTTCTAAATGCATTTTCTTTGAAAAGAAAATCCAATTTCTGCTTTGAATATACCAGTAATTTTCTGCCTTTTACTTTTCTGCATATGCTCGGAACCCAGGGCGCCTCCTGAGTCTCATGATCTCTTTTCTAATGATTTAAATGGAAAATTCTAGACTTTTAAAAAGTAATATAAAAATCACAGAAATGTCGCAGCTGTGCCAAACGTACAGCAAATTATTCTTCGGTTAGATAGCTAACGTTTGTGCCGACACTTTGATGTTTGCTTGTAAAATTTAATTCTATTAGCAAAATTGAACGGTTGCCAAGGTAGCATTTTTGGTTGCTAAGGAGGAGTCAGTGACACACAAAGATCCCCGTGTCAATATGAGTAATATATGCCGACCCCCATGTTTTTATCACTTATTAAAGTTGAGACAGACTATTTGAACATTTGGTTGCTAGGGTAAACAATTTGGTTGCAACAAAACAATTCAATTTGTCACAAATTTTTAGTGTAAACAACATTTTCTCCATTGTTTTTCTGCAATGTTTAATTTTAAAGACATTTTTGATGCCATTTCTTAATTATTTTTTCATTTATTTCCATTTATATGTCAATTGTAAATACATAAATATTTAATTTAAATATGTAATTTTTTGGCAGACGCTGTGACACGGATGCACTGGATTATGTTCTTGATGTATTTTTAGTAGCGTGTAAATTGCAGATTTAGATTTGAGCGTTTACAAAAGTCTATTTTTGATTCTTTGTTAAATTACAGATTTTTATTTTGACATGCATTTTAAGCAAACTGTACTGTTTGTTTGAAATGTTTATTCGTGTTTTGGTCAATCTATACAACGCTTAATGTACATTATATAATATTTCGTTTTCAATAACGGTATATGTTTAGAAATATGTGCAAACAAAGAAAATGCATTTTTTTACATTTCCGTCCATTTTTGTATTCCGAAACGGTCTGATTTATTGAAAACCTCTTCTTTTTAAACCAGTGGTTTCCAATGCGTTGCTAGAGCTCCGATGAATCGAGTGACTCTGACTCTGTGTCTGATCACTGACTCTCCTCCAGAAAACACTTCTTGGACCGTTGGGAAGACAGACACTTCTGAGCAGCAGTAAACAAGATTCTTGTCTCTAATGAGCTGTTGCTCTCTGTGGGTCATTAGCTGATGAATGAAACTGTGACGGTCAGTGTGTTTGTGTTCTGGTTTACTTTCAGAGGAAAAGCCTGAGTTTGCAGCAGGGCTCAATTCTGTCCTGAATGTTGAAGCATAAAACTGAACTCAGGAATAATGTTCTTATTAAATAAACGCTTATGCTTAGCGGAGTAGACTGATTCTAATAATAAAACTGGGGTGTGGAATTCCTTTGTACTCTAGTATGTGATGCACATATAGGATAGTTGAAAATGGATTGATGTGACGGCTCAGTGCTGCTTCACCTCGCTGCCAAAAACATGAAAAGTACAATGATTTTGATTATGAAAAAATAGAGAAATGATTTAAATCATAGCAAAATTGCATTTACAGCACAGATCATTGTACACCTCGCAAACGTTGTCACGATGTTGACATGGACTGAACCGCTTTTCTCGCTTTTGTTCACTCTAGCTTTCTCTGTTTCTCTCTCTTTCCACTCTAGTTTTCTCTTTCTCTCTCTTTTCTTACTTTCACTATTTCGTCTCTTCTGTTTCCCCCCCTCTTTCTCGCCTTTCTTTTTTCTCCAGCTCCTTCTCTCTCCCACTTGCTCTTTCCATGTTTTTCCTCTCTTTCTCCCTCTCTTTACTTCTCCTATGTTTCTATCTTGCTTAGGTAGAAAATGTGTCGAAATCATTTATCAGTGTAATACCCCTTACTCTTGAGTAATTTTACAACTTTTGACTTTTACTTTGAGTCGTATTTAGAAGATTCTTTTACTCTACTTTCTTTACTTTTTTGGCAAGTACTGGTACTTTTACTTGAGTATGATATTTCAGTACTCTTTACAACACTGCTGGAAATACATGAGTAGCTGCTATTTTACAGTCTAGGTTCATTTATTGTCAAGAGTCAAGAATTCAGGTCACCTGCAAGTGCAAAAACAGTTCATAATGCATCCATTAATGTAGCCTGAGCAACATCGAACAAATAAAATATTTGGTTAAATACACTTTACACATCATTGCTCTATTAAAAAAAAAGCTATAATCTCATGTAAAAATACATTTTGTTAGGTTAAGCGCTTTTTAAAAATCTTTAAAATTCATTGTTGTTCCAGCAAGTGCCGCGGACACATACGATTGACCTGCAGAAACGTAAAAGACGCCATCTGCATCCCCATTCTGCACTATATTTGGACCACAACAAGCTTTATAATTCTAAATGTTTGCTGAAGAAATATTTGTTTTATCATTAGTGTACATGTCGGGTGAGGACCTCCCTCCCCTGACCACATGTTCCGCAGGTTCTTTTTTGTGTAGTTACAGAGTATGTTTAGAATCAAAGCATTGGGGCAATTTGTGAGCACAGAATACTATGCAGACCCTTCAAAGCTGATTCCTTTGCTCATAACAGAGCACAGCCTCATAAAACAACAGTTAAAATATATAATTAGCTATTTGCAGTCCGTCAGAGAGTCTCTCGGTCACGGCTTCATCAGAGCTTAAAGACACAATGAGGTACATTCAGTAAAAAAAAATGTGAGCTGCTCGTCCACTTCAAAACAAAGAGTGAAGTGCAAGAGCTCTCCAGGCGGTTTCTATGGCAACGTTCAACTATGCCACCCCTAATGCCCCATGTGTCGAGTCCAAAATACTCCAAGCTGAAAAAAAAGGCTTTCGCTCTTTCCTTGATCTGCTTCTATCTGCGTAATAATTGTTTAAGACTCTTAAGGGTTAAAAATGTAGCATTTTTATCACTTTCTGTCTGACACACATCTGACGTCTATGGATCTATTCTAGTGGTTTACATACGAATGCAGCTAACCACTGCATCAGGGGTTTTCTTCTTTTTAAAATCAAGCTCAAACTAATGTAAAACTTTATAACGTGATCCCGAGTCACTAGGATCTTTCCATTATCCTTTAGAGGAAAACTCTGGGGAGCCGGGAGTCAAATAAACAATGATATTCCTGGCCCATGCTGGAGTGGACTGTGAGCGGGATAAGCGTGTATAGAAAATGAATGAATAAACATTTTTATCACTAATTGTTTGTCGCCTTCACATCCAAAATTTGAGGCCTGGGAGAGCAGGTCTGAGCAACCAGAATTTTAATTTAACCCTTAGAAGTCCTTTTTAAGCTTTTTTTACTACTTTACCATTTGTTAAACAAACAGTTTTTGCGGCAGTACTTGATATATTTTTTGGTAGTAGATCCTCAGCTTCATCTTTTCACAAAATTTTCGTTATTTCGGTAGCAACCCTAACGTTGTACAAAAAGTACAATTCTCAGTATTTCATTTTGTAATTTTTTTACTGTTAAAATCATAAAAATTTAAAACGAACAGTTTTTATCTTTTGCAACAAAAGCAAAAGTGTTCAGACAAAATAAAAAGTAATAAATCCCTCCAAAAGTAAAGACTAAGTCAAAACAATGTGAAAACTTTATCAAAAGCATTAGTGCCCAAACTAATACAAGAATTATCACAGGTTTTGTACTTCCAGAGGTTATCCCTTCTTTTCACCACTAGATGGCACTGATGGCACCGATTTGTTGTTCTGCAAATAACTGTTGTAATGTTTGTTTAAAACGCATAAAAAACTAATAGACTTTTTGAAACATACATATTATATGTGAAATTAAAATGAAACAATATGTGGGTTTTGTCATTCCGACTTAAAGGCACCGCTGCGTGCAGAGACTTCTAAGGGTTAATAATGTTTTGACATCCTCTACCAAACATCTCCCAAACATGGGACTCATATTTACTCCACAAAACATATTTATTTCAGTGATCTCTGCATAATAGTGCTATAGGAATACACTGGACTAGTGTTTCAGTTTCTCTGTCCAAATCTGAACATTATGCTGATGTGCTATAAATCATTGTCGGAAGCACATTATTCCACAGTATTTTTGCATGTTTGCATTCCTGCAGATGAATCAGGATAGACTTGAGAAGAGAAACGAATATGAGATCAGCATCAGCAAGGCTCTTCTCAGAACTCCTCCAAACATGTCGTGTTTACAGTCTGTAGCAGAAGGTTTGACGTCATCGCTGAACAGTGATTTACGAGGGGCGCTGCATTTATTCTCTCGTTCTTCCCCCTGTGTCTGAGAGAGAGTCTGTACCAGGCACTGGATCCCTCCATCTCTCTTCTGCCGCTCGGAGGAGGATCAAGAGGTCACGAAGGTCAAAGGTCACGTCAGGGTTATGGAGCACTTACGAGGAGACATACCGACACACTCTATTAAACGTGAGCGGCCTCTGATCGAGTCCAGAAGCAGCTTTTACTCAAAGATGCGTACATGCTTCTGTACAGTACACGGTTCTATTTGCGGGTGGAACGTTTATTACGAGAAACTTTGAGTTTTCATCAAACCTGGATTTGTGCAAACATAAGCTCCCTTTGCTTCTTTCGCTTGAAACAGAGGTTTTTGTGGAGTTATCCGTGTGGGACGTGGGTTCCCATACAGTCACGCTAACTCTTTTCTCGTAAACACTGCTTGGGTTTATTGAATGATTTAATGCTAAACTCGAGCCTCGATCATTTATTGTGTCTGATACATCTCTTCACTTCTGATCATTTTTTATTATTTTTTTAACTGTGTCCTGTCCTGCTCAAAAGCAATCACATGGGAGACTCCATTGAGACTAGATCAGTTTACCTCAAATTAGGGATGCACCGAGATGAAAATTCTGGGCCGAAAACCAACCCGAAAATGGCCTTATTAAAAAAAAACTACAAATTAATTAAGCAATTAAACTTTTATTGATAATAAATAACAGTAATAAGGCTGTTTAACAATAACAAAACTAAATAAAATTTCTTTCTGTAACAATATTGTGCATAAAAAATTCATCAATTGTGCATCAATTTTAAATTACTGCACCAAACAACAGAGCGCAAACAGAAGAAAAATAATTGCACAAATATTGCAACTTTACTGTCCTCTTCTGAAACTTTGAAGAGGTTCCAAACCGCCGACATCCTCCATGTTTGATGCGTAATGACAGTGCGAACGAGACGGGAGGATGAGAGAGCCGTGGCGACAATTTCTGATTTTATTTTTGGCACTTTCTTACATTTCGGCCGAAAATTTTCAGCGGCTGAAATTTCGGTGCATCCCTACCTCAAATCTATCCACCTTTATTTAGCCAACTTAGATTAGCTCAACTCTATTGAGCCTAGATCTGTTTAGCTCAACTCTAATCTCAGTTTTAGCTTACTTTAGCTCAAATCTATTGAGATTAGTTTAGTGTAGCTCAACTGTTTTGACCCTACCTCAATTCAGCTCAACTCTATCGAACCTAGATCTATTCAGCTCAAGTCTGTTGAGCCGCACTCAGTTTGTCACAACTCTACTGAGGTTTGGTTCATTTCGTTCATCCATTTAGCTCAATTCTACAGAGCCTAGTTTGATTTGGCTCAACTCTGTTCAGCGTAACCGTGTGTAACTCAACTTGATTGAACCTAGATTAGTTTAGCTAAACTCTACTGACCCCCGTTCAGCTTATTCAAACTCTATTGAACATATTTATATATATAAATTTTATATATTTTTATATATTTTTGTTCAGGTCTGATAAACGTGGAAATGTTTTCTACCGGATCTCTTACATATTTCAAACCAGAGCACGCTGAACTATTGATAACAGAATGTTCTTTTCTCAGTTTAAGCTGTTCCTGGATTCAGAAGCTCCTAATATCGACTGGTATGTGTTTATTAAAATGTGATCTACAGAAGCAGCAGCCTCTGTCCCCGGGCTTCTCTTCAGGAGATCTGCAGACTTTAAAATGTTCTTTACTGTATTATAGTTTGCGAAATCAATCATAACCTCTGTCTGCTCCGTCTAGACTGGAGATCCATGTTCATATCTGGAAAACACCACACACAAACACTCACAGAAAAACTGCACAAGATGCTTCTCAGCTGGAACTTCCTCAGATCACTCGCTTTTCTACGCAAACACGAGGCTGCACACAAAACATTTTAGGTACAGACTGTGTTTATTACCATTTTAAAGTATCTCTCTCTCTGACTGTAGAGTACAGTAAGCCTCTGTCAGACGACTCGACACAGTTTCTCTTTCTACAGAAGGCATCTGTTAAAAGCGTTCCTTCTTAGCTTTAAACTGCGTGGTTGAAATAAGTAAAACGCATTCTCCGGATGCTTCGTGATGCTTCTGTGATCAGATACGTTCCTAAAACACACCTGATTATTCATACGAGTGAAACATTGCACGGACATGATCCTCCTCGGCATCAGCAGAACACAACCTGAGTTCGTATAACACGACCTTTCGCTAATCCATAAGAAGCTTGAGTAGAGCAGATCAGATCAATCCCATTCATGAAAGTATGATGGAAGGAGGTGATTTCTTCCCAGAACCAGCTTGATCCCTCACTCAGAATTCAGAAATGCTATGTAAACAAAGTTTTACAAAATGGCAGTTTTCTCTTGTAACATGTTTCCATAGCGTTTGCCACTTCTTTTTCTCTTTTTTGTCAGTTCTTCTCTGGGGTGAAGGTTGTGTGAATGTAAAGTCAGTTCTTGAGGGGTTCCCATCAGGGTGAATGGCAGATTCTCTCGTACTTTTATCCTCTCCTGCTTCACGGTGGATTAGTTAGTGTTGGTTGACAGTCCATTGACTGAGCATCTGGTGCTAGTTTAGTCTGGGTTAATACCTGGGTTTCCTCCATCTGTCTGTGGAGGTACAGCGAGGACAAAATCCCCAGAATCCTGATGAAATCCTTCCACAAAGCGTCAGTCACTTACACAAGAGGAGTTTGTTTAGGCTCCTCTGAAACTCATCCTTCAACAGCCACTTTCACATTCAGCTCGAATGAATCATTATGAACCAAATGGAAATATATGGAAACCTTTAACTGAATCATTTTAAACGCACCTTGAGTCATATTGAACTTTTCTCAAATGAATCATTTCGAACTGCTCTAAACTGAATCATTTTGAGCTTTTCTGAACAGAATTTGTTCTGAATCATTTGCACCCATCCTAATCTGAATCATATGAGCCTGCCCTCAATTTAACCATTTTGAATCATATGAACTCCTCTTTTCCTGAAGGATCATGAACCTCAAATAATTCACTTTGAATTGTCCTGAACAGAATAACTTTTTAAATTCCCTTGATCGCATTCAGTTGAACTGAATCGAATTGAACTGTTCTGAAATGAATCTTTTGGACTCTTAATCAGAATCATATGGACCAGGTCTGAACTTATCCATTTGGAATTGAATGATATGGACTCCTTCGCATTTACTAGTCCTGAACTAAATCATATTGAACTGAATCAACATGAGCTGTTCCGAATCAAATGAAGTCAACCTTTTTTAACTGAATCATAGGGTCCCATCCTGTGCTGAATCACCATGATCTGCCCTGAAATAAATCAATTTGAATTTTCCAGAACTGAATCATTTTGAGATGTTCTGAACTGAATCACATTTACCTTTTCTGAATTTACTTACTTTGATCAGTCCAGAAACAAATCACTTTAAACAGTGCTAATCAGAATGTGAATCTTAACACACAGTCTTGAACTGAATCATGTTGATTCGAACAGAAACAGAATCAAATAGACCCATCCTGAACTGAAAGATTTGCACCTATTCAAATGGGAATCATGTGGATTCGTCTTGAGCTGAATCTCTATGAACTATCGTCAAAGGAACTGTTCTGAAAACATAGATGCATCTTCATTCACGGTTCTGAATCATTTGATCCATCCAAATCTGAATGTTGTGAGCAGAAATATAATGAACAATACTGGACTGTATCATATGGACACCTATACTGGATCACCATAAACAGCCCTGAACTGAATCTTTTTGGATCTGTCCTGAACAAAATCACATTGAGCAGAATATTAATCATATTGGCATGTTCTGAATCAAAACACATCGACTCATTCTGAAGTGAATCATACCGAACTTTCCTAAATGTAGCTGAATCGTGCTGCGCTGCTGAATTGTGACGCATCAGCTTGGACTTACCAAACTTTCTCACTCTTCAGGTCTGTTCTGCTCGGTCTCCTCTGAAGTGTGTGTCTCATCTCCGTGCCAAAACAACAGCACCTGTGTGCCCACCCTGGATGGGTATTACTGTGCCTGTGCCCCCACTCCCCCAATCTTCACCGGTCATCACTGCGAGCATTTGCTAAACCCGTGTCTGGTTGCAGGATGCCAATTCGGCTGCGTAGGCAACCTAGGAACCCAAGACTACATCTGCCAATGCCCCGAGGGCTTCCATGGGCCCAACTGTACCCAAAATATCAACGAGTGCCAGAGCAACCCCTGTCAGGGGCGCAAGAACTTCTGTGTGGATGGAGCGAATGGGTATGAGTGCCACTGTCCCGTTGGGTACGCTGGAGACGAGTGCAGGATTAAGGTCCGGGATTGCTCTGAGGAACCCTGCTTTAATAATGCCACCTGCATGTGGGCACCGGAGGGGTACGAGTGCCACTGCACCCCTGGTTTTCAGGGAGAACACTGTGAAGAGGACGTGGATGAGTGTGTGTCGCAGCCGTGCAGGAACGGGGCCCTCTGCGTAGACGGGATTGGGGCGTATCAGTGCTACTGTGTGCCAGGGTTTCAGGGGTATCACTGTGACATCGAGATCGACGAGTGCGCCTCTCAACCCTGTGAGAACAACGCCACCTGTATCAACGGAAAGGACCAGTACCTCTGCGAATGCCTCCTCGGATTCACAGGTAAGTTTGCCCCACATTCAAAAGCAATCCGCCAACACTGTTGACCACAGTATGAAAGACATAAAGAAAGAGTTATTTTATCTCCCACCAGAAGATGGCAGTAGACATCATCACACACCATCTACGGCACTCTCACCACTTGACACTAGTCCTTTTCAGTAAATTTTGTACAGAATGAATGCTTTAAATAGCATGTGTAATTAGCTTAGCATAGCTCAATGAATCGAATTAGACCAGTGGCATTTCAATGATCCAAGTGTTTCAATATAGTGTACTGTATTTTTAAAACTCCTCATGGGTGACGTTGGGTTGCAGAAGCAGCAGAAAATATTGACTTTAAATGTTGATATTTTTAGAGTTTATTGATAATTATGCCAGAACAGAATTTAGTTCTGAACAATGTTAGCGTGAAAGATAACACTTCATTTACAACTTTAACACAATGTACCTCTAAAAGAGTCAAGTTTTAAAAAGGAAAAAAAGCTATTTATCATTTAGTAAACTCTTTGATCATTTTAAACTGAAATGCTAATGGTCTAATTGTATTCCATGATGTATGCTAAGCTACGATTGATTTCTGTAGTGTGCACTTCTGAGTGTCGCCTACTTTGGGGGTTTAGGAGTGAACTGTGAGGTGGACGTGGACGAGTGTGAAGCCTCTCCGTGTCAGAATGGTGCCACATGCCATGATCACGTGGGTCTCTACACCTGCCAGTGTGTGCCTGGGTATGAGGGCATCAACTGTGAGCTGGACATCAACGAGTGTGAGAGCGCCCCCTGCCGGCATGGAGGAATCTGTCGAGACCTGGTCAACGGGTGAGCGAGTTCAATACTGATTAATTTTTTCACTTCAGACACAATTAAATATTAGCATTCAAATATGAATGAGAGCCTCATGGACTGACCGAAGGGTGTGTTTTCCTCAGGTTCGAGTGTGACTGCTCTGGTTCGGGTTTCTCTGGCTCTGTCTGTGAGCTTGATATTCTAGAGTGTCTCTCAGGTCCCTGTCACCACGGTGCTTCCTGTCAGGATGGGGTGAATCGCTACTCCTGCCTCTGCTGGCCAGGTAAAATAAAGGCGTTGGAGTGTACAGCCCCTCCCTCTGCGTGCGCAGCCCCTCCCACTGAACTTGTAGACCCCTCCCCCCCTCACCAAATGTTGAATCGTGATGTCACTTCCATGCTAAAAAGGGTTAAGCTTAGGTTAAGATTGCGCTTGGAGGTATATCCATAATTAGACAATACATGGGCAGGGCTGTAGGTTCAGTGGGTGGGGCCTTATCAGTGGGCATCCCTTTACCCAGGTAAATGCCGGTCCCAGACATCAAAATGCTGCGTTGGTGATTACCATTTCCATTTTAATCTGTAGATCAATGGAGGGTGAAAAAAAGAATGAGGTTTAAAAATCAATATTTCAAAAAAGTCTTAATTTCATGTTTTCATATCTCTCGCTTAACAAATAATTTTTCATGTTTTGTGGATTATATTTCATTGTTCACCAATAACAAGAACATTTAGGGTTAGTTTTGTCTTTTTGTTACCTTCTTTTTCTTTCCCTGTATGTCAGTGTTGAATTGTTGTTTTCTGTTCAAAAGTGAGTTTCTGTTCAAAAGTGAGTCCAGTTCTCCATTTTTTTAAAGATTGTACATAAGTACAGTGATTTTGTGTTTGTTTTACTATGAACTCTCCATATTAATACTGGTTTGGAATATAGCGGTCAAACTGGTTTCTCCGGTGGTGTTTGTTGTCACACACTGCCACCTAGAGGACAGTATTGGTCGTTGCCATGCGTCGACCTGTTATATTATAGTTCTCTCCTAGTAACACAGGTTTAAAATGGGGGGGAAACTCATTAAGAACCTTAATTTTGTGATTATTTTGAATTTAAATTCATTGAAGATAGACACTTTGCAAATGTATATATAAAATTCTTATTGTTTACACTGCTTTACATTTATAAATTACATCTGGACCTTTGAGGACAGCCATTATGCTAATGTGGCCCTCGGTGAAAATGAGTTTGGCACCCCTGGTTTAGATGTTTAGACAGTAAACTAGTGACATCTAAGAAGGTATAACTGTAGATGGCACTGGTGCATTAAATCCTAATCTTCTGCTGAGAGCTTTTATCTTCAGCCATGGATTTAATCAGACATTAAACGAATTATCAGCTTTGTTTACGTTCAGCAGTGAAGAGCACAGATGCTTCTCTTAATGCTGATCCTAATACCTGTTTGGAGAGGAACTGGGCACTGAAGGGTTAATAGTTGGCTCTTTTCATTATCCTTCGCTTGATACAGAGTGAATGTGGATTAAAGCTCCTGCAGAACTTGATCCAAGTTTGTGTTTTTTTTTTTAAATCTGTACTGAGGTCTGAAATTGCTGGCTTTTCAACGGCGCCTACAACTTTAAAACACTTAAAAACAACTTTAAAATTCAACTTTAAAGTTTCAAATACTCTAGAAGGGGTCACCTATTTACCAGTTACAAAAACTGGCCATTAAAAATGAGAAACAGCAACATCTCAAAGAAAAGGGTGTTTGTTTATGTTAATCATAGCAACAAATAAAGAAAATATCACTGGTTACACCCTAGCAACCAAACTTTTTACCCCAACATCCATAATTTTCTGAGAAATGGTAGACATGGGGGTTGGTTTATATAACTTATTGGAAACATTATATTATGTTACTGACGCCTCCATAGCAACCCGACTTTACCATAGCAACATTTTGGCATATCACTATATCAACTAAGAAAAATCAACCATACTCGGTGGTTGATGTATATTATGCATTTTGTCATGGGGAACTTTTACGATATCATTGACTCCTCCATAGCAACCAAAAATTCTACCTTGGTAACCATTCTATTTTTATAAAACGTTGTTCAAATGGCACTTTTACAAGCCAACATCAAAGTTTCTGCATTTGTATTAGCATGCCACGGCAGGAGCACCCGCTACCAGCACTCAGCAAACGCACTTTTATTTTAAATTTTTACCTGTCAACACTATAGTATTGTAGCTAAAAAAGCCACACACAATTGCATTGATTTAATATAATAAAATGAAATAAATGTGAATATATACAATGGGAAAAAAATTAAATGCATTGTAAAAATTAAATAATTGTACACAAAACGCTGAGAAGTTAAAATCGAAATTTATCGTACATTTAAATTACTATATTTACAAAAACCCTAATTAAACATGAGAAAAGTTTAACTAGAAATAAATCAATGAAATAATACCAAATAAACAATTGAAAGACATGATACAAATACAGAATATGAAAAGTAAACATAAATAAAAGCTAAAGAATTTTTGGGTAAGTTTTAAACAAGTTTACATCGATGACTTTCAGGTTACGAAGGAGTGAACTGTGAGCGGGACGTGAATGAGTGTGAAGCGCAGCCGTGTGAAAATGGTGCCGAGTGTTTTCAGAGGTCGGACGCCAATCTCTACCGACTCCTGCCGCAACTGGACACGGAGTTCAGCTACGAGAGGGCAGCAGGATACCTGTGCCAGTGCCCCCCTGGATTCACAGGTCAGTGAAGATTAGTTATTGGTTAAACCATCACCACCCACACGATCTGTAAAAATAGTTCAATCTCTGATGACTCGTCATTATTGTTTTACATTGACCAACAAAAGCGTAAGAAAAATTATTTTCACCCGTGTGAAATTAAAAATGTTCTGTTTTTTTTCCTCCTAATTAGTTTTTAAACATAATATTTAATTTAGTAAAATTGTAGCGTGTGCATTACGAATAGTAAAGAATAAAAAAAACACTACTGGTGAAAAATAATTATCTTTATTATGCCTTTAAATATGTTTGTCTCACAGATTCTCTTTTGAATTCTACTCTGAGCTTTTTGCAGAGTTTACTTTTCTTCAGCAGAAGTGAAGCGTGCTTTAGGTCACTATCCTGCTGGAACTCAAAATATTGACCCAAACCTAGTTTTTTTTTTCATTTCATTCGGTTTTCATGTTTCTAATGAGATTCCCAGAACCTGTAGGAACAGTGTTCTTAGAGTTCAATGACTCTCCAAACTCTAGAGAAATCAAGTCCTTCACTAGAGTCTTGGCAGGTCTTTAGAAACTTCTCTGACTAGTTTTGTTTCCAGTTTTTGAAATCGTTCACTTCCTGTCTCTCCCAATCTTGTTCTCCACTGTGTTGGTCTCTTTAAACTTCTTGATAATGCTCCTCACTTGAAGTTGTACTTGATCAGAATGAGATAAAAAAAAAAAAATCTAATATTTTCTGATTGCTTAGCAACCATGAAGCATTGCATTATGGGATTTGTACTTTGTATATATAATGATCTGGTTGCTTAGATGGAATGTGGATGTGGCTTGGAGGTTAATGGAGATAATGGTTCTGTTCATGTTGATCTGCAGTAACGAGTTTGGTTCTTCACAGGGGAGAACTGTTCTGTGAACATCGACGAATGCAAGTCTGCTCCCTGTGAGAACGGAGGAACCTGTGAAGATCTCATCAATGCTTTTCAGTGCTCCTGCCCTCCAGGATTCACAGGTGTGGACTTCTGCTCTCCATATAACTCAATGTGATGCCAGAAACATGCCCAGGCTCAGCCGTGCTACATTTAACAAGCACACACTAAAGAAAATAAACTCTTTTGGTGCTGAACTGCTTGCGATCTTTGACGATTGCAAAGATGGATTAGATTCCAATTTCAGAGCAGTTTCCTCAAGATGTTCTGTAGATGATGTTTTCTCTTTCCTGAAATCGTCATGCGGATGAAACACACTTGATACTTTCTCATATTGTTACATTTATCACTTGCATCCTAGCAACCGCTTCACAGCAACACTCTGTATAAACCAGGGATCACTCATCCACGAACAAAAGCACAGAAACGGGGAGAAACTGGTGCCTTGCATATGGGCTCCAGTGTTGTGGGTGTCAGTGGTCTAAAACAGTGACATTTGAACAAGCCTCACTATGGGTTTTTCAGCAAGATGAGGCTGTAGGTCTTTGGAGGTGGTCTGTGGGTTGTTCGTGACTGTTCTCACCATCCTGCGCCTCTGATTATTGGAGATTTTTCTCACTCTGTCAGTTAAGGCCTTAACTAGGACTGTGTTTCTGGTCTTCCAATTCCGCACAAGCTTTCTGTTACCTCCGGCTAAACCACGATGCTCAACAATCATTGAGAGTTCAACATTGATGCTCAACATCATCTCATCTGAGAGTTGAAAAACCTAGTCTGAGCATCCTTGTAAGCCCTTCCCCATTCCGTGCCTGTGCATCTACCGAGACTCCCAGATCAAAATAAAAAATTTGAAAACAACAGGGCACCTCAAAAACCAGTGTAAGGAAATCCTAGCTACGAAGGGATGTTTTTTTGCTCAATAAATATCTTGGGTTTAATTCTAGCAGTCATGCATTGGGGTTCTTTTCCCCTGCAGATGAAGCCTCACTTTAATTAGCGCATTCCTCTCTGATCGTCCCACACAAGTGAGACTCAAGAACCCTCCTCTGAAGGAACGCCTGGCGCTGAAAGCCTTCGCTCGGACAGAGACTGAACAGACGGGCATTCCTAATGTCAGGCCGACACGAGTCAGCTGGATCCAGGAGGATTATTAAAATGATCCCTGGTCATCCTCCCAAATCTCTCCTGAGTCCTGCTCGCCTGGCACTGTGCAAGACTCACTGGTGATGACTGCGAAAACAAAAGAGAGAGAGGTTAGAGTTTGAGGAAAAGAAAGGCTTAAGAAGGAAGGAAAAGTGGATTTCTGGGATTGTCGGGTTATTTTCTGGATGGCATGAGAGGAAGAATGCTGAAGGTCTTCTGCACCGGAATGTTTCTGCTGACAGGTTTCTGTACGTTATCACATTGTGAATTGAAATTGTTGCTTTTTACCGTCCGTATATTTGTTGTCAAACATTGTTTGGCTCATGTTTGAGAAGATGAAAAACATGCAATAGCTTTTTTTTCTCACTCTTTTCACTTTGTTTTTTATTCTGTTCTCAATCAAAAAATGACTTATTTAAATAGAAAATTGCTGTTTTTTTTTAGTTTACAGTTTATTATTTTTAATATTCCACATGGCCATAATTATTTTTACAGTGTTGGAGAATCGTATTTTATTTTAAAATCTGTTTATTTTTATTCTATTGATAAAATCTCTGTGTTCTCAATGTTTTGTTCTTCTTTGTAGCATTGGAGTTACAATTTCACACTTTTTTCCAGACTATTCAGTATCCTCTGCTCCACCTACTGGCAGCTTGAGCGGGGGTAGTGTGTTCAAATTATGACAGCATATTTCATCCATAAAAACAAAACAAATGTATTGTGACTAAATGCTTTGGGGATACGTTTATCCCAGAAAATAAATCGATACCTTTTCCATTGGTCATTAAACAAAACAGTGCCTCATTTTATACAGTAGGTGAGGTATGCACCTATCGAGTCATACAAACAATGTTGATTTGAAGATATACATAGAAAGCTACTCGTTGATTTTTTTTTCCTTTTCCTCGAATATTTTATTACCCATTTTAATTCAACTTATAAACAGAAATGTAGGAGGCTCCCATACATTAATCAATGCTTCCTTTATTACTCTTTAAATCCATCCACGTTTACAAAACAGTGTTCTAAGTGTTGGCAAATATTGTTATTTAACTTAGAATTGGATGATTATGACCTACTGTACCTACTCATGGCAGCCAGTAGGTGCAGAAAGCACCTATCGAGTCACAACAAACAGTGTTGATAACAAGATATAGCAGTCATTAAATGGTTTGTCCGCATACAAATTGATTGTCTCTCATTGATTGCCTAAACCTAAAGCTCCATAGCAACCTGATTTTACCATAGCAACCATTCGGGCATATCCCTATCTCAGCTAAGGAATATCATAGAGACATAGGGGTTGGTTTATATTACTTATATTGACACGGGGAACTTTGTATGATGTCACTATTATCTCCATAGTAACCAAAAGTCCTACCTTGGTAACCAGTCAATTTTCCTAATAAAATACTTTTAAAAGGCTTTTTGACAAGCCAACATCAAAGTTTATGTCAACCTTTAGCCATCGAGGTAGTTACTAACGAATATAAACGTTCCTCACTTCAAATGCAGGCGGCGTGTGTGAGCAGGACCTGAACGAGTGTGAGAGCAGCCCGTGTCTGCACGGCGGCCATTGTGAGGACCTCATTAACGGCTTCGTCTGCCACTGCCCCTCCACCTCGGAGCCAGGAGCCCTTCCATGGGGTGGAGAAACCTGCAGCGTTTCCCTGACCGGCTGCGTTCAAAACCCGTGTCAAAACAATGCCACCTGCCTGCCCTGGCTTCACGAGCAGGAGCACAGACTCTCATGTTTGTGCCCGGCGGGGTTTCACGGTGAACATTGCGAAACTCCAACCACCTTCTCCCTCCTCCCTGGACAATACTTAACAGTTGAGATCCAGAAAAGCAACCGGAGGAGAAGAGAAACCGAGCTACATGGACCTAACGTCAAACTTCGGTTCAGAAGCACATTACCGGACGCCGTTATCTTTTACCGTGGAAGCGGGGAGCAGTTTTTAACACTGGAGCTGATTGGTGGAAAACTGCACTCCAGAGCTGAATCTGGAGACTTGAAGCTCTCCGGGGAGCTCGAAGGAGACTTCAGCGATGGCTTTTGGCACGAGGTGACAGTGAGTGTGGATGAGAGGCTGCTTTTGAGCTCAGAGGGACAGACTTCAGAGGTTGACGGGGGTACTAACAATCATCTCATCTCCTGGGTCCCTACGGCGGGTTTGGAGAAGATCTACTTTGGAGGGGCTCCTGTGGAGTTCCTCAATAAAACCCAAACAATAACCAGTTTTTTGGGGTGTTTTGAGGATTTGGAGGTGGATTTTATTCCGGTCCTTCCTCAAAGTTTTGGCCAGGAGCAGGGTGTTGAGATGGGATGTGAACGAACGGAGTGGTGCCAACCCACGCCTTGCTCTGAGCGCGGGACCTGTGTGGACCTATGGGTGAACTACACCTGCCAATGCCACAGGCCTTACTTTGGGCACAACTGCAATGAAGGTGAGCTCCTGAAGGGGAAACTGCACCCTGAAATGCAAGGTTTTCTTATTTCATATTTTTTTGAAACAATAAAAAAATCTAACAATGTTTTAAGGCTTTATCTTTTCGCTTTTCTATTTTTTAAAAAAAAGTGCCAGAAAATGTGCCCCTCTTCTCAAACAATTCTGCCTATGAGTGGACCTCAATAAATAGTACAAAGAAAGACACAAAAAAGTATTTTATGCGCCCTTTAATCATCCTCCTTGATTGTCTTTGCAGGGTAGCTTTTTCAGCATTTAATTGGCAACAGTAAACATGTTTTAAAATTTAATTAAAACATTTTATCATATACAAACAGCATGTGAAGGAACGAATGGATAACTTGTTTGTAGAAGTGTTGCTTTTCTTTTTTTTCCATTTTTAAAGTCTCCGTCTCAATGGAGATCACTGCTAGTGGAGTCACTACCACAAATTCTATTACTCTTTAGCCCCGGCCAATCTCTGGAATAACCATCGCCCCCTAGCATATGGGAGGATAACTGCATGCCTCACCAAGTTCTTCATTGTTGGTGTTTTTTTTACATTTTATTAGCTCTTTAAATAATCTTCCTTAATGGTTTTTTTTTTGTAAATACAGGTTTGTTCACTTCCCAATCAATTCTTTCAGGTAGACATTTTGAGACTTATCTTCTGTTGGTTCTCTTCAAACCTGCACTTGTGCTTTTCCTCAGAGCACACCTCATGGACGTTCAGCCACGAGCGCAGCCGAAGCTTCGCCACCTTCCCCATCATGCAAACCCATGGAAGAAATGTCACAGTCTCCTTCTGGCTGAAATCGCGGCATCCTAACGGCCTGGTTTTCCAGCTCCAGCGAGAAAATCAACCGTATCTAACTCTGTATCTAAACAACGGCTCCCTGTACTTTCAAATCTACAATGCCTTTAAAAGAGTCTCTGGTTTCATCTCTAACGGAGACCGTGTCTTTGTGACCATCCAAAAAGAACAACGTGTTTTATTATTTAACGAAACGCAGCGAATCCCCCTGGTTTTCAGTGATTTCGAGGTGGAAGCAGGAGATGTGGCGTATCTGGGTGGACTCTCTGAAGGGGAAAACACTGCCCCCTGGGGAGGATATTTCAAGGGGTGTTTGCAGGACGTCCGAATCGACGACACGCAGCTTTATATGTACTCCGGGAGCATCAGCCAGAAACCACAGCATGCCAATTATTTACCCAGAAACTCATCTAATGTAATCGAGGGCTGTGTGGGAGATCAGACCTGCAAGGTAAGTAAATTTTGACCCAATGACCTTTACAACTTCAAACGTCAAAGATCAATGTTTTTAATGAAGTTAGACGTTGTATGTTGTTAATCCTGTTTTGTGTTCTCCCCGATTACATTGCTGTGCTGTTTATTTTCAGATGCAGCCATGTCAGAATGGGGGAGAGTGCCAGGTCCTCTGGAATGATTTTCTGTGTACGTGTGAGTTTGGTTTCTCCGGGAAGAGATGTGAAACTCGTCTGTGGTGTGTGCACCAGCCCTGTGAGCCTGGCACGACCTGTGTGGATTTACTTGATGGATATGAGTGTGAGTATGAGCTTAAATGTTTTGTCCGGGAAGAATTTCTGACTAGAGATTGCACGCAGTCTTTAATTGTGTGGGTTTCCTCCAGGTTCCTCCCCACAGCCCCAAACAAGCTAAATTGACTAAATAACAAATTTTACTTTGAACTTTACTTTATTTTCATAAATTACTATATTTACTAAATAGATTTATTTTCTTAATCATACCAGTTTATTTCAACTGGAATAATAAAATAATTTATTCAACTTAAAATTTTTACATTACTTAACTTCACTAAAGCTTTCACTAAACATTACTAAATTTGACATTTTTAACCCAAACTTTACTCAATTTTACTAAATTATCAATTTGATCTCAAAATTTATTTTACCAAATTACTCAAATGAACTCTAGCTTTAGTAAACTCAATCAATTTAAATAAGTTATTATTTTTAACTTACACTTTACTCTTTTTGCAAAATTAATTATTTTCACTGAGCCTTTCCAAATTTACTAAATTACTCAATTTGAACTCAAATTGGATAAATTACAGTGTCACCAAACCCTTTACTCAATTCCACAAAATCTATTATTTGAATTCAAACACTTCAATTGCATTTCCAGTTTTACTCAAATTCGCTACATTTCTCATTGTAATTCAAACATTCTTGTGTCATGACATAGATTAAGAATAAAGATGCATTATACAAACAAAAAGTCTCGAACTGGGATTACATGAAGTCATACCGGTGAGAACCAGGCTTTGTGTTACACCATGTTGTGCCAACACCAATTCTTTAAAAGGTGCAGAAAGCTTTTTGAGCAAAAAGCAAAAGCTTTTTGACCTTTAGTTTTGAGAAGTTGATGAAGGGGACAATTGAAAGGTTTGTAAACTCTGATGCTTTTTGCTCTTTCTAGGTTTGGCCAATGCCACGTTCGAAAGCAACACTCTGAAGTTCAGCGCCAATGGCTCATTGTCGGCACAGGTGAGGCATGTTTCCCTGGTTCTGCGTACGCGAGAGGAAAACGCCACTCTCTTACGGTCCTCCAGCCACCTGCGCTTCTTCTGCATTGGCGTTCTCAAGTCCTTCATCATCGTCAAATATCGCCCTGCTAACACCCTGGAGATCATTGCATTCACCAGCGATGTGATGGTTTCTGATGGAGAGTGGCATAGAGTTGAGCTTTATGCATCCAGCTCGCTCTCCCAGTGGCTGCTCTCAGTGGATGGGCGAGTGTCCGGTTTCAGCCGGTCTTTGCCTGGCACCGTGGAGTACTTGAACACCTCTGTTATAATGCTCGCAGAGAATTTCACTGGCTGTTTGGGTGAAGTGCGCATCGGTGGGGTATATCTACCCTTTTTTGAGCCTCTAGTTGAAAATGCGCCTCAAACATCACAATTCTTTCAGATTGGTGCCCTGGCACCTCCTCGATTGGGATGCAGTGGGTCTCCTCTATGTCTTTCTGAGCCCTGTTTGAATAACGGGACTTGTCTGGATCAGTTTAATAGTTTCCGCTGTGAATGTTCCCCGGGATGGACCGGAGTGGAATGCCAAGAGAACATAGATGAGTGCAGCATGATGCCCTGTGTTCATGGGGTTTGCAGAGATCTTGCAGGCGACTACGAGTGCCAATGTCCCGTTGGATACAGGGGCAAAAACTGCCAGGAGGAAGTGGACGAATGCTGGGAACACCAGTGCCGCAACGGAGGGTCCTGTGTACCATCGTTGAACAGATACAAATGTGTGTGTTTGGAGAACTTCACCGGACCATTCTGCCAGTGAGTTTTAAACTTCCAAATGTTTAGATCTCATTTTTCCTGAAGGAAAATACTTGAAATGAGGGCTGCTGCTCTAATGAGAAACAATCGAGACGTTATTTCCTGAGTCAATTCTGCTAAATTGTTGGATTGCTTTCAGAAAGGGAGCTGGTGGACTGTGTGTCCAAGAACTTCTTGTGTTTTATCATCTAGTTTTCAGCTCCATATCTCATCCTAAAATGGAGATTTGGATGTTATTCTTGTAAATCGTCTAAAATTGGCAGATAGTTGATCTCAAGTTCTAGACCAGATTTCTAGATGAAAATGGCATCTCTTACATTTTGGACATTTGTTTTCAATGGTAAGCGTTTGAAAGCATTTGGAAAATAAACATTTTTGCCTCCCCCAAACAACACAAAGGGAAAAACGTTATTTTTCCAAAACTTCTTGGAATTGAAACATGATCTTTGACAATGTTTCTCCATCAGATGGCGTTTTCCTCCTCGTGAGTGTGCTGTGGATTTAGAATGTGAGAATGGAGGGGTCTGCTTTGAAGGATGGTGGGGAGCAAACTGTACCTGCAGACCAGGATTCACAGGATACAGGTGACAATGTTACATAGTCCACGAACATTCCAAACTGAGAATATATATCAGAATCTAGGAACATCCTAGCGTTAGGAATAAAATAGATGACTTTTTATACAAGACTTCTATTTTGAAATGTTGTGGTCTACATGTAGTAACCACTTGTGTCATCACAGTTGTAGTTTACGTAACTACATCAGTTGTGCAGGCAGTTTTATTTCAATATTAAACACATAAACTAAGACGTCTGCATCAGAGTGGTTCTGTTGTCTGAGCGCGGCTTTAAGGCCCAAGCGTGAGCGTATGGTTCACTAATATATGAAAAAACTTTTGTCATTTTCTGTTCATCGGTAATCTGCGGTTGTCTTAAATGGCCGATAAACAATGTTTTTGTGATGTTTCAGGTGTGAGCTGGATGTAGACGAGTGTAAATCTGAACCGTGTCTGAACGGAGGCTTGTGCTTAAACAGTATCAACCATTACGTCTGTGAGTGCTTACCTCAGTTCAGTGGAGAAAACTGCCAGAATCCAGTGAGTTTCTACTTTCCTTTCCCTGAACTTCCTCCCATCACCTCAAATGGTTTTCATTTCAAATACTAAAGTGGTTACAAGAAGAAATAAACAAACGTTAAAATTACAAAACATTAAATAACGAACACTAACATTGGAACAACAGACAACGCAGTCCATGCACTTAACATTCTTATGCATGTGTATACATACAATGTATTACGAAAAAAGTAATAAAACCACAGCATTATTTCTTTTCTTTTAAAAAATAATTAACATTTTAAATGAATAAACATTTTCCATATTTTATTCATTACTAACAAAAAAGGTGTTTAAAACATAATTGATTACATTGTTTTCACACAAAAAAACACCATTTTTACAAATCTCTCATCAAAAGAAAACTATATGTCATTAGATTGACATGATTTTGTTTTTCATTACTCTTTAATTTCATTACAAGCATTTATAAATAAATAAATGCTGTGTGTGTATAAACAGAAGCATCTCCAGCAGGAAGGTTGGCCATGGCTTCTCCTCCTTTCCATCCCGCTGGCCTCTCTCTCTCTCCTGCTAGCCTCAATCGCCATCCTCTGCCTGCTCCTCAGTGCTCGCAGGAAGCGCCGGTCACAGGGCACATACAGCCCAAGCCGGCAAGAGCACACCGGTGCCCGCATGGAGATGGGCAGCGTGCTGAAGCTGCCACCAGAAGAGAGACTCATCTGAACAGAACAGTGCTTGAATCAATCCAGAAGAGAAGAGGAACTCTTTCCTTGCTCAAAAAGATGAGAAAAGACTCTTAAATTCATCCAGAGAAAAAAGGGATTTTATGTTTCTTTTTAGGGTTTTTATAAAAAGTCAGTATCACACTAAAATGAAACATCAGGATATTCTGAAACAGCAATTTTACAGTTTTACAGGTTCTGAAACCCCAAAGTACAGGGTTAACTTGAAGAAGCGCTCAAGAGATACTTTTACAAATGCTGGTAAGCACTGGTCGTTAGTGAGGAGTATTGGTTCAGCGTGTTTTGCAGGTCTGATCTCATGATTTACCACGTTGAATTGCCATTGGGTTTGTGGCTATTTTTAAAAGAGAGCGCTCTGATTTTGTCACAGGCATCGAATCAGAGCGCTGGAGGACTTGAACTTGAAGTGATTTAACAAGTAGTCACGAGGGAACTAGTGGAAAACACTGCTCGTTCTGCTGTTTGGAACAAAGCTATTGAAGACACTGTGATCGGTTTAATTAAAGAGAAACCAGTACAATATGACAAGCAAAACATTTAGCACAGTTTACACAAGCAGCACACTTCCAGGTTCTGTTCTCGGAATGAAAATGCAGACATCCGCATGCTCAGAAAGCTCAAAAGTTTTTCAAATTGGGATTGTTTCACCAGGGTTAGGGTTAGGGCCAGCCAGGAACAGTGAATGAGAATAATTGGATCTCAGCAGACTGTTATCAGTAAGTGAAGGAAATGACGTAGACAGAGTTTTGCTTTCTTCCTCTGATATACTTTCTCCCACTTTTTCTATTTGTAAAACTGTAAGTTAAACGAGAAAAAAAACCATTCCGAAACATCTTAACAGGAGCAACTTTGAATCATTTTAGCAGCTCTGTTGGCATTTGAGCATTTCCAGTGCTTAATCTGTGCCGTAGCAGGTCATGACCTGGGATTTGATTGGCTCCCGGACCTTCAATCAGTCAAAATCTGAAACGAAACTTGGCGTAAAATATCTAATTTTTGTAAGTTTTATATATATATATATATATTTACCCAATTAATTAATAAATACACCTAGGCTCCAGATGTTCCCGAGCCCTTCCCGTCATGCCGAAAGAGCGGTTAAAAGGAAACGACTGATGTTCTGTTCATCTTTACACCGGAGGGGATGACTATAGGGTTTAATTTTGATATTGAAAGTGTTTATGAGAGTGTGCAAATGAGACCACAGTACGTGGAAGTCACAGAGAGATAAGTTTAACGTAAATGCTGTTAATGTATAAAAACTGTTGTAGGATTGACTATTCAAACCGATTTACAAAGAGACCATTTTACAAACTGCTGAAATCCAAAGAAAGAAGAAGCAAATGGATTGCTGCACTTTGAACTTTGGGGTTTCACTAAATCCCCATATTCACTAATCATAAAGTTAATGTTTGGCATCTTTATGTGCAATTTATTTCAAAACCCATACCTAGTTGTAACATGATTTAAACGGGACAAATCACATTTTGCCAAGTTGAAAGAACAGTATTTTTTACAGTATTTACATTATTTGCAGACAATAATAATAAAATGACCTCAAGTGAGACGGCATTAGCGACAGAAAGTCTAGCTAGAGACGTCGGTCACTTTAAAGTCCACAACAAATCCCACTTTAAAGCGTGATCAGGTGTGGAGCCTTTCGCATATATTTATATATAATTTTATATATAATGTTTTGTATACTTTCCCGGTGTTGAAAGCAAGAACATATGAATGGTGTCATGTTCTTGGTCTACCTACTGCATCATACTTTTACAATTAGAAACTGGAAAAATAACATTTATATCAAAAGATTTTCATAATTGAATCCTGTTTGGTTCCTCAATTAAAATTAAATGTTGCTTTTTTTTACCTGATTGTAATCTCTAATTTATGTTTGCTTTAAATTAACCTTTTTGTGATTGCAATTGTGATGTGTTTATTGTCATTTATGTGATTATTTGAAATGAAATGTTTTCAATCCCTCACTACCACACTGCTATTAATAATTTACTTTAGAAATTAATGGTACTATTATGTGTATGGAGATGTACTTAGAATGTTATAGTCGTTTTCCTGGGCTTACTGATTATTTAAAATGTTATTAATGACTGTCTGAACCATGTCTTTACAAAGTTTGCATTTTGATAATGTTTTTACATTCATTATCATTTTTAAAAAGAATTTTGGACTTTTTAAAATGTCATTAGGTTGAAGCTTACACTTTGTGCCTTGCAGATAGATCCCCAAATTAAGATCCACATTTTATTTACATGGTTTTATGACAAATTATGCAAAACTGGATTGATCGCTATAGCCAAGTTATATTTAAGCTGATAAAATAGGTTGGCCAATGAAACTGAAACAGTTTTCAGTAGAATGTTGGAAGACTGGCAGCTGTTGTGTTGCAGTTTAAAACGCACAATAATAGCACACACAAAATAGCAGGCTCACAAGCGTTTCAGTTTTATTGTCCAGCCCGTTTATAATCATCAGTACATCAGACTGGTTAAATTCACTTTTTGTTAGTGTTTCCACTGGTTCCCTGTCTGTGATGTGACTTTAAACTGTGAGGGTTGTATTGGTAGAATTTTTTTTACTTTTCTTGATACATTTTTTTTTATCTTAAGAGAAACATACTTTTATACTGAAAATTGAGGGGAACGTTCAAATAAAATAAAGATTTTTTTAAATAAAATGAACCACCTTCAAATGCAACTAACTCCATCTATTTTTCACATTTTACAACTGTGATTCATACAATAAATTATACAGGAAATGTTGAATAAAAAAATTGTAAAAACCCTGTAGTTTTTTTTTCAATTATGAGCTATTTATTGTTTTGTGTAGTAGTTTTCCATTAAATGTAGTAAAAATAAATCATTAATGAATTGTTCATGGAAGCTTTGTAACAGGGATTCATTCATATTAAGAAAAAACAAGATATAAAAAAATAGAATAAAGGCATAAAACCCAGCTGAAAATATGCCTTTTAAAATTCACATAGAAATAACTTTATTTTATATTCAAACTTAATTTTCAAACTTTCTAAGCATTATTCTCAAGCGTCTTCCCTATCACAAATAAATTTTAAATTTACAAACATAAAATTTTCTGTTAAAAAATGGCATTTCAATAAAACATTTGGAATGTTCTTTTATTTGTTAGATTACCAAAGAGCTGTGACCTAATCTTGTTAGCAGCTAATTCCTCACTGTACACATTATACATCCAATAGCAACAGACTTCGGTCTAATCACCAATCAGATTGCAAGGATTTAATGAATAAAGTCCCAAAATAAATCTTTTGCAGGTCATTGTAAAATCCGGTGAAATTAAATGCCTCTCAAAACCAAAGAATGCACCTGTTGAAATCAATGTAGACTCTCTTTAAAACAAACTTAGAATGCAAATCAAGATTTAATTGGAAAATATTAAATCTGAGAGAGATATGATGGAGGTAAAGTGCCAGTCTGTCAGATTTCAGCTTTTCAGTATGGTGGACGAAGGGATGGTTTTTCCAATTCTGAGTATACAGATCCAGTATTAAATGCATATATGCGGTGGGGGGGCAGCGGGAGATTCCGCTGTAAGTTTAAGGACAGGTTTTATTATTTTTTTTCCCTCCATCTCTAACTCTCCTGTCAGCCCTGAAGCCTCCCGCTTGGCTCTAATGAGGCAGATCAGCGTCTCCTCAGCATGTCAGGAGCTGCAGACAAATCACATCCTCCTGACTCAACACATCATGTGTCGACAAATGCACACAGATCACACTCTTAATTGACACTAAGAGAGCCAAACGGAGACAAGCGTGGAGAAAAACAATGCAAAAAGCCTGGATCTGGAGGACGAAGGTGTATGTGTGTGTGGAGTGAGCATGGCTTGTCATCGAGGGTGTTTGGCTTCAGAAAACCTGGCATGATAAGAGCTTGATTTCTCCGGGGCTGTCAGATTCAGGAAAGGACTGATCCCCAGGTAAATATGAGGAGGATTCAGGGATTTTATAAACATACACAAAATGCTCGCTCATTTGTGAAGACGTTTGAAGGTGTTTTTGATATGACACATACATGAAGCCAAAGGATTCTTTCAGAAGAACAGATTCTTGTGTGAATTTCATGTTTCAGGAAGATAAGCTACTAATCTGTAGTAAAATCTTTTTTCTTCCAATAATATTGAGGTTATGTTTTAAAATATAAACATTTTAAAGCAGTTGCAATTCTCAATTACACGTCTTCTTTTTCACCAGCAGAGGGCAGAACGAACCCACTTCTTGAGTTAAAATTGGAGTAGAAAAAGTACTATAATTGCTCTTGGAAATCAGCAGTCACTTTGTCCAAATCAGAGAAAAGGCCAAACTATAGATTCTGCAAAAAAAAAAAAAATATTGAATAAAAATAATAATAACTTAAACAAAACAAACAATACTCAAAATTAAAATCTGTCATCTAGGTCAGAAAACCAAAAAGACCTGGCCAAAATTATGCAATTTAAAACCTAAAATCAAAACCATTGGTTTCTAGACAACAAACTATGAACATAATTAGGGTTTTCCAAAGGTAAACTTCTAAAACAAATTCTTTTCATCACAAACCAGTGTTCAGTGCAAATCTACGCAGACAAAATAAAACTCTTGACCAACAAGCAACAAATATTATGAAGAAAACAAAAACTATGAAACAACCTGGAATTTGAAAAAGGTAAGCAAACTCACTCGCTAGCTAAATAAGCAAAATAATTAACGTCCTTGTCGAAGATGAATATTACGCTTTGTTTTTAGCATTAGCTCGGTTGTCATAGTATATGCTAGATTAAAAATCTAACGGTCACAGTTTCAAATATTTCACAGCTTACGGCTATCTAAACCGTACCAGTCCTCTCCCTCATTACCGAGCGACAAAAGACCTCTGTCAACAAAAATATTAGACATTTTCCAACTCACTAACAGCTGCTGGACGCCAAAGCCGCTTCCTCACCTCACGACGACAGCCCGCCGGCGCGAGTATTTCCCGCCTATTTACTGGCTTTCCGCCGCTCTCGCGCCTCATTTTGTCCACATATAGAGACATCTCGAATCTTATTTGAATACATACATAGGACACAATATCAGCTTAATGGTACCGGGTCAGTCCAGCATATAATTGTATATCTTGTTATTGTGCTGCTCCCTGAATGCTAAATTGGCACAGTGGGTGTGAATATGGCACCACTCCTGTTTGATATGAGGTAACCTTAAGCATCACCTGTCAAGCTGTTGTCTCCATTTAAACAATGAATACGCCAATATAAATTTTAACAATGTTTTCTAACTCAAACCTGATGTGAAATGTCAGTTCAGTTGAAGTTTCTCTTATTATTTTTTTGTCATGGCTATGTAGATAGCTTTAAAGAGACTATTGTGCATATTTGCGCACCACATATATGCAAATTTCAAATGGTGATTATTTTATTTGATTTAGTTATGTGATCAATGGGAAAAAGTATAATTTATGTACATCATATATATATATATAAACGTTTAGCATATTTTTATTTACTATTTTTAGCATATACTTTTATAATTTGATACTATACCATATATCATCTAAAATGAAAAAAAAAAGCCATTAGGAATTGAACAGTCTGATGGCCCACGAGAAAGCTGTTCGAAACATGTTTGTTGTTATGCTCTTGGTGGAAACACTCCTTCTAGCTTACAAAGCCTATGCAAAGCATATGGTGTAGAACTTGTGTAGGCTTGATGCAGAAGTATAAATTAACTACACCTATTACATTTAAACAATGATAGCAGATGTATTATTTTTAATTGGTTGAAGTTTGACTTTGATGTCAAAATTTGAAAGGATTTGTGTTTATTTGTAAACCTAACATGTCTTCCATGCACGAATACTTCCTCATGCACCTTGGACACAATAGCTCATCTTACATTCTATTAGTTGGTGTTTTTACAGAGTTGGTGGCAGTCGGGTTGATCCAGCTAATCCAGCCGTCTTTGCATTTCCCTTCTCGACTTGAAACAGGGAGGAAATCTCAGGGAGGCAAAAGAACAACAGAGCTAATTAGCTGCGCGGAGCTGACAGTGCAAAGCCAAATGGCTGCCAGCCAAACCAGAAGAGGAAGGAGAGGCGATGTTCGGCAGGATCGATGGAGGAGAGCACTTCATTACAGACCCCCTGGAACAGAGAGAGAGAGAGAGAGAGAGGCGCTGTTTAATTAAGTCTGAGCTTCAGGGTCTAACAGCAGCCCAACAGCCAGCCAAACTGCTGTCACTGATTCGGCCCGTCACAAGTGTGGCTCTCGACTGCACAACAGGGGACTCCGGAGAGGGTATGTGTAGGAATTATCTCATTCAGGAGATCCAAGGCTGCATATAGAAATCAGTAATGTGCTTATAAATGTGTTTTTCTATGTGAAAGGCCTTTAAGGAACTCCCCGATTGTTCAAATCCATAAGTAAATCCACTGAGTTTGGCATTTTGGAATCCATACAGTTGTTCTCTAGGTTTGCTGATTCCTTTTATAGAATTGGCATATCCAATCTAATAGGAATATAAACTTGTAGATTCAAAATGATAGGAGTTATATATTTTTCCTATAAAAATGGATTTCTAGTTACATTGTGTACTAACTAATAGAAATGAAAAAGTTGGAACACTGCTCCTAATAATGACTACATAATAATAAAAAAAACTTTAGAGCTTTAAACTTTCACCACAGCAAGTAAAATTCAGCCTTCTATACCATTTATAATCATGATATGATTTAAAGTCTGTGGCACTGCTCAGGAGTTCTGAGAGCCCATGCTGCTCTGATAGTGGCCTTCAGCTCTTCTGCATTCTTAGGTCTAGGTGTCTCATCGATTCGCATGGATTATCGATAGGGTTAAGATCAGACGAGTTTGCTGGCCACCTAAGAAAACAGATACCATGGTAACTTTGGCAGGTGCCGAGTCCTGTGAAAATGAAATTGCATCTTAATAAAGTTTATCAGCAGTAGGATGTATGAGGAGCTCTAAAACTTATCGGTAGACTGCCTTCTTGATCTCAGAAAACACAGTGGACCAACAGCGTGGAAACTTTGCGCTGAACCTCTGAACCTCATGCGATGTGGTGCCCCTCCTCTCTCCCTCCAGACTCTGGCACCTAGATTTCCAAAGGAAATAACACCAAACATTCATCAATAGAGATCCAGAACATTGTATTGGAAACTGTAACTGTAATCACCAGTTCCACAGTAGTGCCTGTCAGAGAAAAGCATTTCGTTATTCCCAGACAAAATTTCCAATTTAAAATCTCTTATGGCAAATTTATACAATAACAAAGTTTTTTCTACTAAAAGCAGCCAAACTGCTGCCAGCGATGCAGCCCTTCACAAGTGTGAACACAAGCACGTGTGGGAAAAGATACGCAAGGCTATTTATATAAATCCATAGTGTGCCAATAAGTGTCTTGCTTCTATCGTCAATGCCAGTGTGAACAGGCTTTTAAAGCACGGGTTCACACAAATAGAACAAATCTCATCGTTTACTCTCCCTCAACTGTTTAGAAACATGTTAGTGGTTCGTTAACTATCATTTAGTTGTGATGTAAACTAAGCACTTTGATGGAAACCAGATCATTACAAGTTCTTGCTTTCTTAAAGGACCATTTTCATACACATATTGTTATTGCATGGGGATATATTGCTGCTTATTGAGTATTTGAGCTATTTTGTTGGTACAATGGATATATTTCTGTAATTTTCTTCCTGCAAGGGCATCTCAACGTTTGGGGTAGTGGGTGTTTTAATAACCACACTTTTCACAAGTTTAATTCTTGCTGTCAAAATCCCAGAACACGCATGTTTCAAGTCAATACTGTAATGTATTCTCTATTGGACTAGGAAAAATATAAGTGGAAAACTATATTTTCGTAAACTAGACAAAATAAACTTATGTTCGTGTTTGATGTCCATTGATAGGGATGGAGGGCCTGACGGGGTTAAGTGATGCTAAGAATAGTTTGAACACTGGATTAATAACATATTTAACATGCATAAAACATTAAGAAACGACACGTTTTTATCCATTTTGAGAGATTAGCTGCCATGTCGGAACCATGTTCTTAATAAAGCGAATAATACTGATGATAAAGGTATGTACATTAATCCTGTAAGCGAAGTTCATTTTCTGGCAGTGACTCCTAAAGCATGTGAGCACAATGTGCCCAGTGTGTGCCAGTCTGTACCACCTCCTGCCACCTACAGAGATGGACAAAGAACCCGAAGGCTGACATGAAAAGGGCTTCATTCATATTGAAGCCACAGCAGGTTTTCCCCGAGTCAAGAAAAAGCAAGATCTCAAAACTCCTAATGCACCCCTCATCTCGAGCGCACGGCTAATTCATATTTCCCTGAAAGCTTTATGAAACAAACTGCTGCAAGACTTTGCATCTCAATGGGGCTGATTTTGATTAATGCATATTCGGTTTGTGTAAGGCACATAGCACCCACTGGGACTCTACATTTTTGGGTTAATGCTACATGCTAACGCTAATGCATTTGAGCGGTAGGGTTCCCTTTCACTCAATCTTTGCATTAAGTGTGATTATGATTTACTTATTTATTTATAGTTATCACCGGTGCGTGGACACAGAGTGGTTTAATTAACTTCCTGTTTTATACAGGAAGTTTACGTAGATTGCAAAAAAAGTTAATACCTTACTCCCAAGTAATTTTTTTCTTCCAAATGCAATAATTCCAAGGTTATACAGCGTACATCAAACTGAATGTGAAGGTTCCGGGTAATTTCATGAAGTTATCGGAAGAGAGGAAAGAGTTAAATGGTGGCTCTTTCCCCAGGAGGCCGAACGCACTGATTTGGCAGAGAGAGAGAGCTGACAGGTGAGATGATGGAGACCGGCTTTAATTAAACTCCTCACATCATTAAGAGAGAGAGAAAAGAGAGAGATGGAGAAGGGGGAGGAAAATGTCAAACGTCTCACAGCTCGATTGTCTTGATACTTCTTTACAGTAAGTAAAGACATTTAAACCCTTACATAGCTAGTTATAGTTAGTGGCAGGTGGAGCTTCGCATTCATTTTCTTGTGAAACACAAACTCTAGTTTTTGTATTTTTTGTTGTAGATACTAATTTCAAATGTGTTGTGTGTTTGTTGTTTTGCTCCGATGTTCTACTTCAGACATAGATGCCATGTGACTTTATAAGTGTAGAATCACATAAATAACCAACGAAACAATAACATTAACTACATGGCTAAAGTGACACAATATAATGTTCCTCATGTCACTATGAGTAAAATAAACAAACTCCCATGTTTCTACGATTTTCAAAACCAACATTGAGATATTCCAAATCGGTTGCTAGGGTAAAATGCCTGGTTGCTATGGAGAGGTCAGTGACATAATATATTGTCGCCTTTGTCACTATATGTAATTTAGACCATCTCCCATGTCTCTATCATATACCAATATTTGGTTGCTAGGGTAAACAATTTGGTTGCTATGGAGGTGTCAGAGTCACAAAAATGTTAAGCTACTATGATTAACATTATCAAACCCACATTTCTCTGTTATGTTTCATCTTCAAAATATTTTTGTTGCATTCTCATTTATTTTCAAGGGCCATCGTCGGTCAGTGGTAAATCTTTAACCCCTTCTAGAGCATAGGGTTCAATTACTTCTGAACAGTGGTTGGTAACCCCCACAAATTTGGAAGTTTCTGTGAGGTTCCGACCCCCTGGTTCAGTCAATATAAAATCCACTGTAGACTCATAAAGCATTCGTTCAAAATCTGTTTCCTTCTGATAACAATGACGCCTAAAATTTACATTATGTAGTTGAATTTTGCAGGTCCAAAAATTTTATATAATTGGTTAAAAACGGCACCCATTGCCATTAAGAGACTGCTGTCAGGGACTCACTCAATAACATGCAAATGCTGACTTTACCCACCATACATTTTAGAAAAGTAAGAGAAGTAAAAAAAATTCTTAAGTTTGGGATTTAATGATCCCTGGCTGTTGTTGAAATCACAGTACAAAAATTGTTTAGTGCTCAGCATAAGATGTTTATTAAAATACGTGGGCATGTTCGTAAAACACACTGTGTAGTATCTTGGGACCCACACGTGGATCCGTTCACATGGAAAGCCACACACCCTGCTGCTTTGTGTCGCTGAGAGGCAGCAAGTGTGTGTGCAGCTGGTGGAACAACAGGGGTGTGAGGTTTCTCTACCTGTGTGTGCCGCTCCCAGGGGCCTGTGCATCATGCTGGCTTCAGGTGAGGCTCTTAATGAGGTTAATTATCTGTGAAGGAGGTGGGTGCAAGGATCAGCTGTTCCTGGATCTGTTCTAATGATGAAGTACACCACAAAGACACAGCAGATGACCAGCAAACATCTGAGATTCAGCCACCGATGCCGATCTCACGGCGAATCAGTGCATCTGCTGAGGAGAGGGAGGGAGAATGAAACAATTACACAAAATATAATTTTTTTTGCATACAAATGAGTTAATGTGCTTTAAACAAACAAAAGCCCTAATATCTTCCAGTTCATACATCACATATTACTGCCTGTCTGTTTTTCCAATTGCTACATCTAGCTCTTGAGACACTCTAGCCCCAAGCTGACAGACTTTCTTTAGAAGCTGAGGCGAAGGATTTCTGGGATTGCCTGCTCTTTGTAAGCAACAAACTCTTCGAATGCAAGTAAACAGTGAAAAACTTTTCACCTGAACACAAATGTCTTTGCACATAAACAACGTAACATCAGAATATTCTTCAACTCTGAAACATTAGACAAAAGCATTCATGCAAACATGCTGCATCTTTTAGACACCACCCGAGTCAGTGTCCACTCCGACCGCAGTAACGGATGCTCTCAGCATTGACAAACTGCTCCCTTGAGAGTGTTATGCATGTAGCCGTGTGAGTGTGTATGATGCATAGATGAGAGAGGAGGCCCTAGTGATTTTCGATAGGTCTCTCATCCTGATCTTTCCTTGCCCTGTGGCCTCTCGCCCCGGAACCAATCAATCAGCTCTGCACACTGCCTGCAGTACACACTCCTATCGATACGATGTGTTAATGAAACGCATTGAGACATTATTCTGCATATTTGAGCTCGTCTGAGGTGCTCATGCTGGATGAATGGATAATGAAACACACTTAACTTTGTTTGTTTAAAGTTTTAGGAGCACATAATAAAGTTTACTTTATTTTCATACTTTTGTTCATACATTGTTTCTCTTTTCGTGACAATAATTAGCTCACTAACTTACCAACCAAGGCACTAGCTTTTAGCTTTGTGCTTATGGTTAATAAAACAAGATCCCCCTTGTAACAAATCTAGAAAAATCTATCTGCTTTTAGTTCACATTAATAACAAACACATTAGTGACAAAGAGTTAAATAGGAAAAACCACAAAAATGCAGACATTAAATTCAACAGATTCTCAACTTTATTTTCTCACAAAGAATTTCAGAAAGTCAGAGATGCTATGACATGGCAGACAAATGATTTTGGTGTACAAGTGATCTAATTATGTAAAGCATATGCTAATTTGAAAAGTACACTTGACGAATCATGTTCTCCTTTAAAGTATGTACTTTCCTCAGGCGCCGCTGGATGGCAGTGTGGTGTCGCTTTCGTTCAGTTTGTTGCTTCAGCGAAGGATCTTAACCCGTATAAAACTAAAACTCAGGACATACAGCTTTTAGACGATTAATACAGCAAAGGTTACTTGGATTAGTGCGCAACAAAAGTCGTTAAAACAGTAACACGTAACATAAAGCGTTCAAACAAGAACTTACCTGCTCTTTACAGGGACACACGCGGCGCAGATGATTAAATGGCCGGAACTGAGATCACCGGAGGTCACCTGACACGTTCAAGATGACGGGGGCAAAAAAGACGTAAAATTATACATTTACACATTTTTAATTAAGCATTTTTAACAGATAATGAAACAAAATGTTATTCTGGCCAGTCTACATGAATTATTGTGACATTTAATAAAACAAATAAACAATAAAAAAAATGTATTTGTGTGCAGACAATACGCATAATAAGAAAATACAAATTAAATAATAATTGCGAAATTAAACATCATATGCAAATTTTCACCCAATTTATGAACAGCATATTTAAACAAATGTAATATCAATACTAAATACAACTAGTAGAACATGAAATATGAAAAATTCATTTTATGAAAATTATGCATGACTTAATTTTTATTTATTTTTTATTCAAAACTACTGAAAAAATGAAGTAAAAACGATAAAAATACAAAAATGATTAAAACAATCCAAAGTTAGATCAATAAAAATAAAAAATTAGAACCAGTTTCTGTAAAGAAAATTATGTAAAAAAAGTCGAAAAAATAATAATCTATATATAACACTAAACTAATATGAGGTATATGAAGGCAGATAAATAAATATGAAACACTAAAGTACATGTGCTCATCTGTCAATTTCCGTAGGTTTTACTTTCTGTAAAGCACTTCGAAATACTAATTAGTATGAATTGTGCTGTATAAATAAACTTGCCTTCCCTAAAATATAAAATATAACAAAACAACAGTTAAATATTAATACAAATAATTGGCAATAATAAAATATTAAACCATATAATAATGCTAAACTGAAAAAAAGTATCTAAAGAACATAAAATAAAGCAGCAAATGTAACATTATTTCCTTCAGCGCTGCATGGAGTGTGTATTGTTCAGAGCCCTGTGTGTGTTTCCAGGCGTCCTCATTAAAACTCTGTTGCGCAGTGTCTGTGTGTGTGTGTGTGTGTGTGTGCGTGTGTGTGTGTGCGTGTGTGTGTGTGTGTGTTTGTGGAGTGAGGGTCTGCGTGCACAGTGTTCTTGGATCTGGGTGTGTGAGAGTGTCGCACTGATCTCCCATGAGTCTCTGCTGCAGAAACAGAGTGGTGATCACTGCATGCTTCAGGCCTCGGGATCCAACACAGCTGCCGCCCAGAAGCGCCAGGAACTAACACACAGCGGGAGAGCGCCTCTAAATTGGCTTGACAACATTCAGACATATTTGTAGTTATTAAGTAAATTAGCCGATGCTTTCACAATGGTGGTTAAAGGACGTTCTCCTAAACAACGCCCATTGATTACAAAGCACAAGTGAATATGACCGGGTTCAACCTTTTACTTTATTATTAACCAGATGAAATGTTTAAATGAGGAGCATACTTTTTAGCACACTGGTCACCAGTAGTGACACACTATACACACAGCTAATGCTATTGGTCAAACAAAGGCAATGCATTGGAAACATTGGAAAGCTAGCAGCACAGGTGCTGAAATCAATTCTTAAGGTGAATATGAGGCACACAAGAAGATGTTCTATTCCAGGTCATACAGCTAAAAAACAACGACATATAAACAGAGTATACTGTGAAACAAGAGCGGGTAACAAGGAGCAAGCCAGTGTTTGGAAGAACACACTTGTTTTTCATCTCAATTTTGCAGACCATTGCTAAAAAGGGACAATTGGACACTGGTTTTGATCAAAACTTAGAGAGAAGCAGAGCTTATAAACTTGGAAACTAAAGTCTTTAAAGTGAAGCCTTTCCAATGTGTTTATCAATGCTGTGTAGTCTTCTTTCATTTATGTCACTCTATTAGCGTGTCTAAAGTAACCAGACTACTTGAGCTGAGTGTGAGGCTGAATTGTGTTATTTTCAGATGTGGACAACGCTGTTACTCTCTCTCTCTCTCTCTCTCTCTCTCTCTCTCTCTCTCTCTATTGCACACTCTAACAAACATTTAGCTCACTGATCATTGTGTCCACAATAAAATGAAGCATGTACAAACTGGGTACACACCATGTTCTGGTGTAACTGAAAGGCTGAAGAGAAACCCCCTAGAAGGGAAGTAAAGAAACCAGACTATAATTACAAAACTAAACGAACCGACTTTAAAAAGACTTTAATACTCATTTATTTTTCTCTATAATTAAACACATGCATTTTTCACTTTCTCTCCAACCACTATTTTCATTTTACAAGAACATTGGTAAAGAAAACATGCATATTCATTTACTTTACAGATGCTCTACTCAATGAGCCACAGGAATGCTTATACCTTTGGTACCTTGAGTGAGAAGCCCCACCCCCTTAAGGAACCTGAGTGAAGGAACAGCCATAAAAACATGTATTTATCCAAAGTTAGACATCCATAACTTTTACAAGGTAAAAAAAACCAAAAAACAATTTGCCTTTTAAATTACCGGTAGACATTGCACACTAGATCCCTGTTTTCTTGTCTACAAGAGGCTTCAACGCATTGAAAGCAATCAGTTCTCACTTAAGTTAGTTTATTAGATTGATCCATGCCGATGGTGAGGCATAACTGATGCATGGAATCCTCCTAAATCATCATACAGTCCTAGAACTGAGTCGAGTAAGCCCTGCATTAAATAAACATTCACCATTGTTGCAGAAAGCATTCGGGATTCAATTTAAAAAAGCATAAATAATACATTTATAGAGCATTAAAGGTAATATTGTTTACTTTGGATCGAACAAGACAGTAATGTTTGCTCTTTGTTCAAAACAATCTCTGTTAGACTGACATTTCAGGCATCTGATATAGACTTTTAATTTTTATAAACACTTCAGTTTTCAGCTGTCTGTGAGCTAAAATTAGCACTTTTTCCTCCTGCAGGGTATTATTAGAATTATGCCAGTCTGATCATACGCAATAATCAACCGATAAAGCAGCACTTTTGATTCTTCATCTGCTTTAAAATCATCTCGTTGTATTTATGTGAAAGCGTGACAAATGTCTCATAAATACGGCGATAGACTCAAAGCATGTGCCATTACCATCCTCAGCATCGACTGTCATATTTGTACAATAAAAGCATCACTTGTGCTATGTACAAATAAAGTTTTGTGCCTCTATTGTCTCGGGCTTCAGATAAAAGAAGGATAATTTCCCTGCGTCTCCAGAAACATCCATATTCATATGACTTACATTTACATGGAAAAATACACCGGGGAATTCATTAATCGTATCTTTTGACAAATGCGTCATGTTTTAAACAGTGAAACGGGCCGGAAATCTATCTGCTCATGTGTTTTTCATATGAAACACAACATCAGAGCTTCATAGAGAGAATATTAATTCATTTGGAATAAATTTAGTGCAATAAACCCATGTTCTAATTAACACTAGAGATGCGCACATTGTTGGGTCTATATCTGAGTTTATTTTGAACCAAAAAGTGTCGTGTTAAGAACTCGTAAATAAGAGTTTCATTAATCTTTATGAAAGTGAATGGAATGGGTTCCAGGGCACAGAGCTGAGACGAGAAATAAGAAACGTTCCACCGTGCCTCCGGGGAAACCTATAAAACGATAAATATGTACAGCCAGGGGCAGTGATTTTAGGCCTACAGCTGATTTGAAACCAAACCCCACCTGGATCAATTTAACCCAAATACTTGGGTTTTAAGTTGGTCAAAGTTTTAAAATGTCTTGAAAAAGTTTCAGTAATTCCATTCAAAAAGTGAAACTTGTTTGATCTGCTCATTAATTTAACACTTTTAATGTAAAAGATGACCATTGATTCCTCGCACAAGTAGGACTTGAAACAAAAGGTCACTGCAGAAGAGCCTGCTGTTCAAGTGCATTAATAGAGAAGGGAAGAACAGACGTGGTAGAAAAAGGGTAAAACCAAAAGCGATAACACCATCCTGGAGAGGAAAGATTTGGGAAAGATTCACAAAAAAATGACTGCAGCTGGGGTCAAAACCGCCACACACATAAATGTTAAGCCTCTCTAGAACAAGAGAAAGCATCAGAAGCGTCTCGCTTAGGATAAAGACAAAAAAGTACCAGACTCCTTTGGAAAACAAGGTCCCAGAGTCAGGAGGAAGAGAGGAGAGGCACAGAATCCATGTTGTTTGGGAGCCACGTCATCTGCTGGGGTTGGTCCACTGTGTTTTCTGAGGTCAGCCATCTACCAGAAAGTTTTCTTCATGCTTCCAGCTGCTGACCAACTTTACAGTGATTTAATTTTCCAACAGGACTTGGAACATGCCAATGCCACTAGCACCTGGCTTATAGACCATGAAATCCCTGTGGGCAGCAAACTCGCCTGACATGAACCCCATGGAAAGTGAAGGGGAAGATGTGATGCACCAGACCCAACGTTGCTGCAGGAATATAGGGAAAAGAATTTATTGGAAAGTTTTATTTTTTTTTTTTAGAAAATGTTGAGACTAACAGCACTTTGGTTTCTTAGTTCATGACCCCCTTAAATCCAGGCACACAGAACAAAACCTTCACAAAAGCGCGTTCGTTGTATTTGTGTAGGATCAAGGATTTTCGGCATAATCATCAGTTCTGCTGCAGTTTAACGAACGAGGGTCTAAAAGCCGAATGTCTTGGCTCGCTTTTATAATGCCAATCTAGCTATACAATGACTAAGCAGGCAGGAAAAGTTAGTGATGCCCGATTTGATGCCCATGCATACATCTTTAAAAGAAGGGGCCATGAAGCAAAGGCCACACGGAAGGCTTATTTGCGAAACAGAGTCCTGTCAAGCACACGGATCTGCTGCTCATAACCTGAAGAGATTCCCCTGAAGCAGCCTCGTCCTGCTCTGCAGATCATCAACATTAGACCATGCCGCTCCATTCATGTGCACGCTTTCCCCCTTAAAAGAAAATTAAGTAGATTAGCGCAAACGTCAGTAAATCAAACCACACATTACGCTCGCTACATTTGAAGCGGCTGGCAAAAGCATGTCAAAACAATCCAATTAGCTGCATTCGGGACTTCTTTTGTTTTATATCGTTTTTTTATAGCAAGCTAACCGTGATATTCCATTATTTTGCAGCGAGTATCTGAATGGAACGAGATGCTTTGCATTCAATGCACTTTAACTCGAACAGAGAACAATACTTTCGAACATTTAAGTTCTATGAAGTGAATTTGGGATTTGTTCTGTTTCTGCGTGGAAAGAAAGACTTTTCATCCCACTTTTAACCTCTCGGCTGTTACACGACTGATCCCAAACATTGAAAAAAGTGAAAAATATCAGTTGTTGTCTCAATGTTCATGCAAACCAGGTTTAAAGTGTTGTAAAACCAACGTATACTTAACTAGACAATAAATAATGACTAAAATGCTGAGATATTGCATTTTTTATCAGCATTTGGTACTGCTGCCCTATTTCTACCGTTTTATATTGACTTTTAAAAACTCTAAAGTTTTACTTTGAAATCAATGAGTGAAAACAAACAAACAAGGGGGGGTGGGTGTTTTAAAACACAACTATTCTTAGTTTCAGAGTTACATTTCTCCAACTTTTCCATCTGTTTTCTCTGCACTAAATCAAAAACATTCAAACGATTAAAAATTCACAAAACTGCAAACCCACATCAAAACGAGAGATCACCTGACAAGCATCAGAGCCGCAAGGAGCATTTTAAGAGCAAAAGAGCTGCAATTGAAATTTGACACCTATAGATGACAAATAATCCACAGGAAATGATGCAAAATCTGGTTTAATGCTTAATATTTTTCATGGGTTTTGCCATACGCAGCACTTTTCTCTATTTCTCAGCTGTGAATTTCCAAGAAATAATAGTTTTAGGCTATTTTTAGGGATGCTTTATCCCTGTGAATTTCATCTTAGCACCCGCAAGCTTTTCTGTCTTATATTAATTTGTCTTTTCATAGTTGGAAGGTGAGCCAAAAAGAGAGGCGCTCGGGTCATTCAAGCAGCGGTTCTCCAAAGAGACTGACTTTGATTGACAGCTGAGTCGTCCAATCAGTGAACCCACCCTCAGCCTCCGATTCACTCAGATTAAAAACAAACTCTGTAACTTGTGTAATTTTTTACAGTTTTTTTACATATGGTATTTATTCCGAGAACACACAGAATATTTATATTTTATTTGCTAAAGGATAAAATTTCCCTCTTTGTTTTAACTTCAATTACAATTTATTCAAATGTTTTTTAAAAAAGTAACAAAGCAATAAACATTTAAATTCATTGCTTGTAATCCAGATGATTATTATTAATGAATCCAGCCAATATTTCAAATATAATTTTGAAATTATCAAACTGAAACGTCTCATTGTCTCTGGATGTTTCTGGGCAAAATTTGACATTTTCAAGACATTCGATTATTTCACCAAATAAAAGGACTGCAGCTAAAAATCACAGAAAACCCTGCTCCAGGAGCCTCCTGAGCAACACTGTGGTCTTGCCCAAACAGTTAAGCGACTTTAAGAGTGGTTTCTTTCATTTCTGATCAGCAAAATCTGGGTCTACTGTTTTTCAACAGTAGTTTGCTAAAACCAAAATGCTAAAAATGTTTCTCTTTGATTGTGTTTTCTTAAAATGCAGTGTGTTTGGCCTCTGCTGGCCACTGCAGTTCTTCCCAAAACCATGGTCAAGAAGCCATAATGGACCATCCATACACAATCACATTAATCTATAAAATCCTCCAGGATGCGGGTGTAGCACCCTGACGCAGCCGAAAACAGTCCAATTATCTCTGTTTCTGACACCGACTTAAAAAAAGAAACAAGCAGGTTTTAAACTGAACCCGCGGTGTGAAATATTTGCTTGGTGATTGCACCACTGTCAAACGCCGCCCAACAATGTTCATTCTACAAGCTGTCCCGAACTCAGACACATCTGACACTCTTTTACCAAGTTTCTCTCTCTCCCCCTCTCCCTCTGCTGCCTCTGTCTCTTCCAGGTAGCACCGACGTCTGAGCTGCCATCTTTCCCTCTGACACGCTGTCAGCAAATGCCAAAAAGTCCTCCCTGAGATGGAGACGTTTCAACAATTGTGCCCATTTACTTTTTCACTCGATCGTTTATTGCTCTTTTATCTAAAACCACGCTCAGATGAGAAAAACAGCAGGCGGTTAATGATAAAGCGCTTAAACAATCATGTTCTACAAAGCGTGGAGCCGTTTTGTTGGAGCAAATGCCCTCGGTAATGGGGAGTTTTGTGTGTACGTGGCCAAAAGCCCATCGCTGACTCCTCCTCCTCTACATTTTTTTAGATATACATTTTTTTTGGTTTCATCATTGATTGAGAAGGCTCTCAGCGCCTCGCCGTCGTTAATGTCACTCTGTGTCAGGGCAGAAGCGCTGCTGACCCGTCTGAGTCTGTCGGGCATGGGGTCAGCGGTGCCAGCACCATGTGTGTGATTGACAGCTCTTGTGGGGGATTGTTAGAGAAATGTCCCTGCGTGGAGATGCCCTGTCATGGATGCCAGTGCGTGGGGACACTGGCGGTCTGACAGGTGAGTGTGTGCCCGCTGCTTGGCCTCCTAATTGACCATATGCACACTTACACTGATTCTCCATTAGCCAGCCTGCACTGGCATTTCTGCTGCAGAGGCAGTGGGTCATCAATGCTGTCTTAAAGGGACAGTGCACCCATTTAGAAGAAAACCGTCGACTTCGATTGAAAACAAAGAGAAAACTACGAGACAAAACTTACTGGTTTCATCCATTCGTCTGTTTATCCACCCATCCATCTGTCCAACCAATCATCCCTCCATCCATCCATCCATCCATAAATCAGCCCTTCAGTCAATCCACCATTTCATCTACCCTTCCTTTCACCTGTTCCTCAGTCCATCAATCCATTTGTCCGTTCATCTGTACAACCTTCCATCCATCCATTCATCCACCCTTCCATCTATTACTCCACCCATGTCTCTGTACATACATCCACAAACCAGTCCTTCAGTCAATCCATCTTTTCATCCATCTATCACTCTACCAATTTATCAATCCAACAGTCTGTCCATCCATCCCTCCATCCATGAATCAATCCATCATTCCATAAAACAGTCCAGTCCATCCATCTGTTTATCCATCATCCATTCTTCTGCACAAGAATTCATTCTTCTCTCCATCCATGCATCCATCCATCTGGCCATCCATCCATACATCCGTGCACCCATCCATCCATACGCCCATATTTTCATGTCAGCAGAATGAATCATTTCTGGAAAATTAGAATTATTATAAGTTTATCAAATACTTCTGAAAGAGTTTTGGTTTGAATCGAGGGGAATCTTTCAAAGATCTAACCGAGACGAACCTTGCAGAGGGTTCAGTATCAAAGTATAAAGCAGATCTCATGTGCTACAGCGCCAGGAGCCGGGCTCATCCTCCTCGACCCCCTGCTCGATCACAGATCCCCTCTATTAATTGGCTGTCAGATAACGTCCAGAATTAAGGTATTAACGAGGCCAGTTTGTGAATCCTGAAGTTTGGGATAGAGGAGAGGGAGGAACGGACCCCCTCCTCCACCACAGATCTGGGTGCGGGACATTCGTTTGAGTGCTTGTGTTTCATTAGTTTGATTGGAGCGGACAGCGCTAAGCTGCTCTCGGCTCCACGCTGACAGCTAATTACAGGAATCTGCCTCGGCCACTGAGAGAGAACAATGGGCTGAGATGAGCTGGGGGGTGGGGGGGGTGGTGGAGCTGAACAGATCTTTATATGCTTAATATACAGAGGTGACCAGCTTCCACAGGAAACGAATGTTTATTATGGACATGTGGAAGATTCCCAGACACAGTGTATGTGTTTTTGACACAGATGTGCTTCACGAGACACTGGTACATAAAAAAATGATAATTAACTAATTTCCATTTAGTTGGGCTTTATTTTTTTGCACTAATTGCAGCATTAAAGAGGTTATGGTGGTGATCTGCCAACATTTCAGGTGTTATGGGAGCCCAAGTTGCTTTGAGAAGGCAATAGCCTTCTGTATTTTGGGGACATACCTTCCTCTTGATCTAGATTATCAATGGGGCTTCATGGCTAACCAAAGTCAGTGGAGTTTGTGGCTAGCCAAGTACAACTGTTCAGAGGCTTTTTAAACATGTCCTGGAAGTTTTTGGCAGCTGGAAGCATGGGGTGCTCTAAAACTTTATAAAAGACAGTGGACCCACACCAGCAGATGATGGAGCTCCTCAATCCTTTCATCACTGATTGGACAATTTGCACAGGCCTTTTAGAAGCTTGACTTCTGTGCATTTCCAGTCTACATCCAACCATTTACAAAATTTCTCATCGCACATACAAAAGCAGGACACCCCACCCATCTCCAGGTTCATTTACATACATTTACATATGTAAATAAGGACACTTTTTGATTGAAAAGACAAAGGAACTGTTCAGAAACTGATTTGATTCATTTAGGTAGACAGATAATGATTTAATTTAGAACTTTGTCTTTGTATTTGAAACTTTTAAATAATAAAGAGGAAGAAAAATAAATGTTAGAGTTTGATGCAGTCAAAAACCGCTGACGACATAGAAAAAGTCATCAGAGGAATTTAAAAAATCACAACATGTGTTTTAGTCACAAGAGCAGATCATCGGGAGAATACGATAAAGTGGGACAGTGGGTTTTGTTCAGGCGACTCCATCTCTAATATTTTCATGCTTTTTACATTTTAATTTAAAGTCATTCCTGTTCATCTTAAGGCCAATCTTAACCAAAAAAGTATCATTATGTTGACTTGAAATCCCTAACAGCTCTCTAGCAACCAAACTGTTTACCCTAGCAACCAAATTTTCTGAACTCTAAATAAGTTTTGGTTAAAAACAGGAAATTGGGGTTTGACAAAGGCAATAATTGACAAAGGCAATAATACATTATGTCAGTGACCCCTCCATAGCAACCCGGCTGCTTACCATAGCACCCAATTTGGGATACCTTTGTCTTAGCTTTAGAAAAATCATAGAAACATGGGGTATTTTACTCATAGTGACATGGGGAACATTATTTCTCTGCCTCAGCTTAGAAAAATTCAAAAGCAATGGCTGAATGGCTTTGTTGGTTTAGACTGGATGTTCCTGGAGTCAGGTAATTGCTGGTCAGTGCTAGAGCGATAGGCTTAACTGAACATAGACTTGCTGTTGCACTTCATCTCCTATAGGAGTCGCCAAATGGAAAAATGACGGCAGACAAGCGTGTACGCCAGACATGAAGCTTGCATGGAGAAATATCATTTTACTGTTAGTAAATATGAGCATGAAAGATTTCTGAATGGCCCTTACCCAAGCGCTGCACTCATCCCTGTCACATTTTGAACCAATTTATCGGATTAATAAACATTTTGTTACATATTTTGTAACGTTTTCCATTTAAAATATACAAAAATCAAAATAATAAATTTGACGGCAGATGTATAGTCAAATTAATCAATCAGCGTGGCTTAAACCCGCTACTGAACATGTGATAATTAAACCAATAAACTGCAAAGGGACTAATTGTTTTAACAACGTACTCATCATCGTCATCGCGGCATCAGTGTGAAGCTCAGGGTCTCCAAAGCAGTGGTCAAGCGCCAGCGTTTCCCGCTGTCCTCTCGGTTCACATCAGGACGCTTTTTTCTCGAGCAAATGTGACGTTATATCGGCCTCGACTGCAGTGTGTATGTGTATCTGTGTTCCCCCGGGGCCTAAAAAAGCACCGGGAACCAGAAACACTGAAGAGGAGAGCAGGTCACTCACCCGAGAGGAAAACAGGGCCAGAGCCTGCGGGCACAAAAACACACACATCACTCACACGATGATGTATAGATGAATACACACAGACATAAACACACACACATTCACAGTGACGGCTCGCCCAAAAATACACATTCACTAAGCATGTACCAAGAGAAGCGTCTCGTCCTGGACATCCCCAGATCTCCAAATCTTTCATGAGTGGTAGATCTTTGCCAATAGTTAGCAGAACAATCCATTTTGAATGAATCCAGAATCACGAAAACCTTGCTGAAGCCTTCGCTCACATGGGATTGCTCTTGGTTTTTCAACACTTTATCATCGTCTTAGCATTATTTCTCAGCATTGAGAACAGCATGACTCCTGACCGCATCTCCAGCTCCAAACATTCAAGGACCCTCCATCATGCTTCACTCTCACCTGTAGACACCCTGCTTTCCAGCCTTTCTACAAACACACCGCCTTCTGCCACAACCAAATATTTCTCATATGTTTTCCCTATGTTTTTTGAGGATACTGAGCCGCGTAGTCTTGTTTCCGCATTGGAGGTATGTTTTTTTGGCTTTCCAGAGGGGGTCCCACTTGTTTCTGCCAGATCGGAAATGATGGACGACTTCTGTTTTCAACAAATGTACTTAGCTTGACGTTTCTTGAATCTGCTGTACAAGTATCTTCAAAAGAGCTTGACTGGAACTTCTTAAAATACCAGCGTGCTTTGAAATCTTTATCTGGGAGAGACCTTATTGCTGCAGTATAACTACCTTGTGTTGTGTTGCTGTGATCAAGCTCACAATGACAAAGAACTTTCTGAACCTGAGCAGAGTTTGCCTGTTACACAATAGCCTCCTACACAGCTGTTTCTGTTTCAGTTCATTACTGGGTTTTTATAAAGAGGTCTTTCAGAGCATTCGTCTGTTATGGGCCGCCTCGGTGTCCTGCGCTTTTGTTATAAAACCCTTATTTGTTTTTTTTTATCTGTGTTCATCTGCAAGAACATCCTTCTCTCCAGACCTGTATATTCAGTGTCTGCCTGTGTTCATTTTTCTGTCCATCTCTCATCGTGTCCTAAATCTGATCCTGGGTCAGCGGTAATTGGTGTGTGTGTGTGCGTAGGGTTGCTCCAGAGTCCCACACACGGAGACAGTATTGTAATGCGCTCCCATTAGTTATAAAAAAAACACAAAATGCATTCATATGTTAAAACAAACAACAAAAAAAACTATATATTTTTTTTTTATTTTGACATCACCTTTTTGACTCAGGCATCAATATTTAACAGAACGCGCGTGAAGCACCATGATCACACTCAACGATAACTTAATAGAGTATTCGACAAAGTGGGAACACAGAGAAGCAGGTGGAGAAGCAGCTTCCCCCGAGGGATATATTGATTTAACTAAACGGGTTTCTCACTCGAGGCTTGTGTCTTCAGGGCATAACGAGAGAAGTGATGTTAAGAGGGGATTTCTCTTTCTCTTGTGTTTAGCTCCTCTCTCTTATTTCGGAACTACACATTTCTAAAACATGGTCCGTCCACAACAACAAATCCAGATCCTCACTCTTGTACCACTCTAAAGTTTTGACAACTCTAAATGTCGAGGAAACCCACTGCTTTTTAGAAGAAAAAAAATGGAATTAATGTTGAACGAGCTAGCTTTCGTTAGAAACGTCCAAATCAAAACTGAATCATCCTGATGTCCCCAGAAGAGACACAGCCAGAAATCCAGAAGAGAATCCCCGTATGAATCATTCAGCCAATCAGAGCACTCGTGTTTCTCTTTTGCATATAATTAAATAGAAACGGAAAACATATATGTTTAGTTTGCCTTTAATCAAAGTAAAATAGACATGAATGAGCAGTTTCGTTTGTACTATTGCGGTTTATTATAAAGAAATAACCATTTTAAAGAACGTTTGACTACAAAAACTCTCTTTTAAACATTTTATACATAGAATTTTAAGAATTTGTATGTTAACAAAACACAGAGGACGATCGAAGATTATAAAAGAGAATCCTTTCTGAAGGCCAGCTATTCTTCCATCCCGAGGACCAAGTCTGTATCTCTTCCAGCCCAAACAGGGCATAAAAGGAGAGTTTTTCTTCCAATAAACCAGATTTTGAAACCCGAGAGAGCTGGTCTCTGTGTCTTTTTCCTTGTCATCATGAAGCTTCGGAAAATTCAGAGTCGCCTGACCAAGTTTTAATTAATTGAAACATTTCCAACCCAACAACAGCACAACACCATTCCTTTCCAGACGACATAGACAGTGCTACTCTGGAAGTCAAAGATAATTGGATGTCAAGAGTCATGGGAGGTCACAAAAAGCTCATTGGAGCTCACAGCTATATTTTTGTTAAAACCGTTGGAAAAGAATGACTAGGATCTAAAATCCTCATTAAGAGTATTCCTAAGAAAAGATCTGCACATGCTCCAAAAATCTCAGTCCTCCATTACCCTGAGAACAACACAACGTTCTAATAAAATAGAGCATGAGATTCGTCCAGTTCAGCGCCAATGAAAAGGACACCTTGCTCTGCAGGGCTCCACACAGCTTTGGGGACGTTCAGAGTTCCTCCGGAAACCCAGCTTTCTACAGCTAGACCCTGGAGCTTAAGGGGCCCACAGCCAAAAACATGCAAATCTTTGAAACATATGGATGCATATATGAATATGAACCTGACATTAACATAGCAGGACCTGCACCGTGTCCTTTTATGACTATAATAGAAACCTTGAAGCTTATCATAATAATACTGAAGATATCTCTGGAGAGGTTTTTAAAGCATCTGTCACTTTTCTCCACAAGACCTGAGGCTCACTGAAACGGTTGACGGTTCGGTTGCATCGCTAAATTATAAATTTCCAAATGCTAATAAATGGCATTTTGATTTTAGCTGAAGGTTTACAGTTAATACACCCCAAAATGTAAGAAAATAACATTAAAATGCCACACAATTAAGGAATTTCAACGTGACAATGTTTAATCTAAAAATCTAAAATTGCTTTAATTTGATTGATTTACTTATAGATACATATTCTTTTATATATATATTTTTGTGTGTATTTATCTACAGTTTATATGCATGACAATTATTTCTACATAGTTTATTTTATTATAATGATGATGTGCAGAAAGTTTAATGTTGACTTGTAAAAGTATGTTCTAAATTTAGACTAGGAATTAGTCCAAATATAAAAATATATTGATATTTGAAAATTATATTTCAGATAATTTTTTATATAAATCCATAGAAAGAGTGCTTCTATTTGCACTATAACTTAGATTTTCCTCCTAAGTTTGCTTTGGAAAAATAAGTTTCCAAAGTTTTTTTTAAGTAAACTGAACTAGTTTCAATTCACAGTGTACCATTCATTAGCAAAAAGAATGGTTGACAGGGTAGAATTTTTGGCTGCTTTGGAGGAGTCATTGCCATCATGCAAAGTTCCCCATTTCAATCTTATTAATATAAACCACCCCCTACATCGCTATGATTTTCCTTAGCTGAGATAGTGATATGGCAAAATGGTTACTAAGGTAACATCAGGTTGCTATGGAGGGTAAGTGACATGATATAATGTTCCCTTTATCACAATAAGTTATATAAAGCAACCTCCTTGTTTTTATCATTTACCAAAGCAAGGTTGCTAGGGTAAAATTTGGTTGCTAGGGAGCTGTATCAAACCCCCATTGATCTTCATTTTATACGGTTGCTGTCATTCCGTTATTTTTAATGCCCATTATATGTAGAGCAAATACTTTTATTTAATTTAAATAGCCATATTTAAAAAACAGAAACACGTTTAGAAATTTTTTTTTTTTAAAAACCCAATATGCAGTGGAATGCACTGTGAAATTGAAAAGAAATATCAAGCTGTATCTATCAAGAAATATCTATCTTTTTTTATAAAAAAAAGAAACATAAATAAAACAAAAAGAAAAAGAAACAAAAAACAACTGGGGGAATCTTGCTTTCTCTGTGAAAGCTTGCACATCCTGTAAATGCTACATGCATTGTCCAGCAATAACCACATGCTCCGATGTGTTTCAAAGGTGTTTCAGTCATTCAAGATAACAACACAGAACGGTGATTTTCCAGAGGCTTTCAGTGTAATAACAAAAAAGCAAAAGCACAGTGCGGCGCTCACTTCAGCACAACCCGACCCCGCTCCACTTCATCTAATCAGCTCAAATTCGCTTTCTTTCACAACAGATTAGGATGCTTTTCCTCAGACTCGAACGCAAGTAAGAGAAGAAAAGATGCATTTTACGAGCAAGAGCCAACAGAAAACGACAAACAACTTCAAACAGCAAACATTTAGCTTGGTAGAGCACAGATACAATGGTTTTATTTCCTGAAAATGAGCTCAAAGGCCGGCTCGGTGTCACTCACAATTTAGCCAATGATATGAGCGATTGATCAAAGCGCTAGGCTAGGCTAGTCAAGCTCAACCAACACTTAGCGCCTTGGCTAAAGCTTTGATCTGTATAATTAAGAGCTTTTTCTAGGGGGCAAAAAGCTAAAAATATTCAACCTGAGTTGCAGTCAGAGCGTGGATCGTAGGGTAGACTGCATTTAATGGACAGAGATGTCGAGTTTGCTACAAAACACACTCGCCAGGGCTCAATAAGGTGGAGATTTGAGGGGAAAAATGGGTTTTGAAGATGAAAGTCCAAATGGAGTCTTGAGAGAGAGCTGATGGAGAGTGTTGACCGGCTGAAAGGAGTCATGGGGAAACAAGAGCGGCTATTAGAGTCACTGCCAGCCTTCAAATGGACAAACAGAATTAGGGTTTGTGCGAGAGCTGCCTTACTTTGCTCCATTATTTGATGGAGAGAGGGAATTTTTTTTTTTTTGAGGAAAAGTTGAGGGGAAGAAAATCTGAGGCTCGTTTTTAGTGATAGTGTATCTATTAAATGTTACGTATCTAAAAGCTAGAGTAGAAGAATGAATACATGCAGAAGTAAAAAAAAATAAAGATATATTCAATAAAAGTATTCATTAATAATTATTAAAAAGTATTCATTAAAAATGATAAAAATGCAATAAATATGCTCACCTGACCAACAAATCTCTTTAAAGCGCCATTGTAGAGGCGTTTTCAGTCTTAACAGTAAAACAAATACAAAATAACTGAGGCATAGAAATAGTTATGTATTCGGTTCAAAATAATAGTTCAAATAAATAAACGAGGAAAAATAGCTGATGTGCAGGCAGAAAAATATAACAAGGGTTATGAAAACCCAAATAAACACCCCCCCCCATCTCTCAAGGTGTTAATTATCACTTTGAGCAAAATAGTTGCAGTTAAATGTTATCACCATTTTCTTCATTGAATAGTTGCTTTTACCCTTTCCGTGATAAATACCCAACCAGAACTTTAGCCTTGAGGCAGAAATCAGATTTTTTTCCACGACAAAGTCTTCTAACCACATTTTAAATGTGCAACCCTTAAAACTTCAAAACCAACAAGAGCACAACACCATCCCTTATTAACTAAGATATAGTTTGCTTTGTGTTTGTAGCTGCAGTTCCAATAACTGATCTGTCGCATCAGACTCGATATCATTAGATAACAGGCCGCCTACACAAGCAAGGTTGGTGAGAAGGTGTGCAAGGCGAGGCGTCCTGGAGTACCCCTCCCCCTCCAAGTAAGAAGCTATGGTCAAGGAGGGGGTTTATTGGGTTTATGTGGTCATCACACTACATACAAATAATCTCAATTTACGATGTCTTTTACTGAACAGAAACAAAAATGGCAAATAATACCATCACACAAAATAATAATAAACCCCACCCTCACACAAAAAGAAGCCCGGGCCATTTTTGAGTGTTTTTTTCTACTGTACAATTGGTTTTAGTTAATTACCTTTAACAGTTTTTTTTTTGTAAAATCCCACTTTTTATTTTTTATTATGTTTTTCATTACACTCCACAATAATTCCACCTCAAACCTAATATTCTGCAAAAAATACAATCTTGAGTATTAAATTGTAAATTTTTTACAACCATATCACAGGTCTTGTAGTTCCAAAGGTTATCCCTTTCTTTCATCACTAGATGGCACTGATGGGGTCTGTAAAATGAAACAGAAAGACACATTTTCTCACATTTTACTTTGAATTACCTGGCAAACTGTGAGTCATAACTCTTGTAATGTTTGTTTAAAACCAAAAATATCAAAACTAAGAACCTTTTTGAAAATTTAAATCAAAATTAAACAATAGTTGTGTCACGTCTTTGCTACTCATAATTGGAGTGTGCAGAGACTCCTAAGGGTTAATTGAAACTTGTTGGATAATAAGAGGGAATAACAGTCTGTAAAAGTCTAGTCTGGCGGATCCCGAAGAGCAATGAAAGGGTTGCCACTTCTGGTGGAATTTGGTAGTTTTGCCATATAGAGAGTATTTTATTTTTTTTCCAGTTTTAGGAAGAATACAACATCTTTGAGCCATATTGTGTGAGAAGATGTAGTGGACGACTTCCTTTGTAGGAGAATGCAATGCCTTGCTAATAGTAATGAAAAAATAATGTAAATTTGTTGTTTCCAGTTTCTGATATAAAATGTCTATTAAAATCTTCCTCCTCGTCCACATCTGCAGCTCTTTTCCCTGTCAGACACGGCAGCAGAAAGAGAAACGTTTCGGGCAAAAAAGAGAAAAATAATTGGATTCCCTGCTTCCACCCGGTCCTCCTCCTCCTTCCCCCCACGTGTCGAACACCCCTAATTAACAACAGGGCGAGTCAGAGAGAGCCTGGAGAAAAAAATCTGCTGTTTGGATTGAAAAAAAAAAGTGACCGGTAACATATTGTCTCCTTGTCGCCGGCGCAGGGTTAATAACAGCTCGTGGCTGGTGCAGGAGAAGCGAAAGGCGTCAAAACCTGGCAAAGTCACTCATTCATAAAATCTCAATGTGTGACTCGGGCTCTAATTACAGCTCACGTCGGCCTCAATTAGACCACAGCTTTTCTCTCGGCATTAACTCTTAATTAATGTATCGCCGGTTAATTACAGGTTTTTGCAAGAGGGGCTTCTGTCAGACGCTCACTGGTTTTTCACAGCGGGAGGTTTCTTTTTTTTTTAAGAGGAGGTTATTCTTTACCTCAGCTGCCTTCCATGACCTGCCCTTGCTGCATACATCCTACATAGAGAGATGCCACAAAGAAGGTATTCAGACAATTAGGAGCTACATAAAGTGCAAAAAGATTTATGCATGCTTCTGTTTTTAACAACAGACTCACTGGCGATTAATGAAAAGCAAACATTTGACCAAAATTCAATTAGCATTACATTGTCAAAATAATGTGCCAAGTTAACAAATTACATATTTGATTAAGTTTAAATAAAATAAAAATAAATCTAACTAAGGTACAATGCAATTAAACAAAAAATTTACAACAAAGCAAATACAACTGACAAGCAACAATCAACCAGCTAACCACCAGTCAAAATAATGTACTGCTAACCAATTCATTATTACATTGTAAACAAATTACAATGTAATACAACCAACCAATCGAACCAACTCTGAGTCAACCAACCAACCAACCAACTCTAAGTCAACCAACCAACTAACCAACCAACCAACCAACTAACTAACCAACCAACCAACCAACCAGCCAACCAACCAACTCTGAGACAACCAACCAACTAACCAACCAACCGAACCAACTCTGACACAACAAAACCAACCAACTAACCAACCAACTCTGAGCTAACCAACCAACTAACCAACCAACCAATTAACCAACCAACCGAGCCAACTCTTACCCAACAAAACCAACCAACCAACTCCGAGCCAGCCAACCAACCAACTAACCAACCAACCAACTATAACTCGACCAACCAACCAACCCTGACCAAACAAACAAACCACCTCTCAAATTAATCCATGTAGTGCCTACCAATGAACCAACCGATCTACCAAATCGTCAAATGACCAACCAACAGACATACACAAAAAAGGCTTCCTTCATTCTCATCACAATCCTTTCTGGGATTGAGTTTTGGATTTGCTTCCGCTTTTCAAATCCATTACTAGTATTATCTTCCTAATGCAACCTGCTCTCACCACTGACTCACACTCACTCACTCACATCAGCTCCTCTTTTCACCAGGCCACATTTTACAGCTCCTGAAAAAACAAGATCAAGAGAAATGCAAGAGAGATATCAATAATAGGAGGAGGGAGCAGACGAGTGAGAACCACTGAACAAAGATGGTGTGAAGGACAAGGTGAGAGAGAGAGAGAGAGAGAGAGAGATTTATAAGGATTGACGCAAAGAGAAAAGCAGGAGAGGCGTTTGCCTCTCCATGTGTTAATTACAGAAGTAAGGCCTGTTATAACCCGACGAGGACTCCTGCTGACGGGGAAAATGAGAACTCTCACACCACAGTGCATAGGAGTTTTCCCTCTGCACGGTAGCATGATAAGTCTTTCTCTTTGCTGACGGGAACATGGTTAGAATTTTAATATTCACTGGCTGATGTCTGTAACAAGCAAAGAAAGTGTGGAGCACAACCTGGGGTTTCATTTAAAACTCTTCATGTGTCTGTAAAAGAGTGTAGAACAGGTTTATATGGTAATCGATGGGATTTTTATATTGAAATACAAAAAATGTAAAATAATTTATAAAACTTGCTATTGATTTTGAATAACATGTACAGTTTTTACAAATAATAAAATAAAACGACAAAATTAAACAATGAATCAACACATTGAACAATCAACCAAACACCCAACTGTGAACCAACCAACCAGCCAACAAACCAATCAACCAACTAACCGTGAACCAACCGTGAACCAACCAACCTACTAGTTAACTATGAACTAACCAACCATGAACAAACTGTGAGCCAAACTACAGACCAACAAACCAACCACAAGCCAACCAAGCAACTAACTTTCAACTAACCAACCAACTGTGAGCCAAACAACCACCCAACCAACTAAACCAACCAACTGTGAACCAACTGTTATCCAATTGACCTTTGTGTACACCTTTAGGATCATGTTCAGGATCAACCAAATCTTTATTTCGCTTTTTCAGACACTAATTAGTTAAAGGAGGTCACGCAAACTCTGTGGTCACAGGGGGACAGACACTGCATGAGGTACATCCTGCCTCTGGCCACGCCTCTTCTTGAATATTCTTCCATGGTTTCACAGCTCACTCTGTGTCAATAGCAGTCACAGGATACAAGGAAAGAGTTCACCTAGTCACTTTCTTAAGATGTGATCATGTGACCTACATTGTTCGGAACAACAGCTTGTTTATGATGCACATCAAACGCAGCCTCAGCTTTCAGCAGCTCCTTCAAGGGCGAAAATCAAAGTCTGTGTGTTTTAAGCAGCACAAGGCCATCAGAAGGCTGCACTGATCTGCTATTCTCAAGAGCTTAATTCTCCTCATCATCGCTCTTCATCTGCACAGCTGTAGGCCTTGCACATGACCTGCTTTTGTGTTTGATGCCGGAAAATAGTGGAATTTCCAAGACTTGAGGAAGTTTTTCACAAGTTTGGTGTTGTGTTTAAAGCAATCGTTCGCTGAGAGATAGATTTCTGATTTTACTAAAACTTTAATTCACTATAGATGATATTTCTTCATGTCCTCAAACTAGTAATTAATAAAAAAAACACCTCTATTGTGATTTACTGATACACTCAGTGATTCCTGTATCATCTCTAGGTTATTATCTGGTTATCATTAAGTCTAGTACTGTCTGAGCTGCCCTGGTTCCGATGACTCAGATCACCTGCAGCTCAGGTCCACCGCCGCTGAAGCCAAAACTATGCTTAATAAGCACCAATCAGTCTTTCTGTCAATTAAACCCTTCTTCAGTGAACTGAGCATATTTTTCTGCAGCCTGACATCTACAGGTACATCGATAGGAAGGTAGGTAAAGAGCAATCAATCAATGTGCTCCAAAGTCCATGACCATGAACATTGACCTGACATGACTGTCCAACACCAAGAAAGGTGGTGAAGCTCGACATAATGTTCAGTTTGGGGCTTTACACAAGATCTCATCTCATAGGACTCAAAACATCTGGGCTGATGGTCACCAAGAAAACAATTGGTAAGATTCTACAATGGTTTTGCATTGCTCCAGTAAAGGCCTGTCTTGTATCTCAGACCAAATGATTTAGATGAAATAAAAACTGTTTTGTACTCAAATCTGTGTCTGGAGGAAAACTCCTAGGGTATTGGACAATAAAAAAAATCTTCTATAAATGGGTCTGAAATCTCGGAACATTCAAATGGAACCTGATGTGCCTGTTCCACTGACGGTGCTTGATTCTCCACGTTTCTGTGAATCACCACTAGTTACCGGTATCTGTGTGCTCACTTTGAGCTCTGCGAATCACACACACAGGCGTTTGTTTCATCTGCAGAGAAGCAGCTCGCGAGGACATTCCCGTCCATCTGCGCAGGAGGCTCGCGGGACTTCACTCTTCTTTCATCTGCGACAGGAATCTCAGATCCAGAGTGTTGGGAACTAGAGAAACACACTTCATGGAAAAAAAGAGCGCATGTATCTGTTTTAGACGTCAGAATGTAAATGGAAAAGTTCAGGAAAAACTATGCGACCGATTATACATAGAAAGTTACTTCTTTTGTTCATGCTCAGAAGTAATGGTTCTAGAACTATTGAACCTAATGGAGGAGCAGTTTGTTGGGTATGAACAGTGAAAATGGGGATTGATTCAAGGAGAAAATTTCTGTTTTGAAAGAAAATAAAGATGAAAGGTGGTGTGAAGAATTTGCAGGATTTGGGTTTTGCTGTTATTTGGTTCCGCCCGTCATTTGTCATTTTCCATAAAAACAATTGTAACCGCTTCTCCTCCTGGACCTTTTGCCACCAAATTTTGTCAAGACATTCAAACTGGTCTAACTCAAGATACTATATCTTTTCAGACTGGTACCACTTAAGGAATTCTGGAAAAAATCTCTAAGAATGTGGGAAAATTTTCCATAGACTATTATCAACGGGTTAAATATTTACCATTGACTTTTGATGGCCATTGAAAATAATCATCAAGATGAAACATCATAGGAAATGTTGATTTGACTATGTTAATCACAGTATCAACCTTTTTTAATTATTTATTTTTTATTGTATGACATCACTGACAGCTCCATAGCAACCAGACTGATTACCATAGCAACCAATTTGCAATATCATAGAAAATCATAGAAACTTGGGGTATGGTTTGTTTTGCTCATAGGGACATGCAGAACATTTTATTATGCCACTGACCCATCCATAGCAACCACGCTGATTACCATAGCAACCAACTTGGCATATCTCTATCTCAGCTTTGGAAAACCATAAATTTTACTCAAAATATATTTTACTCAAATTGACATTGAGGAAAATTATGTTGTCACTACCCCCTCCATTGCAACCAGACTGTTACCATAGCAACCAATGTGGCATATCTCAATCGTTTTTACAAGTCAACATCAACACCTAGTTTGATTAGGATGTTATACCATTCTTAAGCCTTTATCAGTTACCAACCCCATACAAATGGTCCAAAAGGTGCATACTCCACCTACTGTCAACCCAGAGTATGGTCAGTGGGTCCCACCATTAAATTTCAATGCAGATAAAAACCTGTTGGTACCTTCTGGCTCAAATGAATGGTTGGATTGAGTTGGTTTTCAGCTTAAAGCCATCTGTACTTCACCACAAATGTCCTTTTTTGCGATCTTCCATTTTCACTAGATTGTACCATTAACAGAGACTCACATAAGGAGGTGTCAGAAAATGAACAAAATAAAACAACGTAACCCTGAAATCATGAATGTGGTACATTAACAAAATCGATACACAGTCAATGCATTGCAACGTCTCCTGCAAGAAAAGCTTTCTTTTTGACTCAGGAGGAAATCACTTTTAATGTTGAGACGCCTTCGTTTATTGTGCTGCGCTGGCGAGAGATACACAAAGACGAAAAGAAAGAACAAGAGCCCAAACAGACTCCGCTCGGAGCTTTGATAGAGACGGAAAACTCTGGCTCTTGAAAGCTTGAGAAGTCAGATCCACCGGAGCCATAAAGCAACGGTGGCCCGAATCAATACACATTAACAGGTTAAAAGAAATGGGAGAGAGGGGCATCTCAATAATATCGACGGGAATGTGGTATTATATTTGTAAGAGAGAGCCAGAGAAAGACCTTGAGAGCTGCTCCATTGTATTGATGGGCTTTTGCTCTTTGGCAAAGAGGAAGCACTTTCCAGATGCACTTTAATCTGTAGCAGGTCTGATGGGACTCAAGGAGGAAGACTTCAGAGAGAGAAAAAAAGCAAACCCAGCTCTCTTTGAGTAATGATGAAGAGCGAGCGAAAACATGAGCTCTGGAGAAAGAGGTGGAATGATAAAACCTAAAAACCCCACAAAACAAACAGAGCTGAGAGAAAGCAGAGGGGTTGGTGCTGGCTCACGAGTGCATTACGGATCGGGAAGAGAACTCGTAAGTGCACGAACACAACAATAGACAAAGTTCTGGTGCAGTACGTGTGTTTTATAAAACAGTTTGTCACAGTTTCTGGAAAACCTCTTACAGTATGTTTGCTGTACATCAGAGAACTTCCTAGAAAGGCAATCTTAAAGCAGACAGTCATTACATTGTCGCAATGCCCCGAGAACAATCAAGGAACCAATCAGGGACAACCTGAAATCTGCATGTGAAAACCTAGAAACACTAGATAATACAAAACAAAATTGTCACAGTACGTATCATGGAGCTACCAGGAGATATCTTCTAGAAGCTGAAGTGTATTTGTTTCTCAGAGCAATTTTGATTCTAGTCACTTCTGAAACTTCCTTAACTTGTCTTCTTGTTTAATGTAATATTTACTGGGAGACAGCTTTAACTCACATTTTAACCAAGACAGATCACAAAATTATCTCTCACCATCACTTAGAGTGAAAAAGATGACTGAGGATATCAAAAGCTCCCAAACTAGACCCTAGCCTTCTTAGATTTCTTAGAACATTTTTTATAACGATGGCTTGTTATGTAAAGTGTTCTCTTCCATGTAGTGCACGACTATTGAGAGGTGAGGGATCCGTAAACCTCCTGTGGTGGATTTTCTGTGTTTTTATGGCTCACAATGATGCTTTTTTGTTTAAATGATTGACATTGACGAACTTGGCAAGTTTGGAATGGAATAACTAAAAAATGCTTCAGTAAAATAGTCTAAAATCTTGGATTCTGATAGACAATAATACTTTCAAAACACATTCAAAAAAAGAAAATGAAAATTGGAACCTGACAATGTGCCCAGTGATATTCAAAATGAAATGAAATGAGTGAATATTAATAAGAAACCTGGCGTGAACAAGAAACCACATAGATCTCCTTCAAAAGCTTAAATACGACACAGTAGGATTGTGCCCGACACGTTGTGTATTTTTAAGGTGGACCGGTAAGCATCAACTCTATAAAACAACAGTAATTTATTATTAATAAATAACTTTTAACATTTCTTTATTTCTAAAATGTTTTCTTGTGTGGATAATGGTGCCCCCCTCTGGCAGCTGGTGCCTCACACACCCTGCGTAATATGCGTATTGGAGAAGCATTATATATTTGGTACTTTAAAATATAAAGTTTGTTAAAAAATTTAAATTTTTATAAGTGTGTTTTAAAGAAGATGATTTGTTTTTTCAGTAAATTTTCATTTTGTTAATGGAAAACATCCTACCCCTTTTATATTAAAGGAAATCCCAACAGTTTTGCAGAAATTCACCCGTCACAGATACTTGCAATTGATGAGTCACTTCTTAAGGTTTATCTACTTAAAAAGGAACTTTAAACATGACCAAAGGAAATGCTGGGGCTGGTAAATGCTCCAGTCTCACACTGTGGTGGTAAATAGACCATGTGATGTGGACAGAAACACTGTGACCCCCCTCCTCAGAGTTTTCCATTGCCGTGTCTCACTCCAGTGGGCCCCATCATTCCCTCGAACCATCCACAGCCACTAGGAAATTCAGTTTGTGAACAGTGGGGACTGGTATCAGACATGGTCCAACAATCTACGAAGATACACGCAGAGAAAGGTTGCCCCCATGAGGAAATCGCCAAGCGCTCCTTTGATTTTATCTAGAGCCATAAACAAGAGCCAGTTTGATGGGGTCAGCGCTCAAGCCCTGGATGACCTGAGGAGAGTCAGAGCTGCCAGCTGTCCGAGAGCATCAGCCCTCTTGCTGTTGAAGGATGTTTAATCCGAGCCTCTGTGTTAGGTGTTAAGCTAAATCCAATCCTCTGTATTTGTTTTGTTTTTATTCTGTAACCCACTCATGAGCTGGAGATCCTGCACCTGCAGGATGCATGAATACTTTCAGTCGAAGAACAGAAAAACCAAATCTGAGAAATATTTGGTGCTTTTATGTTGGCATACAACTGTGGAGCAATGCTGTTATCAAAGCTCAGAGGTTCCACTGGAAAGGACAAGATGGAACTCTGTTTCCTGTGTGAATGATTTCAATTTAGGCTCGTTCTCGTGTGTTATGCTGAAGAAAAAAAAACAGAGACAGATATCAAAATGGGATAAAACCCATTGACCTAGTTCTGGTCTGTCAAGGCAGTCTTGAATGCACATGACAAAGACAGATCTGGATACAAGTGCTCCTGAAGACACTTTCACAGGGTTCTCCCCCTCCTACAACAGGAGGCTTAACTGCAACAGATAGAACAGTCCGCATCATGCATTCAGGTTTTCTGCAGAATCAACTGTATCCAGCTCAATGATTTCTGTTTATTTCTTATTATCTCTTAATGTTGGCTAAAGAGTAAAAGTAAACATGAGGATATTATTGTTTAGATTACGTGACAATCAGATTATAATTCATTTTAGGAATCTTGCATTACTAGCTCTAAGCTCAATACCAGAGTTGCCAGAACCTGCACGCCAGAGTGTACAATACTTTAAGTGTACAATACTTTAAAGTATTAAATTTAAAGGCAGGGATCCAAATGCAAGTTTCAAATTTAGATTTAATCAATTAAATGTGCTGAAAGTAGCAGTGGAGGTAGTGAAATGTGCTGAAAGTAGCAGTTGCTGTAGTAATAAGTGCTGCAAGTAGCAGTTGAGGTAGTGAAATGTGCTGAAAGTAGAAGTTGAGGTAGTGAAATGTGCTGAATGTAGCAGTTGAGGTAGTGATAAGTGCTAACAGTGGCAGTTGAGGTAGTGATAAGTGCTAAAAGTGGCAGTTGAGGTATTGATAAGTACTGAGATTAGCAGTTGATGTAGTGAAATGTGCTGAAAGTAGCAGTCGAGGTAGTGCTAAGTGCTGAAAGTAGAAAATGAGGTAGCAATAAGCGCTAAATGTGGCAGTTGAGGTAGTGATAAGTGCTGAAAGTAGCAGTTGAGGTAGTGATAACTGCTAAAAGTGGCAGTTGATGTAGTGAAATGTGCTGAAAGTAGCAGTTGAGGTAGTGGAATGTGCTGAAAGTAGCAGTTGAGGTAGTGGAATGTGCTGAAAGTAGCAGTTGAGGTAGTGAAATGTGATGAAAGTAGCAGTTGAGGTAGGTATGAGTGCTGAAAGTAGCAGTTGAGGTAGTGGAATGTGCTGAAAGTAGCAGTTGAGGTAGTGAAATGTGATGAAAGTAGAAGTTGAGGTAGTGATAAGTGCTAAAAGTGGCAGTGGAGGTATATAGTGAAATGTAGTTGTAGTTGTAGTTGAGGCAGTAGTTGAAATAGAAATGGGAAGTGGGATTGGTGATGGGGATCAGGTATGATGGAGAGTGATTAGTTCGGTGCGCTGGAACTTCAGGTGCTGTGGTCCCAAGTGAATCTATGACAAAGATTACAGGGAAACTTCGGGTTAGTAGGAATTTTCAGAAGAAAGTGTTAAGGAGCCAATATTGTTCGAACCCAACGCTTAGAACCAGTAGAAAAGGTTCAGCCTGCCTCTATAATGGGAATTCTGAGTTTAAACGATGTGTTTTCACAGGCAGAGCTCTGTTCATGGGATGCTGGTGTTTCCTGTGCCATTCTCACCTTCTGTTTGTTGTAATCCTGCAGATCTGAGTGTGAAACAACAGAGCTGGGCGGGAAAACAAAGCCAGCACAGAGAGAGAAGCTCCCGATGCTCATTAACACAAACTTCATGAGGGAAATAGTTTTCATCAGTGGAGGAAACATCCAACCTTGAGCTGCTCTCATTATGAACTAAACTCCATCTTTATTCATTACTGTCGCCGCCTCAACCGTTCAACACACCAGTTTTACATTCTTTTAATAAAGCAATGTAAAATATTGTGCTATTTGGATAACGGTGACACGTAAACACACTTGCACAAGAGAAATAATCAACTTTGTCTATTCTTTCTTCCAATGATCGAATAGGAGGTTGATCGTTTTTGAAAAAGCATTTAAATTCTGCATCTCTTCTTTTGGGTAAATAAGAGAGTTTTGGAGTGTAAGAATGTACCGTTCCAAAGTTAGACATTCATGTATGACCCGACTGTTTGCAGGATATTTTTCAGCTTGCGCCTTCTAACATCGGTGAGTGATTAAGCATGTTCACCCTGCAAGAAAGAAAAGCTCTGGTTTGAATGCCTAAATCCTGACAATAAACAAGCAAATTCAGCCTCCGCCTTAACACACAACACACCATAAGACTATTTGTACCAGGATTAACACACATCCACAAGCTCCGCTCGCTCACTCCATCTGTTTCTCCTCTTCAGAGTGAGAGATGAGCACAACAAGCTGCTGAGGCTGAGCAGGGAAAGACACAAACAATCTGCAGGATTACACACTAATCCTGTTTGCGCTTTTATCCCGACTCTTTCCCTCTCACTCTGACAGCGGATTAAACCCGGAGCGAACTTCAGCTAGTTATGAACAGACTCCGGCAAATGAGCCGATCTTGGTGATTGCTCTGTGAATCTGCAAGATTGGAACCGAGTGCAAACACACTTGTGGAGAAGTCGAGTTAATGAGGAGTGTGTGTGATGTTTGATATGCAGATCCGGGTTATTCCGTGCTCGCCGACGCTTCAGGATCAGACACTGACACGGTTCCAGCGGCAGGACGCGCTAATGCTTGTTCAGAAACATGATAAACATGCGCACTTTCATCCAGACACTCTGTGCTAATAGCAACTAGCATGATCTAATTAGGATCACCAGGGTCTACTGGTGCACAGATTGCACACACAGCCACTTTAAATAAACTTGAATCAATCTGTTTTTGGCAGCAATTATTACCTTTACCTTTGAATGGACACAGAAAGAATTCACTCTCTAAATCAATTACTGATTTTAGATTGAGGTGAAATTAGAACCTCAAAAAAGATTAATTTGAGAGTTGCAAGCATTCCGAGGCCCGTACAGACCAAAAGAGACACCGTTGAAACCACTGACTGTATTTAACATGGAGGAAGCGTCACTGATTGGTTTCTGGCAAAGTGAAATGAGGCTCATGGTGGGCGTCGTGAAAAAAAATCTAAAAAAAAATCTAAAAAAACACAAGGTGTAACCGAGTTCATCAGATGAAATTAGCTGGAATGGAACGACGCCGTGACGTGACTGGCTGAAAGAACTGCCCCTCAAGAAATCACATCCTTAAATTAGGCATAACTTTAAGGATTAAAAAAATCTTACCCCCCCCCCCCTCCTGTTCTTGAATGTCAAATCTAGAGATTTAAATCAACAAAACTAGTAGAGCCGGAAAATATGAGAGTGGAAATATGCGTTTTTTTCAGTAGCAATGTTTTTAACATTGGAGTAAATGAGAACTTGCTCACTTCTGTGGCCTGCCTCTAGCTGCCGTTCGAGGAACTGCAGTCCAGTCACTTCCTATTAGGCTTCAGTAGGAAAAGCAGGAGTTTGCCTCTTGGTTGCAACTCGTTGCTAAAAATTAGCGGAGCCGTAGCTAATGGCGTACCACTGTTTAGTCGCTTATCAATGATTGGTTGATGAGCAATGTGACGCATGTTATCCACAACATTTAAAATGAGAAAAAAGTTCCCAAGATTGATCGAGACGATCTGTGCAGATAAAACTGCTCATCAAGTTTAGATTCTTAGTTGATAATTCAGCTACTATGGATTTATTTTTCAATGTTTGTATGGTCTGTGGGGCTTGTTTTCCTAACAAAAAAGAATCTATGACCACATTTTGTGATTAACCCTCTCTGTGAAAAGTACCTCGTTGTTTTTCCTCACTCAAAAGCCGAACGCTTTAAACGAGGAATACCTTTTCCCTCACCCTTGTCCTTATTCATTCTTGTGTGCTTAACAGGTGATGAACGGAGACACGGATCTGCTGATTCTTACACGGAGAGAGCCCGTGAAATGTCAAAGTGAGAAACACAAGCAACACTGATGAAGTGTTTTCGTGAGACGGGCCTCCGCCGCCACGAAACATCTGGGAATTATTTGTTGAAACGCTTCTGAATGGATCTCAGGAGAGCCTTGTGGATTTCTGTCAGCTACACAATAAGTTAGCGCGCTTTAATAGCGAGCTTGAGAAGGAATCAAAGTGAGAAATCCTCATCCCAGAGTTTCAGGGATGACTAAAAAGACTAATAGTTACATTAGAAAGATTGACAACGAGCTGTCTGCTCCTCCTTTCATTCGCAGACACGACTGGAAGTGAATGCTTTAAAAGTTTACGAGTCGACACCGCACGCCACATGCCGTTTCAGTAGCGGAGCCTGCCGATTTATGACTTATGACATGCGCATATTTAATTTGTAACCCCACACTTCCTGTTGCTTCAGGAGCTCAGGGCTTGCTCAGTTCGATGGGGTCAGAGGTTAAACAAAGCTGGGGAAGTGGGGCTTGGACGCGCCGCACCGGGTTCAAAGGTTTATCTGTGATTTCCAGCAGGAGCCGGAGCGCGACCACAGCAACTCATAAAGAGGAAAAACTGAGAGGAGGGTTCGGTTTGAGAGAAGCTGCAGGAAGTTACAACTGGGATCCTCTTTCACGTGCACCCTGTCTGTGTCTGCAGCTGCAAATGGTTCACGCGCACGGAACGTTCATAACCGGGATGAGCAAGTGGTGAAGGTAACCTCAAAAACAACCGAATTGAGCAGGAATTGCAGGAAAAGGAATAAAAAGAAACAATGAAGTTAGTTGGAGAAAGCCACAAAAAGTACAAGGCAAGAATTAAAGGAAATGGGCTCTTGCCTCTAAGATAATACTTGAATAAACTTCCATGAAGAGGAAAAATGTAATAATAAATGAACCAACATATGCTTAAATAATCAACATTCTTTCAGCCCTCAAACACAGGAAGACTGATCAAGGACAGAACACTGACACCAGAGAAGTCACATGACTGGCTCACATGATCAAAACATGAAGAAAATACAAAACACAGGAACACATGCATCACATGCACATCAAACTATTCAATCATCAAACAAAATTGAATTATCTTATTTTAAAATATATATCATTTAAATAAATATTTACTCTCTGCAGTCTGTGGTGTGAGGAAGCCTTGGATCGCCAGATATTTCCCTTTCCCGGTATAATCAAGAGCAGCTGTTCTCGTGAGATTTAGTCTGTTCAAGGTTAAATCTCCTCTTTGCCTGTTCAAAAGTTAGACTTCTCCAAAAAAGCTTGATGAAACTTGCATTTTATTGGCTGACAATGGCATTTACGATTCTCAACATTTCTTGCTTTTTCAAAAGAGCTTAAACATCTTGAAACCTCCTGAAATCTTTGTCCGGGAGAGACCTTGTCGATGAAGAATAACTACCTGGTGTCTTGTTGCTCTCTCAATCACAACTTGGTTTGACACAGAACGGTTTGGCTGTTCCTTCCGCAGTTGTAAGCCCCTCACACAGCTGTTTCTTTTCAGTTCATAACTGGGTTTCACTCTGACGTGATCTTTGTGCACAATACTGCATTTCATTTTGTATTTTAAGGCAAGGAGACTTCCGGAGACTGCCTCAAAACAGCAGATATCATAATACTTTTTATAACATTGTGAGTTTTCTGTTAGTGGCCATTTTTCGATTATTGTGGAACTCTTAAATATTTGGGACAGACACAGACTATTGAGTATTTCCCATCGTGAAGCCACAATGTAAACATTTATCAAGTGCTGTATGTTGGATTTGACCGACAGCTTTACGCAGAGCTTCCCAGCGGACCCCCGGGGTGCTAATAATGGGGCATTCAGGAACACGGGCCGCTGGCTCCTCTGTGACGCTGTCCTGAGCAAACATATAAGTTTATTTAGTGTGAAGAGCCTGTGGAGCTGATGCTCTTTAAAGAGACGTTCCTCCTGACAGAGACACGGCACACTTCAGGAGGAAGCGGCGCAGAGGTGGAGACAATGGTCAATGGTTTGCAAAAGCAATATTTTAGCTTTGAGATTAAGCTTCCCGCCAAATTTAATCAGTAGCTCAATGAACAAAAGAACAATTTCCAAACTTTTCACAAGGCTGAGTTTTAATGAACAACTTTTTAACTCCATGACATAAAAAAAAAAGCTTCAAGGCGTGGAATGAACGACAGATTGCAGCATCTATCTTTCTCTATTCCTCAAGAAGAACTGCTGGATGCTGATGGAGAGCGACGCCTCTTCAGAATTATCAGCAGGTGTTCGATCGGCTTCAGATCAGGAGACACTTAGGCTTCGATCACCTTCACCCTGATCTTCTGGAGAAGATCGAGCAGAACATTGTTGAGTTGATACCATCAATGAAAAGCAGCTCTCCAGCACCAGCAGCTCTCCTGCAGCCCCACATCATGACAGCGCCACCATCATGTTTCATCTTCTTCAATTTCCAGCAAATTCCAGGCGCAGTTTTTATGCCTGGGCTTTAGGAGAGGCTTCTTTCTCGGATGATACCCATGCATCCCATTCCTCTGCGCCGAAACGCTCTCTCCAGCTTTAGGAAAACTGCAGTGAACTTGCAGAAGATTTTCTTCATCCTTTTCGTCAGAAGACGCTCCTGTCGAGATGTTAGCTTCCATGAACGCCCTGGACGTCTCTGTGAGATGGTTGCACTCTTTCTTACATAGTTTGATTAGAATTTGACTTTATAAGTATAAATAAGCATTACATTTGCTTCATAAATACATTTAATTACTGAGCAAAGTCTACTACATACAATTCTTATTGCAAACTATATATCAATATAAAATATTGATAAAATCTACATAAAACACAAACATTTATTGTCTCTGATGCTACACCTCATCATAAATTATGATTAATATCTTTTAAAAAGAACTTTCTTTTGCATTGATATGTAAACCCATATATAATGCTTGTTTAAATACATTTATTTACAAAATTACTTTCTTAGATTAAAAAAGAACATTTTATTCATATACCAGCTTTTTACTCCTGTTCCCCTAACCCCTCCCCCTCCTGAAAAACTGGGGAATTTCCACGTCAGTGGAAGTTTCAGCAGGAAGTTGCATCACTTGGTTCTTTAGAAGGCCATGGATCTTTAGAAGAGCAAAAGCTTTAGTAAGCTCTCTCAATTTCTTATTTACATATTTGATGATTTTGTGATGATATCTCAGAGTTATTTAAAAATACCAGAAAATGAAAGAGTAAATAAAAAATTTTTAGGTAATGTTCCTGTTATAACAGCAAAGTTGTTGCACTGCTTTTCCACAGCAGACACTTTTTTTTCTTTGTTGAGAAACATTTCTTTCCCTATGGTGGCTGTCGAGCAAAAGCTGGCCCTTGTCACATCTTCTTAAAAAGGTGAAGACAGAGAGCAGAAATACATGAAAGATTTCACATTTGTCAAAAAAAAAAAAACCTTCAACCGAACTTTAAATGGATTTGTCATGTTTTGGAACCAAGCTTTTAATTTGTGAGTTTGTGACGGCATAAATCAAAGCTAAATTTAGACAAGTCTGGAGCCTCAGACATTGCTGGAGTCTCCCCAGTGCATCAGCAGCTGATTTATACAAGTGACTAATGAGCGGTGATCCTAAAGGTCAGAGGTCACCTGGCTCTCAGCTGATCTGCTGTGGTCACTGTTGTTCTTCAGGGGTCAGGGGTCCTCTGGTCCTCCAGAGCCCAGCAGCTGCTGGAAGGCAAAGTGAGACAATTACACACGCGATCAATTCAGCATCACCCTCCTCATCCTCATCAACATCAGAGGAGAGTCATCCTCAAAGCACTAACAGATTCATTAACTTCAGTCATGTGACCAAAAGATATTGCTTCTTATAACCAAGAATCTAAACCTCTGTTAGAGAGGTAAAACGACTAAAGTTTTAAAGTGTCAATTATTACTAACATGAATATTTTAAAGGAAAATTTATTTTGGAAATTAAAATATATCACACATGAGACAAACGCAGTGATATATGAGAAGTGAAATAAAGATTATATTATTTATGAAAGTATTTAAGGGACCCTCGTCATCGTATTGATTCCGTCTGATCTGAGACCAGTGTCTCCAGGCGTCGTGTGTTCTCAGCCGGATGCTCTCCTCCTCTCTGGTTATATATTTTCAGCGGGATGCTCTCTCTTTCTCTCTCTCATGTTTGAGCGAGTCTCAGGGTCGCTGTCAGACAGATGGAAGACATTAAAGAGAGACAGACAGCAGGTAAATCACACGGAGCTTCTGCTAAACAAGAGCAGACACCGCTCAGAGCATCCCGATACGAACAAGAAGAAGAAGAAGAAGAGAAACAAAAACAGTTAAAGGGACAGTTCACCTTGAAATAGGCAACTGTAGAACTTCTGTAAAGATGTTGCAAACCTTTGTGCGTTTCTTAATTCTGCTGAACAGAACAAGGATTTTTAACCCATAAACCCAATGCTGCATTTAATTAGATTCATTTTACCTTAAAAATCTGTTCATTTAAAGTAACATTATTGAGGGTTTTTTTTATAATTGTGAGTTTTTAAAAGATCAACAAACGCAACAAATAACACAAAATATGTTTTTTCAAGTTGCATTGAATGAAAATTTGTACAGTAAGTAATTTATAATCTGAGTGACTCAATATTTGGTGTTGGGTCAATAAAAAAAGAATAAATGGTCAATTACATTCTTTAATATTCAAAATTAAAATTCACAAGCTAGGTGACAATATTTTAAGTTTAGTTAAATAAAAAAATTAGTTAGGCTATTTTAACATTTCTAAGCTGGGTGACTCAGTATTTATAGTTAGAATCAATGAAATATTTTAAGTTAAGTGAACTCAGTTTTGTTAAGCTAAGAAAAGTTTTGTAGCACTATGACCTCAAAACTCAGTATTTCTGCTTAATTCAAAAAAGTATGTTACTTGCTTTAGGTAAAAATTGTACATTTGTGGGTGACTAGTTTCTAATTTAAATATTTCTATTTTACTCTCTTTGTCAAAGAGAGACCAAAACATTCTACAAAACACTGAAATCCTCACAAAACTTGCAAACAGGAAAATATGTTGACATTTTCACAATTTCTGTAAAAACCTCAAAGAAAGAGATTTTTTTTAAATGTTAGCAGATTTTTGTTGGTCAACACTGGCTACAATTGTGATCATAAACTTTCTCTCTCTCTCTCTCTCTCTCTCTCTCTCTCTCTCTCTCTCTCTCATCTCTCTCTCTCATCTCTCTCTCTCTCTCTCTCTCTCTCTCTATCTCTCTCTCTCTCTCTCTCTCTCTCTCTCTCTGACCCCCCTGAGGTGCTTCCTGGGGCTCCATTGAGTGTTTTCGAAGCTAATCTAGATTGATTTTTGTCCAGAACGCTGAATCTCTTTCAGTGGTTAACGTCTCTATAATCTGCAGCCTGGGACTGTGTTAATTCACTCAGCTGGACCTGAAGGAAACCATGCTGCCATGCTTTACACAGGCAGCTCATCTCTATAGGTGAAGGAGAAAGACTCAAATGGAGCGTGGCGATCACTCAACAGTTTGTTTGCATTTGCTGTTTGCGCTAGTTATGCCTGAATGAAACCATGGCTTTAATTACGAGGAGCACGAGGACTGCCTTAAGTGAAAACTCAGTGATGATGAAACAAAATAAGTGTAAATAATAAATGAAAATGTTAAAGGAAAGGGTGAAGATGAGGCCGTCTCCAAAACGTACATTAACCCACGTAACTAAAAACACGGGAAGTTGATCAAGTGCCTAACAAAAATTTCCTATTGACAACTGTTTGAATAAAATATGAATTCTAAAGGGACCAAATTTTACATCAATGAATTTTCTTGATTGCGATTTCATGTTATAGGGCCGTTTGTTCAAATATTTACATTTATTCATGCTCATTTGTGTAATTCTATATTTTTTCTGGGACTCAAAACACTCCTACTCAAACCTCTGAGCCTCACTGATTAACCAACCGAGAACCCAATAAACCAACCAACCATGAACCCGCCCGGCCACCAACCTACAATGAACTCACCAATTAACCAACCAAACGAACGAACGAACGACAAACAAACAAACAAACAAACAAACCAACCATATATCCACCAACAAACCCACCAATTAACCAGTGGTCCATTTGTGTAGCTGCTACAAATGAAACCACTGTTTGCAATGATTGATTGTCCAGGGCAAGTCTGTCAAAGTTTATTAGTCGACGGTTAAGATGCAACATGCCCCCGAACATTTGCCCGACTGACTAAAAGTGACAAAAACTTTTATTTTTAAGTTGTGTCATAACCTGTCAGATTGACTAGCCTCATTCAATTCTAATCGAATGGGGTTAAACTGAAAGTCCATCCCACCTAAAAAAAAGTTCTACCACTAAACTTCCTGAAAAATAGGAGGAATTTAGCATTTAAAGAGCTTAACTTGTTCTCCTTGAGCCATTCTTCTACCGTCACGTGTTCATCTGCTCCCCGTGTGCCAGCTGGCAGCGGCAGACCAGGAATCTGTCAGAGTCGATTGGGCTCAGAGAACAGGGAGAGGGAGGAAGAAGAAGAAGAAGGGCTGATGGAGGGACCAGTGTTTTATCCAAATCCTGGGAAAGAGAGGGAGAGAGAGAGAGAACATTCCAACAAGTCGAGCGACCAGCACCCTCGACACATACACAGGCATGAATGAGATTAACAAAGAGTCCTGTAAGAGCCCTTTTCTTGGCCGTCTTCCATGTCAACAGCTCTTGTGGTCAAAGGTCGCACTAACTACATTCATTCCCAGAAGACCCCGCTGCTCCACAACACAAAGTTGAGTTTTTCCCCTCGCACTAATCCCCCGAGAGAGTCCACATCCCTCCACATGTTCCTTCCGAATTAAAGCAAGATCACACCTTGCAAATGGAACAGAGAGAAAAAAAGACACAGGATGGAGATAAGGGAAAAAAGGAATGGAGGTGAAAAAGAAAAGTTTGGAAAACCGTGTCTCAAACTCTTCGAAAAACAAAGCGTCACAGCTATCAATCTTGCAAGAGAAGTTTGGTTAAATCAAGTGTAACCATAACCATAAATATATATATTTTTTTACCGTAAAAAGCATTTCAAACATTCTGAAAGGTGTTTGAGTAAGAAGTATCATTCGCTATTGATCATTGAAAATTCATAATCAAATCAAATATACACGAGTCATTTGACTCTAACACAATGCTTATAAACACATTTCCTCCTTTTGAAGTTTGTTTTTTTGGCCAAAATCGGTTGCCATGAGGTTTTACATTTTTATAGTAAAAACTTCTGAGGAAGAAAGAAATACTTTTAAGCATTCAACAGAAAAGTGATTAAGACCCAGGCCATATAATAACCTCAATACATGATGTTTATATAATGAGTTTCAGCATAAAAAACCCCCAAGAATGCCACCAGTGTTTCCATTGAGCCCACAACTCTTTTTAAACCAGTCTTGATCCTCGTCAGCTTTGTCCTAGCTTAAACCATAGCTTAAACAGGGGGGTGTAACACGTATGCTATGCAGCCTTGTATCTGTACCCGCCACGTTATGTTTAGACAACAAGGCAACACCTGGTGGTGAACTTTTGAAAGAGCTTTTATCTTCGATGAAAATCATTTTGATGGATAGTGGAAGATTGGGTGATTGTACCCTGCAGAAAATGAGCGAAGAAGACAGAATCAGCCAATCAGCCAGCAAACCAACCAACCAAGAACCCAACCAACAAACCAACCTTGAACCAACCAACCAAGAACCCAACCAACCATCCAGCCAACCAACCAACCAAGAACCCAACCAACCAACCAACCAAGAACCCAACCAACCAACCAAGAACCCAACCAACCATCCAGCCAACCAACCAACCAACCAAGAACCCAACCAACCATCCAGCCAACCAACCAACCAAGAACCCAACCAACAAACCAACCTTGAACCAACCAACCAAGAACCCAACCAACCAACCATCCAGCCAACCAACCAACCAAGAACCCAACCAACCAACCAACCAAGAACCCAACCAACCAACCAAGAACCCAACCAACCATCCAGCCAACCAACCAAGAACCCAACCAACAAACCAAACTTGAACCAACCAACCAAGAACCCAACCAACCAACCATCCAGCCAACCAACCAACCAAGAACCCAACCAACCAACCAACCAAGAACCCAACCAACCAACCAAGAACCCAACCAACCATCCAGCCAACCAACCAAGAACCCAACCAACAAACCAAACTTGAACCAACCAACCAAGAACCCAACCAACCAACCATCCAGCCAACCAACCAACCAAGAACCCAACCAACCAACCAACCAAGAACCCAACCAACCAACCAAGAACCCAACCAACCATCCAGCCAACCAACCAAGAACCCAACCAACAAACCAAACTTGAACCAACCAACCAAGAACCCAACCAACCAACCATCCAGCCAACCAACCAACCAAGAACCCAACCAACCAACCAACCAAGAACCCAACCAACCAACCAAGAACCCAACCAACCATCCAGCCAACCAACCAAGAACCCAACCAACAAACCAAACTTGAACCAACCAACCAAGAACCCAACCAACCAACCATCCAGCCAACCAACCAACCAAGAACCCAACCAACCAACCAACCAAGAACCCAACCAACCAACCAAGAACCCAACCAACCATCCAGCCAACCAACCAAGAACCCAACCAACAAACCAAACTTGAACCAACCAACCAAGAACCCAACCAACCAACCATCCAGCCAACCAACCAACCAAGAACCCAACCAACCAACCAACCAAGAACCCAACCAACCAACCAAGAACCCAACCAACCATCCAGCCAACCAACCAAGAACCCAACCAACAAACCAACCTTGAACCAACCAACCAAGAACCCAACCAACCAACCAAGAACGCAACCAACCATCCAGCCAACCAACCAACCAAGAACCCAACCAACAAACCAACCTTGAACCAACCAACCAAGAACCCAACCAACCAACCATCCAGCCAACCAACCAACCAAGAACCCAACCAACAAACCAACCTTGAACCAACCAACCAAGAACCCAACCAACCAACCATCCAGCCAACCAACCAACCAAGAACCCAACCAACCATCCAGCCAACCAACCAACCAAGAACCCAACCAACAAACCAACCTTGAACCAACCAACCAAGAACCCAACCAACCAACCAACCAACCAACCAAGAACCCAACCAACCAACCAACCAATCAAGAACCCACCAACCATGAATTTTCCAAAATAAAATGTTTATTATTTAAACATGTACTAAACAAATTCCAATGTTAGCAAATTTAGTGACTTCCCAGCCCACCTAGTGACATTTAGTTAAATCTACAGATTTTCTGAGGTTCTTGGAGCCGTTTAGCGAAATTGTCTTTCATGAAGCAGCGATGCCTTTTTTTCTTCAGAACACAACTTTTGGATGAACCTCTCTCAGTGTTAGAAGACCTTCAGATTTCCAGGCCAAAGCCGCAGCCTCTGAACTGAGACAAAGCTTGCGTTTCCACATTTGCAGCCCCTCACCCTCGAACCCAACACCTGATTCCACTCAAGGGTGAAAAAGGGGCTGACGCTTCAGCTTCGCTCTGTAAAAATGTCAGTCATCTAATAGATGCACACACACCTGGGCTGCTGAGTGGGATCTTGTAATCCAATTACAGCACACACACACACAGAGGCATTGGGTAGATAGCGCAAGTACTGATTGATAACAATGTTAAATCACTGCCACTGCCGGATGCTCTGGTACAAAGCTATTACAATATCAACAGGAAATCAACTGAAATAACGCTTTGAAATGTTGTATTAATTTCATTATTTGTGATTATGCTGATTTTTAACCAACCAACCATGAACCCAAACAACCAATCAAAACTTAATTTTTTTAGCATGTTAACCTCAAATGATACATACAACAACTAAACACAATGTCTTCAAGCGTTTTAAAAGTTCATAATACTGTAGTTTTCTTTAAAACAATGCTGTTAACCCAAGGGATAGATCACAAAGAGAAAGGCGACAGTTAAGGACTCAGTCATGAAGTTCGAGCCATTGGTCTCACGCATCCGCCATCTTTGCAGCTGTTTAAAAGAGGTGCTTAGTGGGAAATCGCAGCTGTTGCAGAAAGCAGCAGCATCCTCTTTGCCCTCCGACATACTCTACACTCTTACTGTATAATATAACTCTATAACATATGATATGGAAATCACATTTTAGGATGAGAAATACTCAGAATATTAAATGTACGTATGTAATGTTTACTCCAGCATTGATCTAATAAAGCTCATGTGTACAGAGCAGACGCGCTCACACAGATGTAAAAGAGAGCGAGACACTTGATGACAGGCTAAGTTGTGGTGGTGGGGGGGGAGTATGTCATGGGGCTGTGGGGCTACATTCGCCACTCAAAGACACAACAGAGAGAAGCGGATCCTAAAGTTTCAAAGTGAGGATTTGCACAGAGCTGCATTTCCTCAGCACAGAGTGAGCAGGAGGTCAAACCCTCAGCCAATCAGCAGCCGGGACCCATCATCACAGCTCAAGACAGACTGTGGCGATCACTCCACACAGACGGAAAACAGCTCCGCTAATCAGCACCAGCTAATGTCGCGGAATCAAAAACATGCTAACCGGAGAGCGCACGCATGCTTCTTAAATAAACTACATGGAAGAAAATGGTTTTGTTGATCTTTCCTGTCTTTTGAAGGAGGCCTTCGCATGTAAAACAAACCAGAGATAAACATTGGTATCTCCACGGGTTGGACAATAAAAATGAAAGTGAACAAATTTAGGATGAGTTGTTTGTTGAATTACGATGATGTATCCGCCTTTGTTATTTTTAAAGTGTGACCTCTAGTGGCACAAAGTTACATATTATTCCTCTGAGTGCAGTGACATGTACAGAAATAAACCAGTGCGCTAATTAAAGCTGACTACACCTGGTTTGATTTACATGTGTAACAACAGCTGCTAATTACATTTACATAATTACCTACAATTTGTAGACACCTGCTGTTCCGTAACGTTCGTTATATATTACGTACAAGTATTTACATGCTGTAAGAGTATATATTAGTATTTACTGATTGCTTTGTGATGTAAACGCTGCAGAAACAAAGCTTGCTGCCAGACGTGTCTCATGGTTTTGGGTGTTATCAAGACATCAGGAGACGCTGGAGCTGTTGCCAGCGACAGCTCTTCGGTTTCCAACCCATCCAAACTCAAACCCCTGGCAGATGAGCGGGCAGCCCGTCTGCCAACCTACAACACATCAATCATGAATGCAGGCCGGCCCACACACCTGCCGACACGGGCCACGGGCTGCTCAGGACACACACTGGAAAAGATTGCCGGCAGGTTTGGTTTATGCTTGTAAGCGGTCGGGGTTGAGGTGCACAGCGCAGATACAACAGGAAGCAACTGTTTCCTTCGGCAAGAAATGGAACATTTGGTTTGTGAAAATGATTTGCAGGTATTGTAAACAACTGTGCACCTTCAAATACTTATCTGCTGCCAGTTTGAGCTCTGCTGCTAAAGTTTTGCTTATAAATATAATAAATATAGACATGGCGCACATTAATTTTTGGTTTGTTTTAGGTTGCATGTACTAAGGTGTAATATTTTAAAGTTATTTAAGTTATTCATTTTGTGGGTTTGGAGCCATTTCATTGAAAAAAGTTTCCTGTGCAACTACAGTGCACTTTAAAAAAACCAAAAACTCCTTTGCAGTTTTAAAAGTGCTATACGGCCATTTTTTTTTTTGCTTTAAAGAACCCTGGAGCTCTTTTGGGTTTTTCACTGGTTCTTTGTGGTTTTTTCAGGTTCTATTAAAGCACTTTGTGAGTGTAAAGAAACTGTTATGTTGCTTTGTTGTAATGTGCTTACAAGTTTATTTATTTCATACATTTGATGGTTGGTTCTGAATAGCACCTTTGAGGATAAGCCTTAAAAGGTTCCCCTATGGTTACAAGAGGATTCAGCAGATAAATATGAATTAAAATTATTTTGAAATAAGAAACTCAACCAAGGAAGTATGTTCTTTTTCACAACGTGTACCCTGCCAAGAAATTTACGGTGGCCCATTAGTGCCACACAACACAAATCAACTTTGTGTGCACAAACGGCTACTGCGAATAAAAAACATTATTTCAAATCAAAAACACAACACAAATAATTTTTTTTTGTGTGTATTTGTTGATTCGTGTTGCGTTAAATAATGGGCCACCGTAAAAATTTGGCAGGACAAACCAGTAGCAAGGTTTTGATTTATTTTGGAAACAAATGCGTGATTTTTGCAATGAGATTATGAAACACTGACCTGAACCCAAACCCAAACCCTAGAATTGACATGCAATAGACATTTTGGTGCTTCAAATTCTGCCACCTTCACGTTACTCCCAGACCGGTACTATTTAACTTGCAGTTACTCCAAAGTTATTGAAGGAAAACAAAAGCAATTTGTTCTAACGAGAACAGATCAAAGACTAGACCGATAAACGCAAATGTCCTCTACTGGTTTGTTAATAAGTACATGCAGGAGTCATCAGACGGGTTTCCAGTGCCGCGCTGGTGTGTTGTGGACTGTGCTAATGCACTCCAGAACCCAGAGAGTGCGTTTGAGACGACCTCCGGAGGCCTGGATGTGTCTGTGGATCTCTGCTGAGCTTTGATGTGGTTCAGTGTTGACCGACGTGCACCCCCCCTCCCCCCAAACACAACCCACCCAGCCTTCGCCTGCTTCTGTGTGGACAACAGACGCGAACAAATCTGAACTTGTGTTTGTTTTAACACACGTAGCCGTTCCTGTCGCCCAAACAGATTGGAGGCGGAAGACACTGATAAATAATTCACCCGTCTGACAGCAGGTCTACACACACACACACGCACACGCACGCACGCACACCCGCACACACACCTTTGATGCTCCGGTGCACGGTAGGGGTTATCATTTGCCCTGTTTGCTTCATCCTGCACACCCGCACATATGTGTGTCTGTACACAAACACAAACAAACCTTCAGTGTGGAGTAAAAACGTTCACTGATGGTGTTATTAACATACTTTCAAATGTGTTTTTTACATCGTAGAATTTATTTTTTGGGACACCCCTTTTGGGTAGAGTATCCGAAATGTATAATAAAGCAAAATATGTACTCAAGATAGAGTAAGGCCAGAATTTATACAATTTACTTTACTAATTTACAAGTAACTTCTGATCTGTATGATGTGAAACGAAAACTGTGGATTTTAAGCTATTCAACCTTCACACTGTTAAAGCGTTCTTGAGCTGAAAAAAAGATTTATAAGGATTGATTGAGCAATTAAGGCTGTATTAAAGTTTAATTTAAAAAATGGCTTTAAAAAAAAGTTATTTCTTGTGATTTGCCCCGCCCCATCTGTGACATCATCTAGCCACACCTTCAGCATGATTATTCAGAAACAATGCTTCAAAAGATGGAAAGGATCATCAGGAAAACATGCTCTCCAGTTTGTAAAGCAAATATATTACACTAAATGTAAACAAGACCTCATGAATATGCAAATATTGACCAATCCGAGAGCAGAGCTCAAGATCGTGTGAGTTCCCGGTTGTTTGAGAACCATTTTGAGAGCCACTGTTCTAATCCAGTAGTTTAGTGATTTCACACATAAATTATAACAACTTATCTATTTCAAAACGCTATATTTCATTAACTAAAAACTAAATTATATATTTTTTTCTTGGGTGAGATGCAGTGAATACAGTTAAAAAGGCTGTCGGGTGTCGGCAGCTGTCAGGATTCAGATACATGTTTATTTTTTGCTAAACTGTTACCTGTATTTATTTATTTAAGAGCCATTCCACCAAAGATGTGACATTTGCTTGTTGTAACTTCTTTAAATGTCTTTTACCTGATTTCAAAACATCTTGAGTAACTTATTTAAATGTTTTGTTACATTTAGATGGAAAAGATGGAGGACATTTTTCCTGTTACTAAACCTCTTATTATACCTCTAAAACTGAGTTTTTAGCAAATAATGAGCAAATATATGCTAAATATCCACCTTGATCATGGTGCACGTGATTCTGCCAATTCAGTTATTTAGCAAATATGCATTTTTACACTAAATTAATTAAATCTCGTAGTAACTTTGAAATTGAGACTTTTTTAAAAATCATCAAATATGCAAAATGTACCTTTGATCTCCCCATGGCCTTCTAAAGATCCAAGTGATGCAACTTCCAACTTATGGAAGTTCCACAGTTTTTCAGGAGGGGGAGGGGATAGGCGAATGGGGATGAGTAAAAAGCTTGGGACACGACTAAAATGTTTTTTTTTTTAATCTAAGAAAGTATAGATATTTTTGTAAATACATGTTTTTGAAACAAATAAATGGATTTGCATAACAATGCAAAAGAAAGGGTATTTTTAAAAAGATTTTAATTATTATATTTTATAGGCAAATGTAGCTGGGGACAAGCAATGTATTTTTCAGTGTTTTTTGCGCATTTTATCAATATTTTAAATGTAAATTTGTAGTAAGAATGGTATGTAGTAGACTTAGTAATAAAATATATATATATGACGCAATGTTAATGCTTATTTATACATAAATGGCTCTCAAAGAGAAGGCAGTTCAGATAAAACATTATTTCGAGTGAATGCCACCTGCTTTTGACACCATTGATCAATAGAGGGCGCTAGCACTCAATGTGCCAAGAACATTTCTGATCATCTCTTAATTTATCTACAATTATCACTTAAACATTATCTCAATAATAAATAAATTATTGTTTTAAGAGTGAACAGAGTATTAGAAAAAAATGTAAAGTCATATAAAATCTAATAGAAATTAATTGTTATGGAGGTATCACATGGTACCAAGAGAGTGTCATGCATTTCTCTGATTGGACTCTTGAACAGTGATTAGTTAGCAAACCTCCTGTTTCATTATTTCTAGCTCAACAAATTCCTAAAACATTGAACCCCAAGAGTCATTGTGTGACTGAAAACATCCTTCGTTGGCTCGCTTGTGTTGCTTTATTACTGCATCGAAGGGAATGATGGGAGGTGGTGTCTAAGCCCTGGCTCTGGAGCGTGTGTGAGCGAGCGAGAGAAAGGGAGAGAGAGCGAGCGGCTGGAGTCTGTCGAGCTTCCTGTCGAGCTCTGAAACAGCAGATCATTCATTCAGCTAATGGGAGCAATAAACTCAAGTATTAACTGCACCACACCATATAACAGAGGAGAGCGCCAGAAATGAAAGACAGATGAGAGACAGAGAGAGGGAACAATCTAAAAGTGATCCCTTCATATTTCTGCTCATCTATATTGAAACAACTTATAACTGACTTTCCTCACATTCTCTAGTAACCAATCGTTTGCAGCTATAACAGCTTTAACTCTTCTGGGAAGGCTTTCCACAAGGTTCAGCAGCTTGTTTATGGAAATATTTCACTTAATTCATCCCAAAGGTAATCGTTCAGGTTGAAGACACCACTAAGCAAGAGAGTCAGGTTCTTTCACACCAAACTCTCTCCTCCTCATCTGCATGGGCCTTGCTCTGTGCACTGGTATGCAATCGTGATGCAACAGGAGAGGGTCTACAAAGATGGTAAACTGTGAAACTGTTCTGAAACAAAGCTTGTGAAACACAACTTTACAGTCGGCACATACAAGCTAGGTTCTGCTGTAAACCCCCAATCATTAGGTTGCTCTAGAAGCCGTGTCCACTACACCACCACACCCTGCCTTAGTTACAGCAGCTCCAGTATGGAAACGGAATTAACAGAACGAGTGCATTTATATACCAAACATCCATCCAGTTCAGACAGCAGGAGTAGTAATGTGGGTTTCGGTTAGTGACTGAGGGATGGTGGAGAGGGAGTGTGTTACTGAGCAAGAGGGAGAGAGAAAGGGAGGAGGTGTAGAGCTGGGGCTGTGTGCTGCTAACAGGCCTCTGGGGAATTAGCGCTTGACGGACCATATGGGTAACACAGAGAGAGAGAGAGAGAGAGAGAGAGAGAGAGAGGCAGTGGCCTCGGGGGCTGGCATGGACCCTCTGCTACAGCTTCAACTGTTACCCATGAGCCCCTGGGCCAAGGGAATACAGCCCCAAACATAGACAGAGGGGGAAAGATGGAAGGAGGAAATGGACAGAGAGAGAGAAAGAAAGAAAGTTACTTCAAGGTAGGGCTAAACTAGACTAGACTAGACTAGACTGGTTAGAATAGAGCTATACAGGACCGGCTTATACTAGAGAATTAGACTGGACTAGGCTGAGACTAAACAGGATGGTTATAGACCGAATTACAATGACAAGACTAGATTAGATCAAACTGGACAGGATAGGACAGGACTAGCCCAGACTAGACTGAATAGAAAAGGACTGGACTAAACTAGACTGAAGACTTCTAGACTAGGCTGCATAGGACAAGACTAGACATTACTAGACTAGATTGAATAGGACAGTTCTAGACTAAACTAGACTGGATAGGACAGAACTAGGCATGCCTTGACTGAATAGGACTGGATAGGACTAGACTAGACTGAATACGACACCCCAAGACTAAACCAGACTGGACAGGACTACACTAGACTTAATAGGACATTTCTAGACTAAACTAGACTGGATGGGACAGAACTAGACTAGACTCTATTATGTAATTTATTGTATGAAATATGAAATTCTGTATGTTTTATAGTCACACTCTAATCTCTCAGTAAAGCACTTTTAATATAAAGCTAGATGAATAAACTTGCCACATGCGCATCTCCAAAACACACTCCAGGACTCCAGGATCTGCTTGTTCTATTGTACGGATGGTGACCCATCTTCATCCCTATCCAGCTCCAAAACAAAAAAAACCCTGGGATCAGCTTTAGATTACAAACAGCTAATTAATTTTTCCAGCATGGAGTTGTCTCTCCACCCCCTCCCCCTCCCCTCTCTAATGCCTGGAGGGTGGGGAGATGGTGCCCTCAGCTGAGTGTGTAAAACTGCTGAGATTCATTTAAGATCATTGACGTGCATCGTTTGCATGCGAATGCTTCACTTCCTATTGGCCGCGGCCAGGGCAGCAAGTCAAGCAGGAAGACGGGCATCATGAACAAAGAGAGATAGACTTATTCTGACAAACATCCTGAAACCAAATGTTAAAATAAATTAATGCAAATGAGGAAATCTTTACAGTTTACACAGCATCGTATTGAGAGCATTGTTAAAACTTAACTCAACTCAACTGTCATCTGAAGTTCTTCCTCAGAGATGTTCATCGAGACTCAGTCCACATCCAAATAATATCTCTGCAGGTTTCGAGTTACACCAGTAATCGACGCCCTCTTCTCGACAAGCTCGGAACCCAACTGTCCTGCAGGGCCACTCGGTGCTGACTACCTTTTTTCTATAGCCCTAGGTCAAAAATTGGAAAACATTGTGGAGAAGCGAATGGAAACTGGTGCTTGACAATTAGTATATGTGAAAATGGCTGATATTTATCAGCCAAGGCCATTGTTGGAGACCAAACAACTTTCCCCTGAGAACAAGATAACGAAAAGCTCTGAATTCCTTCTCAAGGACGCCAACGTCACGGAAGTAACCATTACAGAAGTACAGTGGCACCTCGAGATACGAATACTTCGATTTACAAAATGTTCGAGATATGAAAGGTCTCATGGGAAATATTTTGTTCCGGGATACAAAAAATAATCCCAAGATACGAAAAACACCAACAGTTCTGCTCTATTATCCGCTTGTTCAGTCTGACGTCGTTCTTCCGCGTCCTGGCGCTCCATTCTCCCATTGCTGACAGTGCTAAAGGGGCGGACACACTTTAAAACATTTTAAATCAGTTTTAAATCACGTGAAACATTATTTATAGATTACAATAATGTGCTGTAACAAAAGTTAGAGTCCAGGTGTCATAAAAGAAATAACGTTTATAACGTGGAAAGTGCTGTTCTCTAGCGCAAGTTAGAGAAACCCTGTGTTCTCAGAAGCAGTCTCTCCACCTCCTCTGACACATGGCTTCACTCTCAAGGTAAGGTTTCATGTTTGTGTACATATTACGTATTTTTCTTGTGTTTTATTATGGTTTATTATCATTTATTACATTAACAATGTGTAGATTTAAGGATTGAAGAAACGTTACTGATTTTTCTCTCTTTTTTAATCAGCTTTTACTGTTGTTTCTGAGAGCCGTTGCACGGATTAGGCGTTTTACATGTAAAAGTTGCTTTGAGATACGAAATGTTCGAGATACGAACGCCACCCTGGCACAGATTAATTCCATATCTCAAACAGTTTTTCTTCCCTTACCCATCATCGAAAAGCAAACATTGAGAGGTTTTTTCACATTGTACTAAAGAAGAAACCCACACTATCCCCAGAAAATCTAAACAAAACTGTTTGTCTAAGAAACTAGTTGAATCCTGATTCCGAATTGATTCAGATTCTCTTTGGTTCCTTGATTTACAGAACTTTATCCAAATAAAACTCACACACGATACTTTTAGAGCACATTCTAGTAAATAAATTACAGATGAGTAGCACATTACATACCGTTTATTTTATAAAGGGATTCAGTCCATAAGTAAACAACAGCTATACATTTTAGAATAGAAATATTTAAATGTAAATATCCGCACAAGAGTGAAAATGCATGAAAGGCGTGAATCAAGCTCCAAGTAACATCTGCGAATCCTTCACAATTAAATTCGTTTATATTGCACTGGTGGCGCACTCATACATCTCTCTTAAAAATCTCACCCGACCCGAACAAGCTGCGCCCAACGTTCCTCTACCATTCAGAAAGCACAATCACTGGGAAAAACACAATCAAGACGTCTTCATTTCCTGTCCTTCAAATAAAAGACTGGCTTTATTAGTTTCACACTCAGAGTGATGCACTGAAAGGTTCCTCACGAGCAGCGATAGGGCCTTTGGCTTTAACGAGTGCATACATCATACAGCCATCGCTGCGTAATAATCATCCATCATAATCCAGACACCCCAGCAGCTGAGGGGCCGAATGGGAAACAGATTTGCACACTCAAACACACGCCGCGAAGAAAAACTGTTACTTTATTGTTCTCTTGTGAGGACAAGCGAGTGGTTTTTCACTTAACTCACTCCAGTTTGATTTTTACACCAGTCAGAGTGAAATGGAGTGCTAATACGCCAATGTTGACATTTGGGATCAGCAGAAGACAACACACCGCTTAAGCCTCCGTCTGTGGAATAAACTCAAAACATTTCATTCCCAACAAAGATGGTAATGGAACTGTGTGCAGCAGAAACCAGGCAACGTTTTTCCGACCTTCTATTGTCCAATTTTGGTGCAATTGCATCAGTTTCCTATTCTGAGCTGCAGGATTGACACCCGATGTGGTCTTCTCCTGCTGGAGCCCATCAACCTCGAACATACTGGTCTTTTGCTTCGGCCCAAAAATTCTACATGTCAAAAATTCTTGTGACTCAAATTGAGAACCTCAAAGAAACTTCAAACAGATCAAGTGTGTGGAGGTAATCAGTCTAAACACCCCGACCATTGTGCAAAAGATTGTGGGCTCTAGAGGGGATCATATATCTCAAGATCATATAGAAATGGGGGAGGGGTGTTTATGTTAATGATAGCAACACGTTTTCATGACTAATAGCTCCCTAGCAACCTGTTTACCATAGCAACCCATATCACATATCACTATCTCAGCTAAGAAAATTCATAGATGCATGAGGATTGGTTAATATCACCCATATTGGCATTGTATGATGTCACTCACTCCCCATAACAACCAAAAGTTCTACGTTAGCAACCAATCTGTTTGCTTATAAAATACTTTGAAAGGCCAACACCAAAGTTGTTGTGTGCAAAAATGTAGACATCTAGGTTGAGTACCTTGCGCTCACAGAACTGACCGTTCTCGGTAAACCCTAGAGATAGTTGTGCATAAAAAATCCCAGTAGGTCAGCAGATTCTGAAATACTTCAACCAGCCGGTCTGGCAGAAACAACCACGTCACATTCAAAGTCACTTAAATCACCTTTCTTCCCCATTCTGATGCTCGGTTTGAACCACACAGTGTGATTGGCTGACTATAAATTTTCTTTAACAAGCATTTTTGACAGGTGTACCTAAAAAAGTGGCCGGTGAGTAAATATTTTCTTGTCTTCAGAGCTCATCTTGTCCTCTTTATTTGAAGGAGCCATATTATGCACATCGATCCAGGAATCTTCTGTAAAGTTCGTTTGCCCAACAAAACTTGGTGTATCTGCAAACTCTTGCAAATTTTAGATAAAAATGACACTTTTCCTGCAAACTTTATTTTATTTTTTGTTCGTTATATTACCATTATTCAACTAAAGTGTATTCTCTCTGAGACTTTTTGTAAATATACTTTCGTTATCCATTTTCCATGATTACTATTATTTGATGTACATACATGAAAAAGTCACGATGAGCACACAAAATTTTAATAAAACAGGCTAGAGTACTATTTTTTGTTTTACATAATTTTTTTCGTAAATAACCCTATAAATCACATTAACACAAATGTACGCAGTGTTTATTTTGTAGATTTAACTGTAAGGTCTATAAACACAAAGGGTATTTTATTTTGTCTAGTGGTAAAATCAAAACAAACAACAATAACGCTCACATTTTAAAAAGAGGTTTAGCTGCGCGGGGTTAAAAGCTTGCTCCTGTTCATATGGGTTTATGGGGTGGCAGGTGGGCAGCGTCAAAGCCAGGGGAGTCAGTTGTGGCACCGCGGTGAGGCCCCTGAGGCCTCTTGGGACCTACACGGATCAAGAGGTGGGTTGCGTCCCTCCCACCAGCCGCCTCTCAGTGCACCTCTGCTAGCCTGACACCCGTGCTCAGCCGCGTCAGGAACACCGCAGCCTGGGGCGTAATTAAAGCCCACGCCAGACGCAGCATGGGACAGACCGAGCAGAACTCTGAGGCCGAGCCGCTGCTGAACATGAAACGAGAGACTCACATCAGACTGTTGTTTTTTACTGTCTGACCCAATATTAAGAACCTTTCGTTTAGCGGACAATATAGTGTTACTGGTGGTGGTGTAATGGTGTGGGGGATATTTTCTTGGCACACTTTGGGCCCATTAGTACCACTTGATCATTTGATGCTCCATGTCATAAAGCGCAAACCATCTCAGACTGGTTTCACAACGATGAGTTCACTGTACTCAAATGGCCTCCACAGTCACCAGATCTCAATCCAGTAGGTCACCTTTGGGATGTAGTGGAACAGATCATGGATGTGTAACCGACAAATCTGAAGAAACTGAGTGATGCTCTCATGTCAACAAGGACCAAACTCTATGCTCTTGGTCAGACTCTGACTTGACTTCTTCAGGTTGAGACTGACTTGACTTGGACTCGCTAGTTTTCAGACTCAGACTTGACTTGGACTCGTTAGTCTTCAGACTCGGACTTGACTTGGACTCGTTAGTGTTCAAAACTCGGACTAGAAATATGCTTGTACTCAACTGAAGTACATTTACAGAGATGATCATATTTGTTTGTCGCCTTGACATCTCATTTAGACTGGTGCTTGACTCAGAATCTGACACTTTTGGATTTGGACTCAAACTGCAATGGACTCAGACTGTACTCAGACTCAACCATCCTGGACTTGTCAGGACTCTAGAATGGTAGATTTGACTACAGCTCTACCAGTACCTTGTTGAATCTATGCCACGCAGAATCGAGGCTGCTCTAAAGGTCCAACCCAGGTACTTGTAAGGTGTACCTAATAAAGTGGCCGGTCAGAGTATTTCCACACTTAAATATTTGGATTAAGAAAAGAGTGAATTGTGAAACATCAGCCCCTAACAAAGCAAGAACTGCCTTTCTCAATTCAAGTTAGAGACGGTTAACATTTGCGATTCATAAGCAGTTTGCATGAAAAAAGTAAAGTTTACGCAGGTTAGCTCCCGTTCTTGGTGCACTTATTAAAGAGATAAAGGTCTGTGCTTCCACATGAGCACTTTGTTCAACCCACACCTCGTCTTGCCCGCTCAATCTGACATTATCCGGCTGTCCACAAGTGTTGGCTGATCAATAGCTCTTCCTCTACACCCGAATCGACAAGCAAACACACTCATTGATCACCTCCCGCCCCTGAGGCCTCCGCTTCACAGATAATTGGGCGCTGGGATGGCCCTTCACTTGACTGACAGGCCTCCAAGATGTTAATAAACCCCCAGGCCCTGCTTTACTTTAACGTTTGATGCAACCTGGGTCATTATTTGCGGAACCGTGTCTTTGTCGTCGCCTGTTAAGATGCTCGAAACAACTTCATCCACGAGGTCTGGGCTGAAAAACACCGGCGTTATTGATCAGGAGCCGAATGTATGATGGCTATTATTCTGTGTATTCACTTCAAATCAAGGTGCTTTTTAAACAAGTGTCCAGCAGATGATGAAAAGCCTTAATAAGCGAGTGGAGGCATATTGATACTTGGTTATTAAGAGGGAAGACTGGAACACATTAGGAAGCCATTAGAGGCAATAACAAACACAAGCTGCTCATTTGTTTCAATGAGCTGCGCTGTGTTTTAGAGATTAATTGACACGGCGAGGAGGAGGAGGAGGCAAGAAACTAAATTTAAGAGACTTCGATGAATATTTCTATTTCCAGTGGTGGTAAGGTTTTACACACCAGGGCAAACGTTCAGATTTCTTGGACATTTTTCAGGAAATATGAATGATAACACAAAAGACTTTGTTTGGTGAAGACATTTATCGTCAAAAAACTGTCTTTTTAAATCATAATGACATCGGAAACTTTCTAAATGACCCTAATCAGAAGTTTGATTAGATAACGTGCACAAAAACTGATACTAAAGGGTCTGAGTGACTGGTAACCATCACCTTGTAACCAGCACAATAAGAAGACACTTATAGAAAAGTGACAAAAAGATCAGTGACAACTTATTTGTAGTGATGAGACATTTTTCTGTATACATTCATAAATGCTACATTTGGACAAGGCTTTTAAGGAACGGAACCTTTGAAGCACGGAAGTTTTGGGGATGTTTCAGCTCCAAAGGCATAGGAAACTTACGGGAAGATGAATGCAGCATGTTCTCAAAGGAATCTGGAGGAAAATGCGCATCACCAGCCGGAAGCTGTGCATGAGAGGAGCTTCCAACACGACAACAATCCAAAACACAAGGCCAAGTCCACTCCGTACTGGTTCCAGCAGAACAAAGTGAAGGTTCTGGAGCGGATCTCAGTCTCCTGACTTCAATATCACTGAAGCACTCTGGGGAGAACTCAAATGACCAGGTTCATGCAAGAATTTACAAGAGCTAGAGGCGCTTTTTAAAAAAATATTAAGAGCGTGTAAACTTTTGATCAGGGTTATTTGTTAAGTTTCTGTTGTCATTATGATTTAAACTGAGTAAACATGGTTCACAAACCACTAACTATGTTACCGAAACTGTGTTATCATTCATATTTTCTGAAAAATGGCCACGAAATCCAGAAACTGCTACAAACTCTGTACAAACACTGAATGGTTCATGCTGTTGCCTCTCGAGTTTGCTTCTAACTCCATGCTGGCTTGGGTTTCCTTTCATCAAGATGGTTACTACTGAGTGCTCTCCAGAGTTCTAAATGCAAATAGAAAGTTTGTTTGGTTTTGAAGTAGAGGCATGGAGCAGTGGCATTAGAAGGTGGCAGGGAGCACTCATCCGGATGATCTTCTGAACAGCATTTGATAAATAAGCAGGTTAAACGGCTGCGTTTCCATTTTATTCTCTGTTACATTTCATTTCTGGGGCAGACTGGTTCATTTATATCATTTTCAATAATATTTTTTGGGGCATTTTGGGGTTTATTGGACAGTGTGATAACAGGAAGAGATGTAGGTAAACTCGTTGGAAGATGGGCGTATTTATTTTATTCCTCAAGACGAAAATAAATAAAAGAAACCCATTAAAGATACCCTTACGTAAGCAATCCCAGGAATGTTAAGAGCTGTTGAAATAAGATCTATTCTTGTTTAAATTAATGCAGTGAAATAGCCTAGACTCACCCAAAGGAACTCTTAATTTGGATATAAATAAATTCATATTTAAACAGGTTTTCAACAGGTTTTCTCAACATTTCATTGTCCTCATGCAAAAAAACCTCGTTATCACAATTTAAAGCAACTGTTTTAAAGTTAAAACGTCATTTTAAAAATAAAAAGATTAGCTCTCCAGCTAATTCCAGCTCTTTCGTGTCGACCACGTGAGCTAGATTGGTTTTCTTCAGAGAAAGTTTGATGAAACGCATGAATAAATAAACAAATGCTGCTTTAAACTGGAAGCAAAGTGGAGAAACAAAGCGGACTGAAACAAACTAGGAATTATTCACATATTCTGTGTGTAAATCGCATCCAAACCCTCTCCGAACAATAAAGTAATGAGGCCCCTCTGCGCCCATGGCTTCAGAAAACAATACGATCCGCCTCGGCCGCATGCTAAAGCTTAGAGTTCACTTGGCATCAGTGTGTGCGGATGAGGCGGTCGGGATGCAGAGATGCCGGGGGCGACTGGGCTGCTGATAGAGGCCAGTGTCCCAGCGCTCAGTGTTCGGATAATGAGGCTTTGCGTGCACACACACACACACACACACACACACACACACACACACACACGTTTGCCCAGTGTGGATTCACTGTAGCAAACACAAGAAAAGTGATCCACATCAATGCAGCAGCTCCACTGTATAAACCCATCCGAGGTCAAATATAGACCAAAGTGGGTAGACATTGTTTAGCGACTAAACTGTGTTTTACTTTGTTTAATATCACATTAAATATCTGCAGATGTAAGTGCTGGAGTGTTTGTTAGCATAGTTTACTTCTGAATTAGATGACATCTAAAGACAGGTTGAAAAAAATGAGGAACAAATGAGGAAGTGGCTTTAAATAGACCTGGGCAACTGCCCTGGGATCAGTCTTTGCCATTAGGAAAGAGCTACTATCTCACCCAGACTCTACCTCACTGCAGGTTGTTTTTGTTTTAAGCTATATATTTTCTAATAGTGTGCTATGATTATGTTACTGTTACGTTATATATTACATGTTGTGTAATGTGATGTCATGTTGTGTTGTGTTTTGTTACGTAGTAAGACACATATTTTGCTATAATGTGCTATCGTTACGTTATGTTTTACATGTTAAAAGTGTGTTGTGTTTGTTGTGTTGTGTTGTGCCTGGGCATGTTATGATTCATGTGTTTGTAAATGTTCCGATGTGTTGTGCTATATGTTTGTTATGGTGTATGCTATATGTTGTGTTGCCACACATTTATCTTGTAATATGTAAGTTATTTTTGCTATTTTACGCTGTTATGTCAATGGTCTAGTCCCCAAAGGTGTTCTTGTGTTCTCTTCTAGTTTGTTAGAAGCTGATCATAGATATTGTTTCAAGCTTTTTTATTTTTAACCCAGACTTTCCGAACCTGCCTTAACATACATATATTTGTAAATCCTGGCCCTCATTGCGCCTCTGACATCTCTGTGCTCGCTACTCCTGGTTAGCTTTGCATGCCTAATGCTCCTCCAGCTTTCTGAAGACGAATGGTTTTGTTTGAGATCAACCAATTTTTTTTTTCGGGATTTTCAAAATCAACAAACCTCCCATTTATTGTCGAATCATTCTTTTGTCTCTGAACACATGCTCCAAATCAGCCAGGCTCCTCATGAAGATGAGATCCATTCACGGGTTCATCGAATGTTTTATGGAATATAAAATGAACTATTGGCTGTTTTCAAAAGCAACAGCAATCAGCTTCAAACACAAAGAACCAGGTTTAAAAGTAAGAACAGAATATTCTTTTTTTGGGGGGGGGGCGGGGGGTGTCTCTCAAAGAGTAAAAAAATAAAAAAAAGACGAGTCATTCATCACAGCTCTCTCATAATTCAGGCCGTGTCTGTTTTCAGTGCGAGTCTTCACCTGGAGCCTCGGTGTTGGGGTGGAGGGGCAGAGTTTTCAGGGGTTTCGGCTGCTGCTGCTGAGGGCCCAGGACATGAATATTCAAATGCGCTGCGTTCCTCCTTGCTTCTGTCGAGCGGTCAGAGCGTTTCCTTGCCCGCGGAGCCACCAGACGAAGCTTTGGAGAGACAAAACATCAGGTCAAAAGTTTTTCGGAGAAAGTTGGCAATGAAGAGCAGCTGCAGTTCATCTGAATCATACTGGACCCTGCAAGAGTCGTCCGGTGGCTTCACTTAGGAACTGAGCAGTGCTAATACAGCTGTATGAACCACTAAAAGAGACCCTACGAGGCTTCAACGATTCACTAACTAAACTACTGAACCTCTCTCCATCGACCAGCAAAAGAATATGCATTCGTGCCTTTTTTTCTGCAGCATGCTTTTTGGGGTTTCTCTCACACAAAACATCCCGCTCCTCCCTCTGTCACACACACATTATGCTAATCTGGCCCCTGTGCTCGGTCTCTTGCGAGCCGACTCTGCTCGCCTTAGGGCCCCTGCCGCACGTTTTGACAGAGCGTCCCCTGATAGTTGGGATTAGTCCGGCTTGTTTAGATAAACCAGGAGAACTGGAGGAGGGATGGAGGGATGGAGGAAGAGAGAGAGGGAGGGTGTTTGTTGCTGGAGAGACAGATGCTGGATGCTTTTGGCACAGACATAGGCAGAAAATATACGTTGTGGATGCAGGAAATAATGCCGGCGCCTGATTCAACTGCGTTTAGTAACAAAGTAAAGAAATACTTCAAAGCCGGGATTTTACTCTAAAAATGATTCAAAGAACAGAAGCTACAAGAATCTCAAGAGCCTCGTGTGAGTCATTACCAAGATCTGAGTCACACAAATGAGTCAACAAGACTAGACTCACCGAATGAAATGATTCACAGGCTCACACTGAAGAGACTCTGATCCAATAGCAATAATCAGTGAGTCATTTCCTGAGATTCGTGAGAATCAATCCCACCGGTTCATTTGAAGAAAGAATCAGTCTGACCCATATCCCTTTGAAGCAGGAAGACGTAAAGGAAAGATTCATTCTCACCGGATTGTTTGATTTAGAGAGTTGTTAAGAATTTATTTAACCAAATCATTTGAATAATATAGTTCATCCCAACCATAGAGTTCAATCATTTGAATCAACCTAACTGGACTGTTTGAAGCAGATAGTTGTAAATGATAGAATCTATTTGACGAGATCAAATGAATCAGAGAGCTGTTACGAAAAGAATCAATCTGACTGAACCACTTCAAACCAAGGAGTTGCAAAGGAAAGAATCCATCTGACTCAATCATTTGATTTGCTAATGAAAGAATCAGTCAGAGTCTGGGGAAAGAAATAATCTGACTAAAACACTTGAATCGGAGAGTTGATTCGAAAGGAATCTATGTGACTCGTTCGCTTTCGAATCAGAGAGTAAAGGTAAGAATCAAACTGACTGCTTTGTTTGATTCAGCGAGTTGCTAAGGAAAGAAAGAATATAACTGGATCATTTGAGTTAAGGATTTGCTAAGAAAAGAATCAGTCTGAGTGTGACTGGATCATTTGAATCAGGAAGCTGTTCAAGAAAGAATCAATCTGACTGGATTGTCTTATTCAGAGAGTTGAAAAGGAAAGAATCAAGCTAACTAGATCATTTGAATCATAGAGTTGTTACGAAAAGAATCAATGTCAGTGAATCACTTGAATCAGGGAGTTGTAAAGGAAAGAATCTATCTGACTGGATCATTTAATTCTAAAAAGTTGCTGCGAAAAGAAATATTCTGAATGTATTCCTTGGAAAAGAATCCAACCGTGTGAATTAAATCAGGGAAATGTAAAAGAAAGAATCAATCAGATCGGTTTTGGTTGATTCAAAGAGTCAGTGAATCATTATCACTGGGTTTACTAGAGTTAATTACTAGAGTTAAGTTAACTACTACTGTAAGTTAATTAGCATCGAATCATCTCCACCTTGAGCACATTCACGAACTGAAGGATGGCTGCTGGTGGTTTTACGGTTCATCATCATATTTCCCTCCACTCAAGAACCCGAGCCTGTCTTTCATATCTCAGCCACCGGCAATGTCACTGCATAAGTCAACGCGAGATGGTTCATAAGAACAATAAGCTTCATTTGCAATGCAGATGCCTGGGATTTCACCCTCTCCGGAAAAGTGACACATTTTGGTTTCATCCATAACTGGTGAGCAGGCTGCGTCTTGTTAGTGGCTGTTGTCGTGCTCTTTCAAGGCGTCCCGCTCCATCCTATATTTACAGATCCACGCAGACGCAGCAGATATCAGTCTAATGAGATATTTATTGAGCTCTTTCATGAGCGGCTTTGCATGAGGAAGTGCTGTTTTTACTGGAACATTCCTGCTCGGCATTAATGACACCTTCACACTCCTATCCGCTTTGAGCAACGTTTGAACCTCCCCATTAAACGGCTGACCTCTGACCCCAGGTTCACCCAGCCGCTCTGCACTCTCTCCCTCTGCTCCTGTTCTCAGGGAAAAGGCAGAAGAAAGAAGAGGAGTGATTATCCTTTGAGAAGACCTGCACGCTGCAGCAAAGCAGAGGAGATCTTTTATTCAGTGATGTCAGGCAGCGCTGGAATTCAGCTTTTGATGAGGAGTTTAGGAGGAGAAATATTTACTCCTGGAAGAGTGTGTGTCTCTGCATCACCTGCAAACAGTTTCTTAAACCAGGGACTGTCTTCTTGGAAGGGATTTTTACGCAAAAAAAAAAAAACATGAACAGAAAAGATTTAATGTTTTCTCTGGTAAACTTCATTTTATTTGTCAATAAACACTCACTGGCCACTTTATTAGGCACACCTTGCTAGCACCTTTTGCCTTCAGAACTCATTCATGGAAATTTTTTTATTTTTCCAACCATTCTCTGTAAACCCTAGAGATGGTTGTGCGTGAAAATCCCAGAAGAGCAGCAGTTTCTGAAAAAACTCCGACCAGCCCGCCCAGCACCGACAACCATGCCACGTTCAAAGTCACTTAAACTTAATTCTGATGCTCGGTTTGAACCGAAGCAGATCATCTTCATCATGTCATGTGATGCAGCTGGAGAGGTGTACCTAATAAAGTGGCCGGTGAGTATAATTGAGGTAAATTGAATAATGATGTAATTAAAAAAAAAGTGATTTCAAAAGCGGCGTTCCAATAAATAATATAAAAAGTAAATGGAAGAGGGGAACAGACAGAGAGGAGAGAATGAAGGCTGGAAAAAAGAAAAGCAGAAGAGAAGAAAGGAAAACAGAGAAAGATAAGTGTGGAGTGGGTCCAGAGGGAGGTGAGGTGATGTCACTCTATTAAACTGATTTCACAGCTTTCCTCGTAAACCTTCTCTCCCTCTCTTTCTCTCTAGTAAAAAAGCAGGAAGCCTCTAGTTTCCCTCGTCTTTTTTCTCTTTCTTCTTCTGTCTGGATGCACGTGAGACTTATTGAAAGCCGGTGACAAACAGGCGTGAAGGAGGGCAGCCCTCTCAGGACCCCAGCCCAAACACAGGTGGTACAGAGCATCTCTCTCTCTCTCTCTCTCTCTCTCTCTCTCTCTCTCTCTCTCTCTCACTCACTCTCTCTCCTCTCTCTCTCTCTCTTCTCTCTCTCTCTCTCTCTCTCCCTCTCCCTCTCTCTCTCTCTCTCTCTCTCTCTCTCTGAAACCTGAAACGCTCTGTTGAAATACACAAGTCGGCCGGTGGCTCAGTGTTGCACATGTGTAACTCACTTCCTGCTACATATGTCCCTCTTAAAAGTTTTTTATTTTGTATTTTGTTGTTATTTATTAGTGATAAAAGCAATAATTAAAATAGAAATTACGATTGCTTTTATCGGACATTGGTTGTATTTTTTTTTACATATAATTAAGTGGTTTTCAGAAATAAAAACGTAAATACATTTATTACATTTTAAGATTTAAGTGTATTTTAAAGGGAACAATATAACAAAACATAGAAAATACATTAGAATATTTTTAATATTGGCATATTTGCTCTAGACCATATTATACTTTATTCTTTTTACAATTAATTTAGAAAAAAGGGAAAATAAATTGATACATAAATCAATTAATTTAAAGGATGTCTTTGTTGAGTTGCTTCAGTTTATTTCTGTAAAAATCCCTTTGAAAGAGACAAACATGAATAAACAGATTTAAGTAAATGTAAAAATAAGAGAATCTCTGAAAAAAAAGAAAAACCCAAAATCACATTTTAATCTAAATATTAGGTGTGACTAGCCTTCAAACCTAAAGAGGGATGTTTTAGATTAGTCAGGTGTATGATCCACCATCTTAACGAAAAAGCTGCTAATGCTCGTCAAAGTCACACAAACGTTGAAAACCAGTTATGAACTTACACAGAAATAGCTGTGTAGGAGGATTAAAACTGGGAAATGAACAGTAAACGCTGCTAACCAAGGGAAGATATCACCTGATCATAGCCAGTATCAGACTCCTTACTCGGACAGCTAGCCTGGTACACATGCTAGCGATACTGGGCTGGTTTGTGCGAGTGAACTCGTGAAATACAGTGTGATAAGAGTGCAATACCTTCAGGGAGGAGTATGACTGGCCCCAAATTCATTCTGCAGCAGGACGATGACCAGTCAAAACCATTAAGAGGCGTACATGGAGTAAAACAAAGCATAAAAATATAATAATTGAAAACAATTTGCATTTCATACTCTTTAGAAAGCACAGCGTGAAAGTTTTTACCACTAGAGGTCATGCTTTCAAGATAAACGCAGTCCTGGTTTGTGTGCACAAGGGGGAGGTGTGTTTTAGTTACCTGAGAGATTCTAAATCATCTGCAAGAGAATCAAGATATTTTAGATTCAATTAAAATCTGTGCGATAAAATGACTTTTATGTCTCTTTGAACAAACATGTCCTCTTCAGGAAGCTGCTTTGAAGCAATCTGCATCATAAAAGCACCCCAGAACTCAAAAGCAGAAGTGATAACTCAACATGATCTTTCATTAGAGCAGGAGACTCTGTTTCCTCTCCTCTCCTGCCAGGTCCCTTCTCTGGGACGCGCAGACATCTGTGGAAGCAGGTGTTGAGTCTGTAAATTGAATCCTTCATTGCACGTCTTAACCACGCCATCAGTGCGCGTTCCCATGGCTGATGTTTGTGACCGCGAGCGTCTGGGCTCTCGGGAGCATCATGATGGTGAAGCACTCGAGAAAATAAAGCAGAGGCTTACCCCGAGGACGGGTGCATCACGCAACACGCTGAAAATGCTTTGTTGCTAAAAACCCACACCACAGACCTCAGATGTACAAAGACTGCGAACTGCTTTGATTCCGAGAGTACGGATGAAAAACCCCGCCTTTGGAACACACGAGCCAATCGCTGCTTGGTGAAGTTGATGCTTCTGTTGCTATAGGAACAGTCGTGTTTATAAACACCGTTAGCTAACGAATCACTATCTGATTCTTTAAGGGGTTTCAGATTCATTCTGGAGATGGAGTTTTGGGCACTAGCTTTGGGAAAAGGGAGACCTACAAGTAGTGATGTCATTTCCTGCAGCCTGTTGCAATGTTTTCCTGCACATTCGAGTCGATTCCGGGCAGGAGATGGGTTTTCTTGCCCTAGCACTGCATCTACACTCCAGAACTTCTTCTGGAGCTTGAGTCTCCTCGCAGTTAATCCTTCCATGAGAAGAAACTTCTGCAACCTCACATTTGTAAGCCTCCTACACAGCTTTTGTTTCAGCTCATGACTGGTTGATGACCATTAGCACATGTTTGGTATAATTGGTTGATTGTAGACCTGGTGATAATCCTAAAAAAAAAAAACTCTAGAGTTGTAGTTAAGTTTAACTCTAGAAAGTGACTCTGATTTGAAGATAAAAAAGATCAAAATTTTTACTTTGTTCACTTATTTTGTACATTTACAAAAAATATATATATGTGTATTTGTCATCCCTTTTCACATCCGCTTAAAACCTTTGCAGATCGCCTTGTTATGGAAACCCATTCTCGCCAGGAAACAAAAATATCTCAAGTCAAAAAATACATTTTTTTTACACAAAAAAGTTTTTTAGATTAAAAAGTCAATTTTTTTTTTACTGGGTGGAAATTGGGTTCATCACCTTTTGGTGAGAGCTTTATCATTTCTTTAGGTTTAAAATATATATGTGTAGAAATTACTCCAATCAAAAGGTGTTTGAACGAAGAAAAGAAAAGTAATAAAACTCCTCCAAGCTTTTCATTTCAAGTTCATTCGGCTCATTGTTTTTAAAGAGAGCAAAATATACTTTTATTGAACTTTTTTGTTCTCAATTTATTAATCCATATTTTAAAAGGAATACATCGTCCGAAGGCATTCCATTCAGTCAACATTAGGTTTCCCAATTTAAAAATCTTAAATATACATATAATGGTTTAAAATGACATCTACCATCCCCCACTGAGCCGTTTTCAGAGAGTGGTTTGTTATGTGGTATTGTGAGAATATTACGATTAGAATATTGACCAAATGCTGTGAGATTTTTAAGAAAATAAAAGCTCAGATGTACTTGTTTAATTCATGCATTTATTAAAAAACACTTTGGCTTTCATTAGAAATCGACTTTACGTTATTTGTCAGCGGTGCGTACTAATCCCCAAATATGAACCCAGAGTGTAAATAAGCCGTAAATAACCAGATACAATTTATATTTAGCATGTAATTCATTTTTAAAAAGAATAAAATATTTAGCTATTTATAAATCAGTTACTTGTTGAAAGTGTTGTTTATTTTATTCTTTGTATTTGTTGTCTGCACCACATTAGCATTAATAAATATCCCCTCGGAGTCTTTTTCTTCACTCTATGAAACAAATGCCATGTTTTATTCGAGCGCGACCAAAATCAGCTCCGCACGGCCCATTAGATCCAGGAACGCATTATCCCTCTCCAGCTTTAACTGTGTGGATTTCTGCCGCTGTCTCGGTCGGAGGGGAAATTTAAATGTCCGACTAGTTAGAACTGACGGAGGCATTTGTGTCAGCGAGTAATCCGGAGCACTTCAAATGAGTCCAGATCCAAAGTGACTCCTCACAAGCGACAAGAGAAGCTGCTGATTGGAGCCCGGGCACTGTTTGTGTGGCAGGAGGGATGAAAGAACGAGTGCGGGATGGAGGGAGAGATGTGTCTGGAAGCCTCTCATTACACACACGAGAGATGGAACAACACATACAACCAAATACATGGAGAGATAGATCCACTGAAAGAATGAAGGATAGACGGATCGACCTGAAGGAGGAATAGACGAAATAAAGAAGTTATCACATGAACGGATGAACAGATTAATAGAATGATTCCGAGAGGGACTGACAGACAGAAATAAACTGAAAGAGCAGCTGATTGGAGGACAGATGAATGCGGCTGATTCGGTGGATGACTGGAATAAATGATGGGGTTTGATGGAAAGATGGAGGAGTATCAGTGAGTCAGGGAAAGATGGAGGAATGAGTGGAATTATAGAAGAATGATTGGGGGATGGAGAGAGGGATGACAGAAACTTACTGGATGGATGGATGGATGGAGGGATTATTGGTTGATTGGTGTGCTGTGATGGATGGATAGAAGAATGGAAGGATGGACAGTGATAGATGGATAGATGAGCGGATGGGTGTTTGGATGGAGGGATGACTAATAAATGACAGTGATCTATGTATGGATGGATGGATGGACAGACAGATGGATAGGTGAATAGATAAATGGATGGAGGGATGGACAGACAGATAGATGGGTGGATAAATGGATGGAGGGATGGA